>OZ017787.1:4050033-4080033 GCA_963969325.1 Lycopodina hypogea
GTTTTGGTTGTCTCTGTCAGTACTTTTCTAGCTATAGAAATGCAGGGTGCCATTTTATGTTTAATATTGCCATAAAAATGATACATCCACAGGTATATAGATATGACATCAGAGAAATGTATTGGATGAGAATTGTTCGGAGAAGATACGGGAAAAATATATGCATCAAAAATAAAAGGTGGAAAAAGCTAAGGGAGAAGCTTGTCAATTACCACTCTGGGATGTGTGGTAACAAAATTCTGAAAATCCTCCATCCAAAGCTTCAGTCAAACTTGCTCCATGTGATACCAGTAACTATGGAAACGGAGAACAAAAACAGTACATGCAAATAAACATCTTTTGACTGCACAAGTCAAACATTCCACAGAAAATAACAAAATTAATGTTGTTAACAATAGAAATTAAAATGATAATTGGCTTTAGGATGCACTAATATTTTTTACACCATCTTTATGAAATGGAGATGTTTTCCCAGTTGATAGGTTCAAACTAACTAAACTTGATCAGCTTCTGTTACTGAATGCCTGCACTACTAATTAAGAAACACTAGCTGGATGGATAAAAAAAAACATTGCTAAACTACTCAATAAGAACAGGAAAGAAGGTCAACCATGTTTAAGTTAACATTTATTTTTATAGTGTGGATGAGCAGAAGAGATTCAGAAATGACTAACCTTTAAAGACAGTAATGGTTACGTGGAGAAGCAAGTGCAGTTATTATATATTGAACAATGGGGTGTGGAGAAATTGGACATAGCCGAGGTTACTTTCTCTTACCTGAAAATCATATCTGCCAATTTTCAACCAAATCCTTGCAGTCATTTGCAGGTTATCATACCCATATATATCTATATCTATATATATATATATATATATATATATATATATATATATATATATATATATATATAAACACAACTAGCTCTATTAATACAAGATTGCCAACCCACACTTGTAATTAAAGGATTACAACTTCCATATTTGGAAAATGTATGGGCACATATCAATGGTTTTCCCCTCTAAATTTTACCTGTGAGATACCCTTAAAGTTAGGAAGGGTGGAGGTGGGGGAAAGTGGGGGAGGGTGGAGGTGGGGGAGGGTCGAGAGTTTGAGTGTTCCAGGAGTAGTATAATGAACCAACATGCACAGACAATTGCTAATTATCCTTTACCCTTTCCAGCTTCGTATGTTTGTTGTTGAGGCAGTAGAGGAGAGGTGTGCAACCACTGATGTCTCGGGAATCTAGCCAATCACGGCTGTTCTCTAGGTCCAGAAGTAACCGGGCACACCCCTCGCTTCCCTGCATGCATGCGTGATGGAGTGGCGTCATTTTTGCCAGGTCGACAGCTGACATGTTGGCCCCAGCATCCAACAGGATGCTTACAACACCAGTGTGTCCATTCTGAGCAGCTGGATGGTCAAAAGAGATAGAAAGAATAATTTGGTTGAGATAATTCACAAGAGTGATGTCAGGGTGTGTGGCTGGCAGGGACTGTCCCAGGATGGACCAGACCAGCAGGCACAAGTTCTACTCCTACCCTAAGCCCATACATGATTTCATCCCAAACAGTCAGACCCTAGTAGTCCAGGGATATGGATAAATACATGATCGAAAAATATCAGATGGTCAAAAATCTCAAAACTGTGGCCCATTCTGCACCACATTAGGGAACTATGATTTTCAGATTTTTTTCCATTTCATTCTGTCTATGTGAGTGAGATATAAAGTTCCACTAAATCATATCACTCCCAGTCACATAATAGATGTGTGTGTGTGTGTGTGTGTGTGTGTGTGTGTGTGTGTGTGTGTGTGTGTGTGTGTGTGTGTGTGTGTGTGTGTGTGTGTGTGTGTGTGTGTGTGTGGGTACTCCAGTCCCTTCTGTGGGTACTCTGCAATTTAATCATACAGCATCGACAACTGCCCCATGTATAGTACGTGAACTGTACGTCATTTAATTAATTTGAGTTTGTTTACAAATTTAGATGTTCCTTTGCATGTCTAAATGAAGGTTAGCAAACAAGAAATTGTTATTTCTATCTCCAAAACACAGTAAACCTTTCACTGGTTAGTACATATGTTGATCTTGAAGTTCTACACATCTGTTGACAGATTATTACAGCATTAACAGCATAGGGACTTGCACACTCAAACAAGTTGCTAGCTTGTACAAAAACCAAACAGCTCTGATATCAACCTCAATGTTTCAGCCACATCTTCCCCAACTTGATAAGACCATTGTGAGAGAATCTAAGATTAAATGTAATTTTAATTTTCTTTTTGGCTTTAACAAAACTTCAATTTCACCAAATGCAAGTAGTATCAGGCAGATTCACTGTTCCAGAGATACGCCTCCTTTAAATAAGGAGGCTATCCTTCAATGGAGATAAAAATATCACACATAACCAAATATATTTAATGATCAATCATCTAATACTGGCATGAGCATGCATACATTTGGTCACACGCATGCACGCACGCACACTCGCATGCACACACCTGTGTGAGCAGGAGCATGGTGCTGCCTACTCAAGCCACAATAAAATAAGGAATAAATAAAGGCAATAAATAATGCATAAGCTAAGTCATCGTGCACAAAGAACAACCTACTCCAATTATTGACTAATTAATATGTAAGAAAATTATGTTACTAGCCAAGGATTTAGCTGGGATATTAGGGAATGGCCCTAACAAGTTGTATGGTAACAAAACATGCTGAAATATTTTTTATCTGTACCCATATCATTGGGGGTCAGCTCACATTGGCAAAATTAAATCCAATCCTCATTGAGGTCATCACACAATGCCTAACACACAATATTAGTTTATCCTTGAGCCCAGAAACACTACTTAAAGACAATGAAACAGTGACAATCCCAAAGCTGAAGCTATTTCTGGAGCTACAGCTTCTACTAAACACATGGAGAAAAAAAACAAAAAAACAAATAAGCAATGCCACTACAGCAATTTGACAAAGTTGTTCACTATAACTAAGAGTAGTTTGTGCCAAGAGGCTTTAGGAAAAGCAAGGGAGTGTTAAACAGAGGTGAACTTCCCCCTGATCAACTGAAATACAGCTTAAAATATGTTGCATCCCACCCAAAGGACACAGAGAATGGTTGAAAGGTGTTAGATGACAAGATTATATGAACTAACTGATTTGGTACAATGTGTTGAACAAGTATCTGACCAAAGATTTACAACTTGATCACAGGGAATATGCATGCGCTAGCAATAATCTCTTTGTCCCACTGTGATACACATTAATATTGAAAGAAAAAAATTAGGGCATGTTCACCTTTTGGATTAAGCAGATTTGACAGGCAAAGTTGAAATGATAAGTGTATTAACCTCATTATTCTACTGTGTGCAAACATATTGTAAGTATTCATGCTATTTGTAATGTACATTACAAATACATATTTACTGACCTAGCATAAGAGGTGTGTGTCTGAGCTTGCCACCCACTGCATCCAAGGCCACACCCACTTCCAGCAGCTCTGTCACCAGCTGCGCATGTCCTCCAGCACAAGCGTAATGCATTGCATGATACTCACTCGAGTCACTGCACTCTAACCTCTGCAAGAAGGGAGTGGGGGGGGGGGGGGGACATCAGAGAGTGGGAAGTGAGAGAAGGGTTAAGGTACAGGAAAGGATGAGATTACATGGCTGTAGCCACCAGTCAAGTTGGTCAGGTTTCAACACGAAAACTTTTGGTTCTACTCAAACTTGAAACAAATAGAACTAGTTGATCGGTCATGATCCTAACCTGTCGTAGTCTTCTCTCTATTTTATTCTACTGCAGTGAATCAATTGTATTTCTGTCGTTAAAAAATAGCAACCTAGCGTTTTTGTGACATCCCACCATCTGGTGAGATATTCCTTCCCTAAACGAAGCTTTGGGAAGTCCAAAGGTCTTTTGTGCAGCACATGGTCAGTGTTCAAATATTGGTCCCATCTACACTACTACGAAGGATAAGAAGCTTCTTTTTTTTGGGTATACTTACGTTATTGCTATATAACTAATGAGCACAGTATCTGCATTTCTATGGTATTTCAAATATTTTATATACACTATTAGTAGGCAAACAACCATAAATTTCACTGTTTGGGAGTTAATTGGACCAAAAAATGCTCTTAACCATTTATTGCTCTATAAACTTCTTACCTTTCAATTTGAAAACATTTTGACTAGCCATTTTAAAATTATTGGTGTTTTTTTCCACTATAGTGAAGAAAAAAAGTAAATTAAAAAGATTTTAACATCAGACTTCTCAAATTAGAGTTTTTGGTTTTCACCCAAATATATATTTTCACCATAACAACAGTAAATTAAAATTCATATATAAAGAATGGGTAGAGGGTCTTGCGAGTGAAACCTGATCATTTTTTAACTGGTGGCTACGGCCCTGGGTTACAGAGGATTATGAAGATAGCATATAGAGAAAGGGTGGGAATATATCGGAGAAAGAAAGAAAGAAAAATTGATAGACAACGCCCCACAAGAGGAAACAGAGATTGTGTAGAAAGAGAAAGAGAGAGGACGGAAGAAATATTGAACAAGAAAGTGTTATTAATAGAAACAGAGAGGAAATAATGAACAAATGGATGTAAGATTACTTTCCTGCTATGATATCCCTGACCAATTGAAAACATATGAAAACAACAGTAGCAGTCACAGGAACACATGAAAAAGAAGCCAAAACACTAATTTTCTCATTAGAAAACAACTTGCCAGAATATGTTTTGGAAAGGTCTTCAGGAATCCCAATGCCATTTCTTCCTGTCCCTAAAGAATAAAAAAAAAAAGAAGACAAAAAGTTGTACTTCAACTAATCTGATGTTTGCTGAACAAGCGTCCGTGTGACATGTTGTGTGGTTGTGCAGGCACAGGTATTCATTATGTAGATATATAGAGTTGAGGCAACCATGCTTGTTGGTTAACAATGGCTGAAGAGGTGTGGTGCAACGACAGGTCAATAGCATGCATGGTTATGGAGAGGTGGATAATTGTATCTTTCTGGGCCAGAAATCACTGGAAAATTATTGTTACCTGTGGTACACAGGTCTAGGAACACTTGCAATGGTGGGGGAGGGGGGGTGGGGCAGCATACATGCACAGGTTTTTCTCAAGAATGGATTTTTAACTAATTTTTACCCATTAGAAACACAAAAGTTTGTTGCTACAACTAAGTGATTACAACTAAGTACTTTTACTGTATAGAAACCCCAAATTTGTAAATCTTACCGCAATTTCATTTAAAAACCTCATCATAAGTGTTCTAAATAATTATTTTTCGTGGTCTAAAACATTATGTTTTAATAAATATTATAGTAACTATTTGCCACAGGTCTTAGTGCAGGACAGCTCTTGTCAAGTAATTATATGCATCGACAACATTTAACTTATATAATAAAACCATAATGAATACTAGCACGATCTTGTCAACATAGTGTCAAGAGGGCACTGCGGGCCTATGAAGGATTATATGTCCTTCCTGCACATTGCCATGTACACCACACTGTGCATGTGACATTCCTGAAGTCATGTGACAATATGGAACATGTTGATTTCCTGTTTTTCATACCTTGGCAGCAGCCAGCATGAGAGGTGTCTGTCCATCTGGTGTCAGTGAATGTAGATCAGGTTCGTTGTGCATTTCCAGGATCACATGCAAACTCTTCAGAGAACCACTTGCACTGGAGCAAGAAATAAGAACAACATAGTTATATCTATACAGATAGTGCCTATATTATGAAATAGTATTATTAAATAGTATTATTAATTGATAAGCTCCAGCGATAAGTAATACAAAGTGGTACAGACTAAAAATGTGTCCCATTGCTGTTATAGTAACCACTAATACGCAAGTTTGACCAGTTACACCATAATTCTGCTGCTGCACATTAATAACCAGAAATGTTGCTTGAACATTGGCAGAAGTTGATGCTATTTCTTTGAATGTTGATTTTATCTTAGATCAATTCACACCGGTAAACATTAATTAGAAGACACATATGTAAGGGGAAAATGACATCAAATAATTCAATACACACATCGCAGCTTCACATGGAGCTCATAGAAAAAAGATTGAACCACTTTGAATTCTCCAACACAGACATACCTTGCTATATAGAGACTATTTACATTCTTCATATCCAATGTGGACTAGATCAACAAAGAGCAGGATCAAGCTTCAGTGTCAGAGTCTCACAAAGGATTGTTGCATTTTCAAATTAGCTAACCATGCATATATTATACACCACCAATCTTCCTCCAGTTGTCACAGAAACATAAAAAGGAGTCATTGCAATGTCAGAATGTCATAGCATCTTACTAGAATTCACAATTTGCCTGCCGGTCTGTATGTACAGAATCCAACTTATTCCAAACCACTGGAGGGATCTTCCCAAAACTTTCAGGGATAGATTAGGCCACCTCAATGCATGTCCTCGATAAGCTTACATTCATATCGGGTGACAATGGGTGTGGTTTTATGCTACTACTGAGGCTTTTTAATAACATTGATGCCACTACTGAGGCTGTTCCCACTCTATAGTTTGAAAGTGTCTGTCTGTCCGTATGTACTACTTCTGAAAGGAGATTCTAATCACCATGATATTTTTTATAGTCTCTTTAAGAGTAGCACTGGGAGTACATAGATTGAGTTTTGTCTTGGGGAATGCTCTGTGAGAGAAAAAAAGAAAAAAAAGAAATTCAAATCGTTCCTAATAATAATTTTTAAAGCCTAAGAAACCATGGCCAATCGATTAAGGTACAGGTCTCCCAAGCTTAAAGTTGGAGGTTTCTTATCTGAACAGGGAATTTAGCCCTACACCATTTTGTTCACAAAAAAAAAAACAAAAAAAACCCCATCTATACGGCTAATACACTGAGCAAAATGTAAAGGTTTGTGAGTGCAGGAGGCTGAAGGCCGACTGAAAAACCGCCAATCGAGAAGGTTTTCGCTAGTCTTGCCGAAATTTGCAATTTGGTTGTGTGAATGAGACTCTGAACTCCTTCCAAACCACTGGAGGTATCGTGTTTGTTTAATTAATGAGATTACTATCAATAATCCCTACATATTACATTATGCTAACTGAACAAGTTTATTAGTTTCAGATACAACCAATAAACCATCTGTAAGGCAGGTTCTAACCTGTGGCACACAAGTCTATGAACACTTGGAATGGTGGGGACGGATACATCCACACGTTTTCCTCAAGAATGGATATTTACTATGAGTTTACTGTTTGGAAACACCTAAGTTTGATGTTACAACTAATAGGTTCCAACTAAAGGCTTTTATAGTATGGAAAACCTGTGGTTACAATTAAGTTATTTTACTGTATAGAAATCGAAAAGTTGTAACTCTTGCCACAGATCTTAGTGCTGGACTGCTCTTGTTTGCTATAAGTAAAAAGGAAAAACTTTTTTTTTTAAAACCTATAGCTACTATTCATAGTATATAGAAGCAAAGATAACTGCCAAATCAGAAGGCAAATAGAGTATTCTAAAAAAACCACCAAGAGTGAGGGAACTTCCTATTTGTGCAGGTATTGGCAATCATGGTGGCCTCTAACAACACATTGAAAACTTTTAAAGTAATGGAAGCTCCAGTGGCCCTCTTCGTCAACCTACAGACAGACTAAAGGACTAGTCACTCAACAATGCATGAAGACAGATAGAATGAAATATACCACACAAACACAAATTTGGCATTTGATGCATTGCAAGAATAATAGACAACAATAGACATGCATGTAATACTGTATGTATTATATATACATATGTATATAGCTATAGTGTATAAAATTTTTTCCTTATTTTGAAGGGAACTGCATTTCCAAATTTAACTTTAAAAAATCAACTTTCCTATCTGTCCTCAGAAAACAGAAGCTACATGCCATAATCGCTCGCTCATGTTACAACTCAGAGTCTGACAACATTTAGAGTGCTGTGTTTGCTGCTTACATTGCCAGTTGCAGTGTATTGAGGTCTCCCACTCGTCGAGCTGTGCGGCCATGCACTCCTTCCTGTAGAAGCTCCCTGTGCACACACCATATCCATCAACACACACACATACATACATACACACACGCGTGCGCACACACACACACACACCACATAGTGTAAATCTTGGGTTCATTCCAATCGTCCTATTCCTTGATTTTCGGTAACTGGGGTGACCTCACAGATGATATCGAACGTTTTATACTTCATAGTTCAAGTTCAATATGGAAACTAACTATGATTGTAGGATGGTACTGGGGGGGGGGGGGGGGGTTATCTGTCAATAGGATAGGTACATTTTCTAATTTATATGCATGCATTCACACACCCACACACAAAACAATACTCCTGGACAGAAAAATTAGATCACATTATGAAGGTTTGATCATGAACTTTGTGTGCAATTCATATATTACAGTTGCTACACAACTTATTTATTACAAGGTTTCAAGTACATTTTAGGTAAAGGTAAGAAATTGAAAGCATCATGTGGGCATGCTCAGTACAGTGCATCAAGTTGGTACATGAAGCACATTAGCTGTACAAGAAGGTGTACAGATTAAATGTAGCCAGACATGCCTCTGGTCTTTAAAAAAAAAACACATTATAATAAACTATATTACAGGCTTAATAAATGAGAAAAATATTCTTTCTTAATGCTGACTATAATAAACCAAATTCCAGGTATTGGAACTATTGCTCTTGGAAGTCCTTGGATCTTCACATTGGTACACATCCTTAAAGGACACTGGCTTCATAATAATTCATTACATCATCAATGGGATTCTGATATCATCAGCTCGGGCTATATGTGACAATCACCTGGCAACAATGACCTCATATAGACAGAGTAATTCATGTACACAATCTTGTCTAACAAGAGCCAGGTTGGAGTTCAGTGGTGGGTGGATCAGTGGCAACTGTTACATGCATACAAACTACTTCTACCCTAAACGTTTAACTAAATTGATTAAAAAAAAGAGTAATTTCACGTCTAGTCTTTATTTGTGGACAAGAATGAAAGCACATATTCACCTTTCACACTGGCCAAAAGCTAAATTTAGCTGTTTTGAGAGCTTGACCGAAGCTCTCACTGAATGCAAATCCAAACAAGTTTGGTTTCCCTCTAAATCAAACCCACATACTGGAAACACAGGATGCAGTATATATATAATACAGAATACACAAGTAGGTTTATATAGCACCTAGCAACACCACATCACTGTTTTCAAACAGAAGTGATGATAGAATGTAATTACCAACACAGACTATAGCAAGCAACAGTTCTCACCTCACTCTGTCTGCATCGTCCTGCATGAATGGAGTGGCACACCAGATCATGATGCATAATGGTTTGTGCAAAACATGAAAGAGCAAGGATAGATCAAACCAAGCATAAATGTAAATAAGTTGAGGTTGTAACAGGTGAATAATCTATCCAGTGAATGGAACCATTGAGTCTGGTGACTGCTAGACAGGTAGATTGTCACTGGTACAATAAATTTGGCACATAGATGTAAGGAGGAAACAGTGGTATTCATTCCACTAATTATTGTGCACAACTAGACTACACTGAACCTCTGTTAAAGGATAACATGTATTCAAATGTGCTCAATATGAACACCCCTCAAAAGTTCCACCTTCATACGAAGACAGGACAACCACACTTCCATAAGCACACTGATTGATCCCTATGAGTATATCATTCTGGCAGTTCCATAGCTTATCAGTCAGACTGACAGCAACTCAAAACTTAATTATTCTGAAGGTCTACTAAGCTAAAACTTAGAGAGAGTTTATAAGCATACTCTTAACATTCTTGACACTTGATTGCAGTAGTGGATGGATTATAGTTCATGCTACTGGAAGTCTGGACCTATTTTTTCAGACAGCTTAGATAGCTAATCATTTCTATTTAGATTTTTTTAAACAAACAAAAAAAAAACATGAGACATGGTACTTGGAAGGAGTGTGGATCAATGCTTAGAGGAACCACAGGAGTGAGTGCTGGTATCCTTCTCAGAGGTTTCCATAGGGGCAATACTAAATAAAAATAGTCACCCTACCCATATCATTCTCTTCACAGCAGCCAAATATGCACTTAAAAAGGTTAGTGGAGTGTGTAAAAGAGGCATGATTTTTCCCCTTACAAAACGGAACCACTAAGGTTGATCACACACGACATTGTGCACGTCCATGTCCACCACTACAAGCAAATAAATAGCCACACAAATGCAACCAGTCAATTATAGATTACACATCCAATGGTTTTGGAGCAAATCCCAGTATACTTTATCTATCGTCCACACTAACCTCAATGACAGCCTTTCGCAGTCTGTTTACTTTGGCGTTGGTGCTGCCCATAACTTGACCTGCCCAGAGTCACACAATTCAGGCAGGATTTATCCGCTGTATTTATACCAACCATTTAAGATGATTTTCAACCAAATATGCTGTTCGCATAAATTAAACCTGGGACAACTCACCGAACAGTCTGTAGCTAACTTTAAATAAAATCTTCACGACTGTGGCTTAGCGACTGACAAACACAACAACAAAAAAGTATTGCTGTAATGGGCGTAGTCTCCCGCAGCCAGAGGGATTAAAAACGGAATTTATAAGTGTAGCGGTAGGTAAGTTATATGGCTATACGACTAAGTGGGCGTTGTTAGGATATTGCTACCCCATTCCCTAGAGTTGCGACGAGAAATGGCCAACCGTGAAATACCTACAACTCCGGGGGAAAGCGGAGACCACCTAGTGCCTTTGCAGAAGCGAGTACAGCTTCTTCCCGAAGCGTCCAACCTCATTTCTCAGCCTCCTGAAGCATTAGGAACTCGTTCAGTGGTCTTCCATAATAGGAGGCTTAGGGTGTGTTTTATATTTAGTTCCACCATTACCATAACTTATAACTGTTTTTTTAAATACTTTTTAGCTGTCAGATGGGTTAAATGCTCATGAAGCCATGGCTTCTGTTCCTACTCTCTCAGATGATGAATTATCATCAGAGTCAGACTCAGATGGAGAGCCAGATATGCCTGCAGGTAAGCCTATAAACTTACTGTTCAGGGAGAGCACATTACAGGATTGATTTTATCCTCAAGCTGCTCCTTTTTTTTTTTGTTTGCCATATTAACCAAGTGTGCTTGAAACATTCCAAGCTTCCTTTAAACCTAATTCAGAATATCAAGCTAGAATTTGTATACGTTAAATATACAAGTTCCTTTCCAATCTCATTCAGATAGAAACCAAGTTCATTTCTGTGTAGAAGGTATTTTGTCTTAATGATTCTGAATGTCCTTTATTTCTTGTCCCCAAATATTGAGGACATAGGAATGCAAACCTATTCTCCTTGCACTTTGACTTCCAATGAATGATAGTGACCATAGCATTTTTGGCAGTTCCCTAATATCCCCCATGAAGCCTTATTCAGAATATCCCTTTACAATAGTAGAAAGTAAGTCTATTATATTGTTGAGTGATGTCATATTGAATCTAATGCAATATTCTGTTTCAGCCTTTAAACTATCACTTATCACAATAGATGGAAATCGAAGTTTTAATAGGACTGATGACTCTGCAGTCATGTAACAAACAAAATTTCTTTTTAAGAACTTTTAGAATGGGATGTCAACATCGTTAGTTTGCAGTATGATGCCACCCAAGAGCTATAAGAAATTAATTTCTAATTCATATATTTTGGGGAGGATTAGCACATCTTAGTGTTAATCCCAGAGAATTTATTCCTGTGGTGATTGTTAACTGGTCTTTAGTGATGTAGACATCCACTCCCCAATATGCTTGAGTGCATATCAATCATGTTCTTGGGTTGAGTAGTTTCTAGTCAGAATGTTATTAATTATGATCATATTATGAACTTACTCTTGTGAGTTGATAACCTGGAGAGAACACTGGCCAGGTGAATCAAAGCAGCTGCTAATTGGTTTTGACTTTCACATTGCCCAACGACTACTTCAAATTTGATCAATTGGATTTTTTCAAACAATATAAAATGCAGCATGATAAAAACTGATAGACACCCTCCACTGATAATATCAACAATTATAGAAGAAGAGAGAAAAAAATTGCAACTGTATCTACTACCAAGACGAGAGACACAAGAAAATATTTCCCTACTGAATAACATTCGCCACGTTAAAGAATTTGATAACTTTTTCTTCTTCCTTTTACTTGGTTTCAGTTAACAAATTCAGTTACTCCCAATTTTAGGACATTTTCCTATTATTCTTATTTTCTCTTGTTGTTTACCGGTCAGGAATTATTATTTGCTAACACAATTTATTGACTCTGTGGTGTTAGGTTTGGATGGATCTGCCTTTGCTTGTCGCATGCCTGCCAACAAGCTGACTCAGATGGAGGCAGAAATTTTCACAGACATAGCTCACGGCTCCCAGTCGGCCATGATGGAATTCCTCTTCATCCGTAACAAGGTGCTCCATACCTGGTTGGCCGACCCCTGCAGCGAACTGACTACCGAAAAGGCACAAGCTGCAGTAGTCCTTCCTCAACCTGGTTAGTGAGTAATATGGAGTGTGTGGAGAGGAGGGTGACGGAATTATTGGATGCACTTCAAATGAGATGTGTGTGGGGATTGAAGTTTGTTGTCGACAAAGTAAAACTTTTTAAAAGGATTGTTTTACTTTGATATAGGAAAAGCCAACCTTGTGCTGAGAATTCATGGCTACTTGCAACGCTACGGCTTCATAAATTTTGGAGTTATTAGCAGGGTCAACCCCATGCATGGTAAGTTAAGGGATGAGGAGGAACAAGGTTAGAAAGAGTGGAGAAGGGGAAGATGGAGAGGAGGGAGAGTTTCTTACTTTATATATAATCTTTCAGCATCGGGGCACTTGATATTTTGTTGTTATTTTTTGTTTGTTTTGTTTTGTTTTCCCACAGGCAAAATGCCCTTTAAAGTAGTTGTGATTGGTGCTGGAATCAGTGGGCTGGTGGCTGCCAGGCAACTCATGTACTTCGGACTTGATGTGACTGTTCTTGAAGCTAGGGTGAGATGTAGCTGGTGTTGGGAATATTATAAATGAGAGTTCATTGGTGGATTAAACTGAATTACTAAAGCTAGCGTTGCCAGATATTAGAAAAAGAAAGAGTTCATTAATGGATAGACTTACGATTAGGGGCGTGATTCCAGCAATGGCAATACACAAACAAAATGCATAATAACCAAAAGTTTAATGGTGGTCTTACTCTGTCATATCTTCACTCACTATTCCTCTTCTTCCACAAACCTACCCACCTTCTTTCACTTACCTCAATCCATCCCTCTTCTCCTTTAATCTTCATTCCTCTACTTCCTTCCTCACCATATCCTCTCTCCCTCACTTCTCTCCTTCTGGACACAGGATCGCACTGGTGGACGCATCCACACCTTCAGGAGTGGAGAGTATGTTGCAGACCTGGGAGCTATGGTCATCACTGGCCTAGGTGGGAATCCTCTGGCTATCCTTCGCAAACAGATTGGTCTAAAAATGTCCAAGATAAAGGGGAGGTGCCCCCTCTACTTTACTACCGGTATGACAGACATTGTATGCGTAGTTCCAATATTACCTATTGTGGTGACCCTGTACCAGGTGAGTTGGTAAAGCGTGAGCGTGACAAGACAGTCGAGTTGGAGTTCAACCGTCTGCTGGACTCTGTATCACATCTCTCACACCACCTCGACATGGACCAGCTTGGAGGCAAGCCCCTCTCGTTAGGACAGGCTTTGGAAATAGTGATCAAGTAAGGTGTCATTCACACTGACTATGCTGTGTGCATAGTTCAGGAAGCAGGGTGTACGAATTTGTGCCATGTCAAGTGGTATTGCCAAGGCATGTGTATACTAAGTCTAAGCTGGGAACTGTCAGTTGATTACAATTAGATAATGATTTAGTTTGACCGTGGACATATGGACCTAAACTCTGGTACACGGCTTGTTTCATCCACAGAAAAAAATTTTTTTTGTTGTTTTTCAATTTTATTTTATTATTTTTTTTTTAATTTTTAACTTTCACTTCTTTTAATTTTTTTTTTGTTGTTTTTTTGCGGCCGCCCTGTTCTGCCAATCAGAATGCAGGAGAAGCACACACGTGAGAAGTTGTTGGATCACTTAAAGGCTTCAGTTGCCATCCAGGAGGATCTAAAAGTAATTCTGACGAAGCTAAGGGATGTGGAGAAGAAAATCAAGCTAACCAGCAAGAGGAAAGAGAGACTGCTACATCCTGGAGCATTGTGAGCTAGATAGAGTGGGTGTCCCCCAAAAAAAAATCACTATTATTTTATTATTATTATTATTATTTTTTTTTTTTTTTTTTTTTTTTTTTTTAATTTTTTATTTTAAGGAAAACTTATTCTGCTACTTGTGTAAATTTCAGTGTTTGTTGATGGTGTGTATAACTATGGCATGTTCAAATGTTCAATTATTTTGCTTCCCCCCCCCCCCCCCCCCGGACTACAGTCCTTGTACCCAGCCCTGGAATGTTGAATGATTTTGCTTCCCAAAGACTGCAGTCATTGTATCTGACCCTAGACAATTTTGTTTTTGCTTCTTTTTTTTAAAATAATTTTATGCATGCTTGTGCTGTGTTGGTACAAGTTAGAGGGAATATGTTTGTGTGGATGATTGATGTACTTCAACATATTCTTCATGCGGATTGGTGTTTATATTCTTGGCTGGTAGTCAAGCAAGGCTGTGTGTGTATGTGGATATCTTGGGAAACCGTAAGAATTGACCTTCGTGACCTTGCAGTATGGCGGACAAAGAGTTTGTGCTGCAGTCCACTGAAACAGATTTGATAGATCTGTTCAGAGACTACGATGATCTCTGTGAGCAGCGGCAGGAGATGGAGAACAAGTTGGATGAAGCAGAAGACAAGAAGCTCCCGTAAGATCCTGAACATGACCTTCCACCCTGCATACATTGACATGCTGGCTAGTGTGTAGTGGTGGTATGGTACTGGTGTAGGTCACCTCATTCCAAAGGTGTTTACTCTTGTCTCTACAGAACTTGAAACTATCCTGTTCGCCCTTTATTGTTAGCTCATTGAATGGCCATTTTCTATGGTCACCACTTATTCATTACCTCTGGCATGTTAATAAAAAAATATCTGCACCATTTTTTCTGTAGTTGCCTGAAGTTCACCAGACTGACGATATTCAGCCTTGGTAAATCTAGATTTCATAGTGTTGATGACCGATGCAGCCTGATGGTATATGGAGTCTGTAAGGTTGACAGTCCGCAGGCTTACTTGATTTTAGAAGAAGCCATCAATTCTATTTATTTTCTCTCCTTTTTTTTTTTAAACAAAAAAAAACAAAAAAAAACAAAAAAACAACAAAAAAAAGTGTCACAGTTTCATTGAAATCGATTGACACAATTGGCCCATTTCATTATTTTAGCCAATGACCCTTGACCAAAATGGTCCAAAATACTGGAAAATGCTAGTCTAGCCCGATCTGAACCCCCCAAAAAATCGGTCGCATCCCAGGGTCACAGGGAACATTCATGCAATGTTTCGTTATAATCGGTCTGGGAGGATTTCACACACACACACACACACACACACACACACACACACACACACACACACACACACACACACACACACACACACACACACACACACACACACACACACTGCTAATTTATTATGAGAGTAGTAGTAGTTTTTTTAATCGTGTTTCAATTGCTGTTTTTATAATTCATAGATTGCTGACTGTTCTTACACTCTGCTCCCACCCCCCCCCCCCCTCTCTCTCTCTCTCCTCTTCATTACTCAGTGCTGTCTACCTCTCTCCAAGGGACAGGCAAATTCTTGATTGGCACTTTGCTAATTTAGAGTTTGCCAATGCAGCTCCTCTCTCCAAGCTGTCCCTCAAGCACTGGGATCAGGACGATGAATTTGAGTTCACTGGGTCACATCTAGCATGTCCTGACGGCTACGACCACCTGCCTCAGCAACTAGTAAAGGGTGTTGATATCAGACTTAACACTGAGGCTACTGCAGTGCACTATAGCACTGATGGTAAGTTGATGAAGAACTGGTAGCATAAACTGCCTGGCATTGACCTGGAGTATTTAATTTGATGCATACAAATGAACTTGACATCATAGCATCATGCAGTTTTTAATTAGATTTGAAGCTGATGGTATCATGTTGAACATAAAAGCTATTCAGTGTTTAATCACCCTCTCTTCCCCCCCCCCCCCCTCCCATTTATGGGCGATGTTTCTGCTCCCTGGGGCCAAATGTTGCAGAGAAGGATATGAACAGCCTGTGTTTAACTTAAATTATAATTTTTGGAGTTCCTGTGGTTTCTATAAGGGTTCCTAAAAAATTTAATTTTAGAACTTCCATGTTGAAATGCAGCAGAAATACCCATCTTTGCCCAGGAATAAAAAAAAATAAATAAATACTAAATTGAATTGGTTTGGTAGTAAAGGAAACAATATTTATTCTTCTTGTGTGTCATGAAAGGATAACGTCATGTTGTAGTTTAATATTGTGTCGAGATTTGTTCTCTGTTGCTTGGTGAGTCTTCGGTTCTATGGGCCTCTAAATAAATGTCATTCCTCATCTGCTTATTGGTCGCAAGATGCTGCAATGTAGTAGAGCTAACCATGGGAGAAGAAGGACCCAGAGAGATCTACTCTAACTAACTTGAATGTTAGAATGTTCACAGTCATTGCTGAAGCATGTCTTGCACAGGCAATTTTAGCAGCATTACTGGAATAGCAGTTCACCAACAGTAGCAGTTTTTTTATAGCCAAGTTAACTATAGCTGTAGAACACCACCTAATTCCTCTTGTACATAAACACAATGCAATTACTGACCATTATCAGCTGTGATGTGATACCATTTTTAGCTCCTAACTACTGTTTTGTGTGTGTTTGCTTGTTCTTGTTTATGTGGGGGATTTTAAAACCGAGGAAAAGAAAATTGAATCAATTTTTCCACACCATGAGGGCAACTTTGAAAGAAAAACAAGACTGGAAATTTGTTCGCCACGAACCCGCTCACTTGGGGGGGGGGGAAAAGAGGGGGAGGGGGGGGGGGGAAAGGGAAAAAAATTTAACCATACCAGTTTAACCGGGGACCTCAGGAACCTCAGCATCGGTGGTGGTCAGAGGAAGTTTCACGACAAGATCAAGATGAGCAGCAAGATTCCCAACAAAGTAGTATTTAGAACAAACTTGTTAAAGTTCGCAGGTAAAAAGTTTTTTAATCATATCCTGGCACCTTAAAATAGTGTCTGCAAAGTTTCATCAAAATCCCTTGAGCCACATAGAGAGCCATTATTAGCATAAAATGTGTACTGTCTTTCAAGAAAATCTTATTCATATGATTTTAGTGAGAAGTAAATTGAAGTAATGAGGCACCCATTCAGTTGTAACTTAGACTATAACTGATGGTGCTATAGCCGGGTTGATTAAGATAGTGGAGAATTCTTATGTGGTTTACTCCACTGCATCCTGGTTGACTAGGCCAGTGATTATTCCTTTTGGAACAGACCCAGAGCACTCTCATAACAGGCAGACGTAGTCTCTCCATGTGCCCAATGGAATCTTCTAGAGGGCTGTTGGTTTTATAATTGGGAATGTTTTGAACACAAAACTAATTAGAGTTGTTTTCTTTCTGATGTTATACACACAACTAATGTGCACTGCTGGAAATGGCTATTTTCCCCATAAGAATCCATACAAGTCACACCCTGTACACAATGTTGCAGACTAATTAGTCTACCTGCTTGGCTGGTCATCACATAGATATAAACAAACCTGGGAAGAATAGTATAGATGACTTGGTGTTACTCACTGGCATTGGTCACTGGAAGTGTTGACGTGAACTAATTCTACTGTATCTTTGACATATGGAGCCATAGAATTAAGAGTGTTACAAATCACTTTCTGTGGTATTGACACTTCGCCTTTGTGCATGTGCGTTGCAATCCTTACTGGCCCACAATTATTACTCCACAGTGGTTTGTGGTGGTTTAAGCACTTGCACAATTGAAGTAGCGGCCATTTAAAATGTCCAATAGCTATGTCACAACAGATTATTTCTATCTAGTTTTCAAAACTGATAAAACGCCTCTACTGATTTTATTTGACTGAACTTCCCTTTACAAAACTCATCAATTGAGATTATATACTCAAGAGTGAGTCAGGACTCAATCTCTAGGGTCAATCCTCCTTGAAATACGTTAGCTTTCCTCCAAATGGGTATTACAGCATAACACAACCAGATATTCAATGAGCAATCTCTTAATTACAGATGGTGTTCCTGAACAGTAAACCAGATGGACAAGCAGATAACCAATTAACAATACTGTTCATACAAGCAATCAACACATTGTGATAATGTTACAATCTATTAGTGCTAGCAAAAGTGGTTGTTCTTGCATGTCAGAACCGACTTAGCTGATAGTGGTGTTGTTTGGTTTTTTTTTTATGTGGGTTTGTTTGTTTATTGTTGTTGTTGTTTTTATATTGCATTGTAAGTATGCCATTTTCTTGCACTCACAGCAGCCTTGAAGTTATTATTTTGGTAATTCAGAGTTGGCCAACTCTTTCTATCTTGCCACCATCCTCACCAATGTTTATTATTCTCAGGTGTGGAGGTGCATTCTCAATCTACTCTGAATGGGAGTTCCAACATATTCCGTGCAGATGCAGTTATTGTGGCTGCTCCACTGGGCGTGCTCAAGGCTAATGCCATATCCTTCCAACCATCCCTACCAGAGTGGAAAACACAAGCCATTAACAACCTTGGCTTTGGGCTTCTCAACAAGGCAAGTAGTCCAGTGCTAGAAATGTCTCAACTTTTTCTGGAGTGAGTGATGTCTGACTCATGTTTTATGCCCCATTCCTCCTTCAGGTGATCTTGTGTTTTGAGCAGAGATTCTGGAACAGCCGTGTCCATCTGTTTGGACATGTGGCTACCTCCACCAGTTCTCGTGGGGAATTGTTCATGTTCTGGCACCTCACAAGAGCTCCAGTTCTCATTGCCCTCCTGGCAGGTACACATCGTCAGTCAACTTGCTGTCACTATCTCTACAACTCTCTCACAACCACTCTTGTGATTTGGTTGGTCCCCACTGCACCAATGATATTATTTCCTATTGAAGAGAGCAATACAAGGAGATAACTGTGGTTAAAATGGGGCGCAACAATGGGATGAGAACCTCCTTCAATGATATGCATCTTATGACTTAGCATTTGTTGATGTGCACATTTCCAGGTGAAGATGCTGTCAAGTTTGAGTCTCTGTCGGATGACGTGATAGTGGCTAAGGCTCTCTCTGTGCTCAGGTCTATCTTTGGAGATACAACTGTCCCTGAGGTTAGTACATATGTTTCTACTTGAATAGTCACACTGGTTGGTGTTTGCATTAGTAATGTGTTTTCTTTTGTGTTCATAAATTAACTTATTTTTCATATTTTTAACACACTTCTTTATTTTTTAAAATGGCTGTTGTTTTATATTGATGTTTTTCAGAAAGTCATGAGCCATTGATTATGTTTGCTAGGTTGAGCAGTAGCTGGACCAGTGGTCTACATAAAGAAACTGCATGTCCTACAACCCATCCCTATCCTAGAGTTGTTCTTGTGTTTTAGTTGATGTTCGTTTATCATATGTGCTAGTGGTCAGTTGTACTGTGCTATAGTAAAATATTGTTAGGAGGTAGTGATTTCAGGTATAGAATTTGGCACCTTGTTTCAAGAAATGATTGTGTAATGATCTTTTTGTTGTTTCCATACTTTTTGGAGGAACCCTCTTTTTTTTATAACTGTAGTCTGTCGTCTGTGGAGTCCATCCTGATCCATGATCTTGAAACAGATATAAACACATTATCAATTGTACTTGAGATACTATTTTAGTATTATTCTGATATGCTAATATGGCCGCCAGTCACTGTTACTTTGTGCAAACTCTTTGGGCATCATTATTCATGTGGCCACTAATTGCGCTCATCTGGACATCACTGGATATATAATTTGTCATTTTTTAAACCCCAGCCTAAGGAAAGTCATGTGACCAGATGGCGTCAGGATGAGTATGCTCGTGGCTCATACTCTTATGTAGCAGCTGGATCCAGTGGCAATGACTACGACTTCCTAGCTGCGCCAGTCAGCCCTGTACGTAATGGACCCACAGTACCTCGTCCTCGTGTTTTCTTTGCCGGGGAGCACACCATGAGGAACTACCCAGCTACTGTGCATGGCGCTCTACTCAGTGGACTCAGGGAGGCTGGCAAGGTGAGACAGAGAGACAGAAGGGAGTGTTTCTAATGCTCGTGAATATGAGATTATACCTCATCATATTTGTGTAATTATATTGGTATGTTAGAGTCTCCTTATTGAACTTGTGTAACAAGTTATATAACCTGTGATTCATATATCACTGCCTCTTATATTACAGCCTTAGCACTTGGCTGAATAACTGCATTTGGTACATCTTTGTAACAGGTCAGATGGCATTTAGAAGAATTATTTTGTGAGATAGGTATATGTTTCTGAGACAGCAATGGCGATTTATTTTTTTTTTTTTCACATGGCATGATTCCAGCTAGCCCAGATGAGCAACTTATTTAGCTGTTGTGGATTTGATGGAACTATCCTTACTATAATTCTTGTAGTGTGTGTCCATCCATCTGAAAATGCGTAATGCATCTCCCAGATGCCTGGACCAATCGCCCTGAAATTTTCAGGGGTTGCTCACAGGACCACTGGCCTGGTTTTGGGAAATGTGGTTAGGGCAAAGGCATAGGGTCACTAAATAAACTCCTATTAATAAGTTACCACAAGATGTATTCTGAAGTGGTATTGAAAAGGACATCTCTAGAGTAACTTGTGTTCACAAACCACACAGGAAGCTCTAAAGATACTAATGACTAGAAATGCATTCATTAAAATATTAAATTTAGAATGGGCTATGTCCCACGAACACACACCCACCCCCCCATGTCTGACAGCAAAGACTTATAACCCAGGTAAGTAGGAAGGACACTACTTACTACAGGTGCATTCATAACATTTACTTTACTACAGGTGCAGTCATAACATTTACTTTAGAAGTTCTCTACAAGCCCCCTACTCCCTATTTAAAACATTAAGCAAGCTGAACAAGTTTGTAACTACAGGAGACCAAAGGCCGACCAAAAAAACCGCCTGTAGCTAATACTTTATCAGCAGGCCACTTCCAGTTCTGGTTTCCATTCTCCACCCACTTTGTTCCTCACCAAAATTGGCAGTAATCAAGTAATTGATATTTTACTTGTGCTGTGTGCTCTCTGTTACTTAGAGTGGTACAGCACACACTACTTGACATATCCTAGTGGATATTTCATGTTGAGTGGACTGAAACTTTTCACACTTTCTCATCTTCCATGGACATGCAACTGGTATCTAAACAGAATTATCTTTCTGCATTTAGCTGTTCTTGTCTGATGAGTTATTGTATTGTCTTTGTTTAGGTTGGTGACATGTTATTAGGAGCTCCCTACACACCACGCCCACTGTCCACAGGTGTTGAAGTGGCACTTCCTCCTCGACCTCTAGCTGATCTGGTCCACAGTGCTATATAACTGTGTCACACCTTGTAATTATGACTAATTACTCAAAAGTGCATTTTTTTGGTTTAAGGAATTATAACATTGATAAAAAAAATTTTTTTTAAATTCTCAATTTATACATATGTCATGCATTTCACACTTGCTGATTCATACATATAAATACTAAATGTACTCGTATTACCATATTAATTAGTTTAGTAAATTTTATGGATATCACTTTTACTCCATTTATAACCATGCACACTGTCTAAGAATTCCACATGCCAGTCAGTCACTCTTGGTGAATAAAAAATTTAACTGAGATAAATTCAGTCTTGAATATAGGTCAAACTGAAATAAATTTAAGTTTTACGCTATTTGTTCTGTTCAGTGATATTTGTGCTCAAATAGATCAAGTTTAGCTGATCCCAGACCCACATTTTGTTGTTACACTTTTTGGAATCTGTACAACCAGGATAAAGTTATAAACTACTTAGGGTTAAGGTCAGTCACCTCCCTGGATGTGGGTCAGGGGTTCCCTTGGTGGGGGGGGGGGGGGGGAATCATGCCCTGCTAACAGTATTTTTTAAATCTTGGCCAAAGCACAGCACATATGAAGTAGCTGAGGGAGTGTTGGTTTCAAATTGGGGCAATAATATGCACAGAAAATATTAGAAAATTATCACAGAATTTGATTTCAAATCCAAAAAAAAAGGTGATATCAAATCAAAATTACCAATTCAAAATGTGATTTCAAATCAAAATTTAATTGATTTTATTGTTAGCATTTAATGTGTACAGGAAAGGATGGCAGGATACATGTGCCTTTGGAGATTTGAAGCTGCTATAGTGGATGCCAGAGATAAACTTCAGCTTGTATAGCTATATAGAAGTTGAGCCGCTGTGCTCTTATTCCAAATGGTTGCTCTTGTGGAACTGGAAGAATTGGGCTCAAGATACTGAATTTTTCTTGCAGCTCTTCATCAAGCTCCTTGTTTGCTTTCTACTCATATGAGAAATCTGAATTTCAGTTCAGTCTCAGTCTGGCATCTTGATCGGATCTGTGGGTGAAAAAGGTCTCTTCAATGGCAGGGTTGAAATCTCTTCTTGGACTGGAAAAATAAGTACCAATTTATTAGAGTGAGGCAGTTAGGGATTCACAAATAGTGAAGATTTCACTTTTCAATTACAAAGGATGAGTGACAGAAGCAGTGAAACCCTCTTAGAGCTACTCCAGCACATTCAATAGGTGAATACAGTTAAAATTATTATTCACTGTCACTCTACAGTGAAGTACACAGTACTACTAGAAGAAGAAAAAACTTGGTGTAGACTAAATGTAAACAGACTTGTAAATAAATCAATTATATACTCTGGGATCAGTTAATTAGAATGGATAGCTAACCTTACAAGAAAAATACCTATCATGAGATTCCCCCCCCCCCCTTTGAAGAATATTTTAGCATAGCACCCATCCTATGGACAGACAACAAAAAACCCCCCTCATATAATTGTAGATCTGTTCTTTGCTATCTCATCCCAGATGCTTGAGCCTACAGAGCTCAAAAAGAAATGAATAAAAGCTGAAAGTGGTTTGGGCACAGTTTTTCTCACCTATGTGTTTACACGATTGTGGTTTGTAGCAAGTGGGGTAGTTTATTCGACATCGAGTTGACCTCAATCAGAAAATTTTGAAAAAATAGCCCATGGGCAGGGTTTTACTCCGATCTTCACCAAACTTGCTTATAACCACCACAGGGTGACCCCACATCAAACCCTAAAATTTTGAGACCTTTAGGCCCAATTATCTGGGGGGGGGAGGAGGAGTTAGCAAACAAACCGATTTTCACCAAACTTCATTATAACGTCCCCAGGGTGACCACCATCAATTGTCTGGAAGTAGTTACTGAACAAACAAACAATCTAACAAATTGCGAACCAACTACATGAATATAATGAGTAAGTCTATAGAAATCAATAAATCATAACAAAATAATTAGTGAGTACAAATTAATTATGTCACACCACCATGTCTATATATAAATAGCTCTTACGTTTGAATGTTTTTGTTTGTTTATTTGTTCATACCTATCTTGGTGTACACTGCTCTGATCTATATATACAATTTATATCATTTGAATTCTTATCTTCCAGGGATGATTTGTAGTGTAAAAGAATTTCCTAAAAAGATCAAACTAAATAAGTTGGGGGAAAATTGGTTGTTTTGTTGGGGGGGGGGGGGGGGGGGAATTTAGTTTGAATCAGTAATGGGTCAACACCTTAACAACCCTGTTTTTAAATGGAAGTTAGAAAGCAAAAATAAAATATTTTAATGAGGAGTAGGCAGAACTGAATTATTTGCGCTAGCATTAAAGGTAATCGGCAGCTATCCAGATTACTAAGCTAAGCTTGGATAACCAGTGCTTTCATTATTGTAAGAAAAGCTGCAATGGGCCTCTGGTTAATAACTAATAGATCGAGTCATATTATACAATACAATACAATTATAAAATGGTGATTGACAGATATAATCTCACAGAATTCTTCACTCCTTAGAGATGTACAAAGTCCCTCACATTCATAAAAACTAGTGTTAGTTGTAATTGGTTTTACATGCCACTTCAACAAGACTCAGAACTAATTTGATTTTCTCAGGAAATTTTAAAAATCAAGATTGCCAATCATATCAATTTTGTGAAAAGGATATCAAATAAAATCATTCAAAAAAAAAAAAGAAAAAAAAGAAGAAAACCACAATTTGAAAATCATTATATCAAATTATCTAATACTTTGGTTATAGGTCTCTCTCTCTCTCTCTCTCTCTCTCTCTCTCTCTCTCTCTCTCTCTCTCTCTCTCTCTCTCTCTCTGCCAAAAGCATGTTTGTGATAATTTGTTATAAGAAAATTTAATGAGATCCAATGTTCATCTTTAATGTTATTCCCCTCTTGGTTTGAGACATACACCGCCAACAAAACAATAACCCCCTCCACATAAAAAAAGACTTTTGGAAGTGTATTTGGTATGTGAGAGTAATCTGAATGAGGTCTGTGTATGCATTTTATATATTTATTAAAATATTAATAATAAGGTTAGAAAACATTCAGAACTATTAACTTGAATACCTCAACACTTCTTAAAGATTTATGATTTTTAAAAAGTTGGAATAAAATAAGTACCATTGGCCAAAAGGTGCGGCTGATTTGCAGGAAATATGAAGAAAACCAGAAAGAAAGAATGTAAAGAGATGAGGCCAATACTAGAGTAGGCTGTCCTGGAAGCTACTACCATCTATAGTTGAACACTTCTTCAAATTTTGAAGCTCAATCTTAAAGTTGCTCGGAAGTTGGTAAGGCGTACTTGCGCACACCTTTTGCCATCTGCAGCACAACCTGGAAGGAGCGATTTAGCGCAGGACCACCTGGTGGTAGTGCGCAGAATAGTCTTGTAATCGGTCAGCCTGGTTACCAATACCAACCACTGTCAAATAAACAAAATGGAAAGGTATTCGCAAATACGTGAAATTGGGGAAGGGTCTTTCGGCAGAGCGTTGTTAGTTAGAAGGAAAGATGGGGACAGGCAGTATGTCATCAAAGAAATTAATACATTCAAGGTTAGCACTGCGTTCCACTTGTAGCCACGTAGTTTATGTTGGTGTGAGAGGTTAAGTGTGAGAGGTTAAGTGTGAGAGGTTAAGTATGGAACATGAAGAAAGTTGGGTGACATGACATAAGGAGGAAACCGTTCCATTGAACAGACCCTACTTTTGTATCTCCCTTCTAGCTGCCATAAAAATTGAGAGGTGTATATTCAACACTATTTTTCATTGTGCCTATCAAGAGGTAAAACAATATATAGCTATTTTCATGATGCAACATTATGTATTTTATAGATGGGGCGAAAAGAAAGAGAAGATTCACAAAAGGAGGTGAATTTTTCCAAAGCAGTTTGAGTGATGTAATTTTGGCATAATTTGACTCTCATAATCAAGATAATTCTCTCCAGGTTGATGTGCTGTCACAGATGAAGCACTCCAACATTGTGGCATACCTGGAGTCCTTTGAGGAACGAGGTAACCTCTACATTGTCATGGACTACTGTGATGGAGGGGATCTCTATAGGAAAATCAATGAACAAAAGGGACGACTATTTAAAGAAGACAGAGTATGAAAGATAGAAACTCTAGTATATCAATTATCCTTATCAACTATATATATAATTGTATGCACTTATGCTAGTTTCATGACATTTTCTCAGATATAAGCAAGTACCTTTTCATGCAAAGCTTGCTTATGAGACAAGTAGTGTCCAAATGGACATAATAATATATGAGTTTTATGAAAAGCATGTTTGCAGCAGCTGAATCGAATCAAATATTTATTTATTATCTAGATTATTTCATTTGGGGGGGGGGGGGGGGGGATAAGAGAGAATTAAAAACAGCATTTATCCCCCTTATATATAAATATTGAGCTAATTTTTATTGATGAGATATAGAGATGTAGTGTCAGTTGCATTTGCAATCAATTAACGCAACCAGTATATATTTGTAAAGGAATAGCTCCTACAGCATGGGTTAGTGGTGGCTTAGTTAAACTCAGTATACTTGAGGTTTGCTACATGTGATTACATTTATCCTCTATGTATAGATTCTCAACTGGTTTGTGCAGATCTGTCTCGGATTAAAGCATGTACACGACAGGAAGATATTGCACAGAGATATCAAGACACAGAACATCTTTCTCACCAAGTCAGGTGTAGTGAAACTTGGAGATTTTGGCATTGCAAAGGTGCTGAATAGGTTGGTATAACAGGTTATGTTTCTCTCTCTCTCTTTACCATTCTGTGAATGCCCTCCACAATTTGTGGGAATTGCGTCCACAAAGTGTAGCACATTGGCCTAAAGCCTGGCGACCAATCCAAGACATGCAGATGAAACCATCCAACCCAACAAAAACAATTTTTTTTTTGTATATGTGGAAATAAATATGTTAGCATATCTCCTATGATGCCTAATACTATGATTGGTATTGTTGTTATTTTGCATTTTTTAAATCTTTTATATTGTTGTTAGCACTATGGACCTAGCCCGGACTTGTATTGGTACACCATACTACCTCTCCCCAGAGATCTGTGAGAACAAACCATATAATAATAAAAGGTAATAACAGTGCACAAATACAAAATATATCCACAATTTAAATACCTTGTACATTACAATGCAATGCCTTGTGTATCTGAGGAAACAGACACTGAATCAGGTAGGTACGAGTAGGAGGGAGGGAGGGAAGGAGGGAGGGGATAGGTTAGAGGATACACTGTGAAGCCATCATGTAAGCTGGTTATATTTGCCAACAGGCCACGCATCATTTGTGTGTCACATGACAATTGTGATGACTACATAGTGGAATGTTTTTCTTTCATTTTGATGATATTATTTCCGTGTTATTGCTGTTGTTGTTGTTGCTTGTTATCTGCTCTCCAGTGATGTGTGGGCTTTGGGATGTGTTCTCTATGAACTTGCTACACTGAAGCATGCTGTAAGCTGGACTAATACACACTTATTTCATATGCATGTGTGCATACTGTACAATAAATATATGCCAAACTGAACACATGCAGTTCAGATATACATCCAGTGCACACAGGCACAGCAGTCCAGCCAGCCAGAGTCCATCTGTATAGCTAATTTGTTCTTATGCATCAGTAACAGAATATACCACTCCACTTCCTGAGTAACTAAATCAGCAGATTAGATGGATGGAAGCCTGGATGCTAGCACTTGAAACAACCCACAATGCAGGGTATATGAGTTTCGGTCTCTTTTGGGGAAACAGTATGAACCAAAAGTGAAGGCAATGGTGACAAGCAACTGTACGTATGTTTGTGCTTGTAGTTTGAGGCTGGCAACATAAAGAATCTCATCCTCAAGATTGTCAGGTACATGCACACATCACCTTTATAGAAATCCACACATGTATGGGATACCATGCCCCGGCCACTATACATACATACTACTACAAACACTACTACTACTACTACTTCCACTTCACCTTCCCTCCCCTTTCTCCTCATCCAATCTCTCTCCATACCCTCCTTTCCCTGTTCTCCTTCTGGTAGAGGGATATACCCTCCTGTCTCCACTCACTACAGCAAGGACATGCGGACCATGCTGGACTCTCTCCTTAGACACACCCCTAGACAGAGGCCCTCGGTCAACGCCATCCTACGACTTAATTTCATCAAGAGAAGAATTGAAAACTTCCTTTCAGAAACAGTATGTCATCGCCACATGTCATTTTATGGGTGGGAAGGGGAGAGGAAAAGGTGGGGGAGGGGAGATAGCATTAAAATTTGTTAAATTAATCTGTACTGGGTATCATTTATATATATATTTTTTAAAAAGAAGCCACTAGTGCTATTGTATAATGCAGGTTCATACTGAGGAATTTAGCCACACAGTATTGCACCGAGGCAGCAAGGAAAAGGAACTGAAGCCAGCTGTTGCCAACAAGAAACCACTGGTCCCAGGAGGGCATACGAAGCCTGGGGATCATGTACCACCTCCTACATCACTAGCTGTTGCTGGAAGAGCAGTACCCCATCGACCACAACCCCATGTTCCTCCAAAGCTCAAGCTCCCTCATTCTAAGAGATGCAACTATGCAGACGACCACCGACATGTAGCAACACCAAAGCAACTCGCTGCCGACAAGTGAGCAGAACAACTGTGTGGTAATACTGTTGCGATACATTTTGGAATTTCATATCATTATTGTTACTGTGTTAATATCATAAGAAAGAACGTATTAGTTCGACACAAACAACCTCTTTCAAATCCTGCCACAAAAAATGCTACTAGGATATCCTCTGGAGGCAGGGTAAGCAAGGGTGATGTGTCAGTAACTGTCATTAAAACTCGTGACATTGCTGTGTGGTGTGTCGGGTAATCTATGGTAGATATCTGCTGCTCTGATGGCTCGGAGACAAGAAGCAGAGTTAAAGGCAAAGCATCGAGAAGAAATTATCAAGCAGCAGGTGAATATCAGTGAATGTTTGTGGTGAAGGATTACATTCTTGCTTTGCAGTGGCCTTAGCAGATGTTTATTGCTGTCTTCTCCCTGATTTATATTACAATTACACTTTGCAGCATGCAGTTGCAGACCAGCTGGAATACCAGATCTTTATTCGTAAACAGTCGGTAAATGATGTGCTCTTTTTTTTAGTCACCTAATACAATTATTGTTTATTGTTATCATACATGTTTTTTGATATTCTTGAATGGGCATCATTTTATCTTGTAAGTGGATGCATGTCCATGCAGAATGCCCTAAGAAACCACGCTAAGTTCGCAGCTGTCCAAAGCTGGAGATCTTCTCTCTCCAGCTCTGATTCCATCCATGAGGACCCCAAAACTAAAAACAAGATGAATGATAACGGAAGTAGTAGTGGAAGTAGCAGTAGCGGTAGTGAGGATAAGAAGAAGGGAAAAGGTATTCCTGAAGTCCTGTCTAGCAGCTGGGAAGATGAACGTGCTATTCGTCCTACTAATCAGGACATGCAGAGTGTCCAGCAGAACACTCAACAGGATAGGTATAGTGACTCAGCAAAATGGGATATGTTTTAGTTTTAGAATGAGCATGACCATCACACTAGTCTTAGTTGGGACCAGCATATTCAGGAATGCTGGAGTAGGTCCGGCAAATACAGTAGTTGCTGTACCATTGTTAAAGTGGTTTCTAAAGCAATCCATAAACGTTTCTCTGCTTGTTAATATCTACTACTCCACCAAACAGCCATAAAATCAATGTCTTATGGCTTCTCAGTTGGTATAGGGTAGCAGAGAGCACTGTTCAGCGAGATACCATCTACCATTTACAACCTCTATTAATTATTATGCCTGCTTAATCATGTCTGGATCAGTTCACTCTATGAATGTAACTTCGCTCTATAATTTATAGTACATGTATATATGTAGGGAGAAATAAAATAGCAACTAGGTATAGTATTTCAATTGAGGCTAAGTGGGAAATTCATGTAATTCTCTTAATATAAATCTATTGCACACAATGATCCTTAGCATGGTTGATATATTTTCTTTGGTGAAATGAATTTTTGCCTCATATTTTAACGAATTTAACATGTTCTGATGACATGGAATGTTTCCATGAGTGCTGGCTGTATTTACCCATTAAGTAGCATTTGCATTCACATGTGAATGTACATGCATGTAGAGATGAGGCAGTGCTATCCTCTGAGAAGGCATGCCTAGTGAGTGAGTATCGTCAGCGCATGGACCAGGCTGCTCAAAACAAGGCCGCTCAAAATAGGGCTGGAGGAGTGGCTCAACTCTGGCAACATCAACCTCTACTTGAAGAGCAGTCACAGCAACAAGAGCCTGGCAAGTTCCATGAAAC
>OZ017787.1:4085033-4123649 GCA_963969325.1 Lycopodina hypogea
CCGGTTGTTGTTTTAAAAAAAAATCTGTTGCAGCTTCACTTGCAAAAATCATGCCACCAGTTGTCTAATAAATAATTAATAATGCAGAATACAGTTGTATGTATATGCCAAGTTTCAGAAGTCAAGTTGCATGGTTTAAGTGTTATGTGCAAAGATATTCTCGCCGACTTTTTCACTCCCTACAGCCATTATAGGAAGTTGTTGCAGGTCTTTACCATTTTTATCTCTGTAGTGTAAGTTTTGCAGAATAGACCTGAAGTGTTTATCCTCAGCTGCACACTCGGGTGTATTTTATTTCTGCAGGACCTTTCTATTTCCATCTCTTGGTTGGAAGTCACGGAGTCTTTTTTTGTGTGTGTGTGTGCTCTCTATCCACTATTTAAAAAGGAGTCATTCACTTGTCGACCCTTTATTCATTTCTTTCTCTCTTTTTTTACGTCTAATGTACTGTTTTTTATTGCCCACTAACTTTTTTAAAATTTTTATATATATCTTTTTTTGTTGTTGTTGTTTGGAAATTCTGAAACCTTTTGCAGGGACACCGAGTTAGGGAGCAAAAGGTAATTAGAATGGTGGTTGTGGGATCCCGGGTTCCAAAAAAAAATCTTTTTAATCCTGATATTGCGCAGGAAGCCACACAAACAGAACATAGCACAGCTGATAATGTAGATAGTGGGAATAAATACACTATACTAAGGCAACACACACACACACACACCCCCTCCACCATCACAACCACACACTTGGACCAACTTGTAAATCAAAATAAAGGAGAAGAAAAGTCTGTAACCATGTAGACCACAACTTAGATGACCCTTTACCAATTCAAATCAGCTACACCAATCAGAGGGCATTTAAATTGTGGTCATGTGCATCTGTCCTGTTTCCTTTATTTTATTAAATAGATCCAATATAGTCGTTTGTTTAGAAATGAAGTTTTTTTTGTGAAAACACATACTATTTCTATTACTAGGGGAATGATTTGTTAAACTGCTAAAAGTTCATTATGTAGAGGCTGGTTTGGCATGCCCACTGAAGGAGTATATTTTTATACTTAAATTACAACCACAGTGTGATAGGTGATGAGAATTTGAACAGCTTTTCAACAAGCAATGTGTATGACCTTGACCAGAATGTTTAATTCATGTGGCATGCATGTGTGCAGTTCTATGCAGACCTTCCTTCACAGAACTACACATCATCACTTACTTGCTTGTGATATATTTAATATGTCATGTGACTACTTGCAGACTCAGAAGGGAGCGACAATGTTGGTGGCAAGGATGACGTTGAGGGAGGGAAGAGTGGGGAGGGAGTGCCCAGGAGTGAAAGTGAGGCCAGTGTGTTCAGCAACCTAGAGGTCATCAGGAGCACGCTTGAGGACCAGCTGGGCCTGGACACCATGCTTGATGCATACCACTTGGTTCAGGTAATTGCATAGCTATTGTGCATCTGTGAACACAGTAGATCAGATGTATATGCTCATGTGATCCTGGTCACTTAACAATTCAGGTAGCCACATATATATTTCTGACAATATTGACAGCATCTCTCTATGTTTAGTCGTGTCTCAATCATTATTGGAACCTGAGGCTTGTCTAGGTTTCATTAACTACACCCATATGAGGTGCTGTAGTAAAATAAAGGTTAGCAGTGTGTGTGTGTGTGTGTGTGTGTGTGTGTGTGTGTGTGTGTGTGTGTGTGTGTGTGTGTGTGTGTGTGTGTGTGTGTGTGTGTGTGTGTGTGTGTGTGTGTGTGTGTGTGTGTGTGTGTGTGTGTGTGTGTGTGTGTGTGTGTGTGTGTGTGTGTGTGTGTGTGTGTGTGTGTGTGTGTGTGTGTATTTAATGATGCATGCGAGTGCACACACACAACAAAGAAATTTAAAACAACCTTTTCAAATGAAAAATAAGCTCTTGAAAAAATATACATTGTCACTTATTTACACTACTTATTCCAGCTTGGCAACTACAGCTCTGCTTATAGGACTGTGGTTTTGTTGTGCACACTGAGCGTGTGCTAATTCAACAGGTTCACACTGAGCATGTGCTAATTAAACAGATTCATACTGAGCATGTGCTAATCGAACAGATTCAATCATACACAATCAGAGTTCAATACTTCCCTGTCAAGGTATGATAATTAGTGTTGCAGCCACTCAGATACAGGTGCCATGTTGGCTAGTGGCAACTCTTGTTGTGTGAGGTTACATTCAGTGTGTTCATTGCCAAACTGTCAAGGCAAGTACACATTCAACATTGTATTAGCACAACTAGCTATAGACGCTGTATTATATTTTGTATTAGACATTTTATGATGAGGAGACCAGGACTCATGGGCTGGACGGTGATAAATCTTCCTCAGAGGCTACGAAGAGTGGAAGTTGTGATGGTGAAAGTCTTGAGGCAGGAAGTGAAGGTGGAAGTGGTGAGAGAGGAAGTCATGTGGGAAGAGGCAGAAGAGAAGAAAGTCCCAGAATCTTTCCCATAGATGAATTGACTATCCTCACAGGAGATACAGATGATGGGCAGCTCTGCAAGACTCTCATCCACCTCGTCATGGCTGATTTTGCTTACTTGGACAACTCTGAACAAGGTAACTCCCAGTGCAGCTCTCCCCAGGTGGTGGGTGAGTAGGAGGGGTTGTTATAGTTTTGTTTTTGTTTCCTTTCCAGTAGTGGAATGCAGTACCAGGAACATGTTTTTATCTGTGAGCTCTAGTAAAACTAGAAATGGTCTAGGTGGTGGGGATAACCACAATTTTTGGACAAGAATGAATTTTTAAAAACAAAACCAAGAAGTTGTAAATATACCACAAGTTTAACCTCATTTAAGTGTTTTAAAAATTATTTTGCCTGTCCTAAAACGCTATATTTTAATAAATATTATAGTAATTTGTCACAGATCTTAGTGAGAACTGCTTTTGGTGTAAAAGTCATGAAATATTTAATTAATGATAATAAATTTCTGGTTAAAATAAAAGGATTAATTTCAACTTGAGCTTTCCTGTTGTTCAACTGACTGACGAACACTGGCAGGAGCTAGTACCTCAGGAAAAAGTTAAGTTGTGATAATGGAATTTCATTCCAAAATAGAAATATGAGGAAAAAAAGAAAGAAGAAACTTTCTCTCTTGAATGTGTTAGTTTATACATGTGTATAAATTTATATATTACATAGATTGTAATGTATACTGGTATTAATATGTATGTATATATGCATTGCAGATGAAGCTGGGTGTATAGATGACATCTCAATCGTGGATCAAGCACAGATGTTTGTGGGTGGTTGTGGGGGTGGAGGTGTTGCAGCTGCAATTCCAGAAGAGTGATCTGGAGAGAAGTAACCAGACATGGGTAGATACTCTACTGAGACTGAGTAGGGGACACTAAAACTAATAGCTTGTATGCATGGCACTGTATACCAATAGTATCACTTTTTTGAGGGCCTTTGTTGTTAATTTTTTTGTTAATTGATGGAAGACTTGACAGAAATCGTAGTTGTAATTTATTGTGAAAGCAAGTTTTTATGTTAATTTTTTTTGTTGGTACTATATCCAGTCAGAGACTGGAGTACCTATATCAAGGATTATCCGTGATAATATGTACGTTACAATAATACATCAAGTAATATGTGATTTCTTTTGTATTCACATGCCTACTTGGCTATCAGAGAAAACCCATGGCGTATTGTCTACAAAAGGCCTAGAACTGTGAATATAAGGAAGTGATTTGTTTTTGTTTTATATGCATCTTACATATTGTCATATTTTAAGGAGGTAGGGTCACAGAATTTACCAACATCTTTATGAACACTCACACACAAATTCATTTATTATCTTCTCTTGTTTTACTTGTAGATAAATTACCCCCCCCCCCCCCCCCCCCCCCCAAAAAAAAAAACAGTGGTCACTAACTTTGCACTACATTTCCCTTCATAAATACCTGTCCTCACATGAGTCACAATTTGGAGTTGTGACACAGTTTAAGAAGCAGAGGGTTAATGGGTTGTTTCTTGGTTGAAAATAATTTTATCACTCTAAAAGATCATCCTGATGGGAACTTCCCCCCCCCCCATTTGTTTAGCACTGCAGGCTTCATTAAGTGCTTTTATAGTGTCACAAAATCAAATGTCTGGTATGTACAGTACAACCATATCACATTGCAAGACGTGACTACATAGAAGGATTGGATGCTCTGCTTTTGCTAAAGGACCATGCATGATTAGCTTGGCATTTATGAATCCCCACTGGGAACACACAAACAAGGAAGTCCTCTATTTTCATATACATTTTGTTTCATCTAAAACATGTATAAATATAAGTGAGCGACTGAGTTTAAGGACTTCATGGCAGATAAGGGACACAATAGCTTAGTCTCTTAATGCCACTGATCACAAAAATAGCCAGTGTGTCTCAGACATATATGTTTATATACACAAACATATTTCATGTATATATAATATATACATGTGCCTACAGGTCTAAATTAGCATAAAATAAAATTGCCTCAGGAAGTTCATGGAACAGCTAATCTTCAGAGCAAACACTAGCCTATTAAAAACCATCAGTAGCAGTAAAAATCTGAAATTTTAGGCTTTCTACCCTCAAATGCCCTTGAACTTGCTGTTTAACAGACTATAACATTGGCAAAAACTTTTTTTACCAGTAAACTTGTTTTTTTTTGGGTGGGGTGGGGTCTAAATGTTACTTTCTTGTTGATATTGTTTTCTTAGGAACTTCCTCAGAACGCCAGTGCTAAGGTCTCCATTTCAATTCCTGGTCATGGTTGGGTTTTTATTTGTTTTTCGTTTTTTTCCTTTTCCTTTTTTTATCTGTGATTAAGCCATTATTAAGTTCAAACATTAAATCATAAGTGAGGGTTTTTTTGGCTGATTCATAAAATTACCTCAAAAATGGAGCTGGAATGTAAAAACTCTTCAATGTCAACTACTCAGTACAAACATATTTATCACCTGTCAAGGGATGTCATGTTGGATCTATAAATATCCAAGGTTATGTACTCCTTATTTTTAATTTCACTTTTACTATCCATGGCTAGCAAATTAAAATAGGTTACTGCTTTAATTATGCTAATTTAGACCTGTGTGCACATGTATATATACATGTGTATATATTATACATACGTGAAAATATGTTTATGTTTATGTTTATGTAATTGTCTATTCTTTCATGTGTCCTAAATATGGTGTGAAAGAATGGATGTCAGTCAAAGGAACATCTGTGAAAGTAAGTTTAATGATCGGTGTGTTGGCAACAACCAGAATTTACAATGTGTTGGGTCTCATGAAAGATCCATAACCAGGGTTACCACCATTAGTGAGATTGGATCTTTAAACCATACTATTTGTATGGCAAAGCAGTGTCACCACAGAATCAGACATCACACCATATTTAGGACACTGATGAAAGAATAGAAGGTGGACCCAGCAAGCATTTGCAGCCAGGAGGCCACAATTTCATTTTAGCAAGAGTAATCTAAGTCTTTTCCTCCTTAGATTCATCTCCATAAGAAACTCTTTTTCTTTTTTTTTTTAATCATTTGCTCTGTTGACACCCCTCAACATACTACAAGTGTAGTCTCGGTCCCAGACCCCTTTATTCATAGCACTGGATGTATTGTATCACTAGTGACTGAACATTTCTGGCGCCATCCCCAGTACAAAACATAATACTTCATGAATCATAGTTCTGGTTAACCAAATGAGTGGATGTGGCTTTTATGGTTGCGTACCACGGATGCCTAACAAGTCACCAGACCCACGTTATTTGCGTGGTGGTGATGCAAAACATTCAGTGCTGTGACTAAAGGGGTCTGGGACCGAGACTACCACAAGTGTAGATTGTAACATGCTTCGACTTTTTCCTAATTGGTGCCCAGCGAAAGTGGCGGGAAATCCAACAGCTGTTACATGGAGCTGAGACATTGAAGATGCAGAATGGCGATAAGACTCCTCTCAGTCACAACCTTGAGCGGGTTGAAGGTAATTTCACTGGAGTTCTTATCAATCGAAAGATAAATTAGTTTATGATTTTTTTCTCTCTCTTATCTAGAGACTCCAGAACCTTGCGTTCCATTAGAGTTTGTCCAACAATCTCGGAGTAGTGAAGGTCAATCTAAAGCGTTATTAATGAGTGGGAAGCCTGGTGTCCATACCCCAGTTCTCTACAAAAAGGTAGAATTTACACAGCACAGTATAAATAGAAGAATATTACGCTTTGAACTTGCTGTCTATTGCATGAAAGACAATTTATCTTCAACCCTTTGTGTGTATATCACAGTAACTAACTAACATCAAGCTCAGGCTTACTTTGCAAAGCTTATGATTATTAGCATTGTGTGTAGTTTGTAATTCTTGTTCAACAGACTAGTAAAATGTCTTCATGCTCTGTGAAGCTTAGCTTTGACTTTAATAAAAGCTAAATGTAGAAATAATCACTCCTCACTTGTGCCATTAGACAAATACCTGATAAGCTTCAATGCATAATAATTTTTTTTTATAAAAGTAATATCCCCTAAACTTGATAATGTCATCATCCAGCAATGGTTATTCATTTAAGTACTGGATAAATTGCTAACAATTAAAAAAAAATTTTTTTTTTTTAAGGATACACATCTCTCTGATATAGCTATGTAACTCGTTTTCCTTTTGGTGTAAAATATGCATATATGGTGAACCATATCTACCCATTTTCCAAATTGATTTCTTTGATCCTCTCAATAGTGATTCTGTGTAAATAGTGAATAATTGCAATGCACGACATTACCTTGCTTGCTCTTAACATTAGTGGTTATAATGGTTTGACGTATTCACTGGTTATTTCAAGTTCAATCTCTGCACCTCCTCCATCAGATTTCATTGGGAACATTTCAAATAATGTTGAGGCAACCTCCCCAAAGCGCAATTTTTTATGTTGCTTTTTGATTGAGCAGATCCTGAAATTTTCCCTAATTTAATTTCTCATTCACTCCCTTATTAAATTTTTTTTTATTTGACACATGAATAAAAAAAACAACTTAGATTATTCCTTTTTTAATGAAATCCACACAGCTTGAACAAAAGAGAAGCGGTGAAATAAGAACACTCCTGGATATTGCAATAAATTTTCCCCAATCACTTTTCCAACTATTGTTTTCCTCAGTTATGATAGATTAAGGAGAGCTAATTTGTTTTATTGTAAGAAAAATGGTTGTAATTTTAGTTACTTTTACAAGGAAGTTCCCATTTATAATTTCTGTCCATGTATAGAACTAACTTTGTATTATTATCTATTAAATATGAGTCGGGATATTAATCCCAACATTAAATATAACTTGTAAGCATGGTTTATTAGGTTCTGTGTCCTACCAACCTGGAGTTTGACTCGGAGCCAAGCAGTGGGGCAGAATGGTCCATCTCTATGATTACACCCAGAACTAGATTGACAGTTCAAGAAAGCCCTTTATCCTTGTCTACAACCACCGAGGAAGATGAAGAGGAAGAACACCTTACAACAGACGATTCTGTATTAGAGTTGCGAAATGCACTTGACATTAGAGACACCAATTTGAATAATCTAAGGAAGTCATCCCTACAATCACACATAAACGCAGCAAAGGGAGAGAGATCGGTAGTTAGAACTCTATTTCCAGCCAGACCCCCTGTCAATACTAACATTCCATTATCCTCAGAGGTGAATCCAGTTGCTCATCCTCTCCAAGTGTGTAGCAGTAGTCCTGCTCTTCCAGGCGCAGGGAATGACATGGCAGTGAGGCTAGAGCAACAAGCATCATGTAGTCAAGTGATATTTGGAACTCCTGTGTGTGCTGCACCCCCAAGTCCCCCACTGTGTATGACTTCTGAAACGTCATCAATTGATAATGGAGGTGAAAAGATGGGAAACGTGAATTTGGTTGAGAAAACACCCAAGATTCCACACAATGGCTATCTATTGGTACACAGTACTCCACTCGGTACTGTTCAGTGTCAAAACATTAAACACACGCAGTCTGTTTATGATGTCCCACCACATAAATCAGATCGCTTGGCATCACCCAAAGCTACTCCCATTTCAACTGCAGGTGTGGAGGCTGTATATCAAGACCTCAACTGTCTTTCGGCCACGCCAAGCATCGCTTTGGTGAGCACGCCAGTGGTGGCTGAGGAGACTCCTTGCAGGAATACTGATATATCCAGCAGGCCAGGGAACTTCCGTTTGATGGGAGGATGCGATGATGTCTTGGATGTGCTATTTATGAGTAGCAGTGAGTTGGAATCCCATTTCAATTTGCAGGATTCTCGACAGCAAACAGCAGGAACAGTCAGCTGCACTTCAACAGATGTTCGGCCATCAGACAGAAATCATTCAAATTTTTCAACTTGTGAAGATCAATTTCCTGAAGTGACACCGGAGAAAGGTGAAAGAAATTCTATAGACAATCTTCTGCATAAACAGACTAATCACTTCTCGTATCCTAGTTCTAATAAACTTATTTGCGGAAGATCACATATAAAAACTGGAGCAGTTGTTGTGGAGAAAGTTGTAGGTTCATCATTGTTAAATAATTCTAAGAAAAGAGTTGTTGATGAGGGATATCGATCTGGAATGATGCATGTTTTAGGTAAGCCTGCACCTAAGAAGCAGTGTGTCACTATGGATACCACCATAAATGCCACAGTTGAAGGTCAAATGGATGAAGTGTGTGTCCAGGCCAATTCAGGTGAAGAACACTGTGCATCTATGGGGATAGGTTGTCATGAAGGTAGAGAAAGTGGAAAGGAGTGTAGCAGTGAAGGGAAGAGTGTTCAGAAAGAAACGAAGGAGCAAGAAGATATAGAGGACAGTGGTGGTGGCCAAAGCAGAGTAGCAATGTTTGATCAAGAGCTCAGAATTGTCAAAGAAACAGATGTTCAAATTCCATATGATGTTAATAGAGTGAGTGGTAGCAGTATTATGAAATGTCAAAGTGGTATTGACGATTGTGAAATAGTGATAGAATGTTCTAATAGAGAAATAAACAATCATGTGATCTTAGATAATTGTCCTTCAATATCTGAACCAGTACCTGTTGAAGATGTAGAACCAGACCAAGAAGTTGCTCAACAGGTTGATGTCATCCCCACTCTGGGAGAGGGTGTTTCCGGTATGGATAAAGAAAACGTTTGTATGCTGGATACCATCACTTTATCTCCCATTCCAATTATCCAAATGAGGCATGTGGGCTTCCCTGGGTTGAGACGATCAGCTCAAAAAAAATCCACAGTTACCACTTCTGTTCGATCTGTCACTTCTAGTAATCAAGTAGCAGAAAAATCACTTCTGGCCTCCACACCCATTTCAGTGGGTTCTTGCAAAGCAAAAGGTGTACTCGGGGTAGCAGCGAGCTCTTTCGCTCCAGTATGGACTGCGAATGAGGAAAAGAAAGCCGTAGACACAAAATTTGAAGAAACTCTCATTTTTGGTAGTGAAGCATATAAAACACCATATATTTCTAATCCAGATGTGGGAGCAAAAACTGCCTCGACCATGGAGCAATCTGCATCACTTGATATTATCCCTGCACCTAAATATCAATCGTCAAATTCTATTCTCAGTTCTTCCTGTTTGACTTCATTGAGCTGTCATTCTTCCGATTCTGCCTCAAATTCTCACCAGAAGAGTCGGCCTACTAAGCCGAGAACTAAAGGTTTTAGAGCACCTCGAATGGCATCTGATGTCTCCGAAGAAGAGGAGAGATTATCCCTTTCAAAGATATTAAGAGGCTATGGAGTATCATCTTCAAGTCTTAATCGTGCAGGCAGTAGAATCAGTAGTTGCAGTGGGAAGAAGCTTGAAGTATCTGGTAATGCTATACTAAATGATCAAGGATTGTTGTCAGAAGATAGTAAAAATCAAAAAGTTTGTCATATAGAATCGCAAATGGGATTTGCTGAGCAGACCACACTTGAGCCTTCTGCTTGTGCAACAACTGGATTCACAACTGCAGGTGGAAAGGGAATATCTGTCTCTTTTAATTCTCTCAAGAAGGCCCAGGGATTGGTGTCTGATGAAATCCACACATTAAGTGGGCCGGAATTACCTGTGGAGTTTGAGCCAGAGAATAAGGAAACATCCGAACCTTCTGCTTGTGCTGCTACTACTGGATTCAAGACCGCAGGTGGAAAGGGAATATCTGTCTCTTTTAATTCTCTTAAGAAGGGCCAGGGATTAGTGTTTGATGAAATCCACAAATTAAGTGGGCCGGAATTACCTGTGGAGTTTGAGTCAGAAAATAGGGAAACATCTGAGCCTTCTGCTTGTGCTGCTACTACTGGATTCAAGACCGCAGGTGGAAAGGGAATATCTGTCTCTTTCAATTCTCTCAAAAAGGCCCAGGGATTGGTGTCTGATGAAATCCACACATTAAGTGGGCCGGAATTACCTGTGGAGTTTGAGCCAGAGAATAAGGAAACATCCGAACCTTCTGCTTGTGCTGCTACTGGATTCAAGACTGCAGGCGGAAAGGGAATATCTGTTTCTTTCAATTATCTCAAGAAGGCCCAGGGATTAGTGTCTGATGAAATCCACAAATTAAGTGGGCCGGAATTACCTGTGGAGTTTGAGTCAGAAAATAGGGAAACATCTGAGCCTTCTGCTTGTGCTGCTACTACTGGATTCAAGACCGCAGGTGGAAAGGGAATATCTGTCTCTTTCAATTCTCTCAAGAAGGCCCAGGGATTAGTGTCTGATGAAATCCACAAAATGATTAAAGAATTACCTGTGGAGTTTGAACCTGCAGGTTTGGAAACATCTGATCCTTCTTCTCATACTTCTACTGGTTTCAAGACAGCAGGTGTGAAGGGAAAGAAAGCCCAGGCAATGGTGTTCGAAAAAAGTCAAACAGCATTGGAATTTGAATCACACATGAATTTGGGGAGTATGGAAATGATTGAATCCAGAATTTCTGCTGCTACTGTAACAGGGTTGGAGACTGATGGTGATGCAAGTGAGTTGTTGCTGAAACCTCGAATAGCTGAGACAGCAGATGAAGCCAGGACTGGGGGCAATGTTGCATCAAGTGAACGACAATCTCAACATTGTAGCTCATACATTCCCATTAACACAGTGGGTATGAATATGTGCACATCAGTAGCTATTGTAGCATCTCAAGTGGAACCAACGTCAACATCTCCCATGAGTGGTGACGAAGATTCAAGCAATTATTTTAGCACGCAAGTAGTGAGGCAACTTCTCAACTTTTCCAGCGAAGAAGAAAGCTCAGCGGAATACAGTGTTTTGAATAATAATTGCCAATCTAATGAAAAGGTTGGCGGAATTGACAGAATTGATTGCAAGACAGATAAAAAGGGTACCGCTGCACTGGATCTGATTGGTTGTTTTGATTCAGATTTACCGGCTACATCACTTTCTCAACAGCGACAATGTGAAACTGAATGTTACAATCTCTCGGAGAGCGTTGTGGGACATATGGAAACCTCTTCTATTAGCAGCTTGTATCCTTTGGAAGACTCTATTTGTCCTAGTGTCCTGCCTTCACTAATGGCTACCTGCGAATCGTTTAATGCTTCCGTTCCTACACAGCCAGGTGTTTCTCGAAGTTCGGAAGGTAAGAAAGTAGCAGCTGGTGGATGTTCACCTGATCCAACTCATCCAAGGGACTGTATTCCTTTCACTGGTAGTAAGAGCTTTTGTGAATGTTTTGATGGTGAAGAAAGTCTATTGAAGCCGTGTGATTCTGTATCATTTCCCACTGGACTTACAACCGCAGGAGGAAGAAAGGTTAACATTTCCAGTGCAGCCTTGCAGACTGTCAAGTCCAGAAATAACTCTTCTCCTCCTCACAAAGCTTCTCCACAGAGAAGTTCTGAAGGAGCCTCAGCATTAGCAATGGATGTGTCTTCCTCTGCCACTTACCTAGGCTTAGAAACTGCCAGTGGAAAGAAGGTAGAGATAAGTAAAGAAGCTGTCAAAGAAGCTAAGGCAACTCTGGGATGCATTACTGGAATTGATTCCCAGCAAGATCGTGAAGTGATTTCAGATCTCCCAACAACCGCTGGAATGAACCAAATAAGGAAGGATTCTCTCTCTGCAGGTAGAGCAGTTGTTGGTGAAAGCAATCAGAGTTGGAACTCCAGAAGTTTCCATACAGCCAGTGGAAAGAAAGTTGAAATGAGTGAAAAATCAATAAGAGAGGCTAAAATGTTTCTAGGAGAGCCTAGTGGTCTGCGGTTTGATCCCATAAATAATTCCCAGGCAGTTAGTGGGAAAATGAGTAAAGATAGTGAGGAACCCATCCAAGCTGCTGAAACAGTACTTGGAGAATCTTATAACAAGGATGTTAGTTATTTTGGTGGTTTCATGACAGCTGGTGGAAAGCAGGTTGAAAGTGAGGAATCCATCACAGCAGCTAAATCTGCTCTTGGAGAACCTCATAATGAGACAACTACGTCTTTTTGTGGTTTCCAGACGGCAGGTGGGAGACAAGTCAAAATAAGTGAGGAATCCATCCGAGAAGTTCGAGCAAGCTCTTCTCTGATTCCTGACACTCAACAACGATCCAACCAATTCCCTGGCCTTCAAACTGCCAGTGGAAAGCATGTGGACATTAGCAAGCGGTCCCTACAAAATGCAAGGACCACCTTAAACGATCGACAGAGTACCAAGCCCCAGGCTATCGTCAGCAAAGATGTCAGTGATGTGACTGCAGTCACACCTTGTTCAGCATACGGTGAGATGATGACACAGCAGTCAAGGAGAGGTCTGACTTCCATTCCTGAAGGTATGTATGTATTGCACTGCATTTTCCAGTGAAATAAGTGTAGTTATGATCAATAGTCTTTCAAATGAGGTAGCCTCCTTATTTGCATGTCAACCCACTCTTACCTACATAAATTATGTATGCCACTAATTTTTATGGCACTGTACTGGTGTAAATTGAAATAATTTTTTTTATTTTTTTTATTTTTTATTTTATTTTTTTAGATATAGTCAGTGCCTGTTTAGAGTGTCTTGTGTACTAGTTAATTAGGGGCAATGGTATTTTCTTGAAAGATGTTTATAATTTTCATGCAAAATGGTTGAATAATTATTTTAAAAGTAGTGTGCAATATTTAATTAGTTGTTAGTGTGTTGTGAAGTTACTAATAAAGATCAGACGTTGTCGTTAATTGAGGAGCTATTGACTATGTACTACCTATTGTAGTTGGTTTTGCTGTGTTGTTATTATCCGTGGTATCTATATTCTGTTCAGCTACCCTCTGTGACAGAACTCCTCCTGGTAGATGTTTATTTCCACCACAGAGATCCTACCCACCTAGCCAACATGGTCCTCCAACTTCACATTTTTCACTATCCTCTGAGAGGCACAATTCTAATCACCGCACACCTTACAAACGAAACATCCAGCTCTTCAACATATCTCAGCAAAGACTCCCCGTCGCTCCAACTCATCATCAGTCCCAAGCAGAACCTTTCTGTACCTCCTTTCACCACTCCCCTTCTTGTCAAGTGGTGCCTTTTCTAACTAAATCACTTCCACAAAATTCCTCCAAGTTCTCTCCCACTGATGCATTTCCATACGTTACTACCCACCGTAATCAGAGCACACATCTTGGCCATTGCTCTTACACTGCCCCAAGCAAACTGAACTTCACTACTCCCGTAAAGGGCAAGCTAATGAGCAACTCTGTCTGCCTATCACTCTGGAAAAGACCCGTCGATCGCCAGCGGCATCCCTTGAGGCAGCCATTGAGACACGACTCTACTCAAAGGTTATCAGATTCAATCTTCCAACAAGAAGGTAGTGTAGTTGCACCAAGGGATGGCTCTGATGCCCTCACCCACATCACTCTGAGCCAGGTCCATGAGATGGAATACTCCCAGAGCCAAGGTGAGTTGGAGATAGAGCTGCAGAAGGACACTAGTGCAGCAACTGGTGGAGGATTGGGTAATGATTCTGGCTACATCAGTCGTGAGATTTCCACCCTCAAATCTCCCAGTCCCTGTAAAGTCGGGTTACCAGAACTGTCACTGAGTAACCAAGTTATTACTCCAAATGTACCTTTGAAAGAAGATTTCGCAGATATCCTCTTTGCTGAAGTGGCCATGGAAGACATAGAAGACACTCTGGAAGATAGCTTCTGTGATGGTTATGTGACCACACCTACCACTAATGTCACCACAACCTCCATTTTAACTGAAACGGAAGTGAGGGATGTTACATCCTCCAATGATGCATTAAAAGGTACAGATGTTGCCACTACCAATAATAATGACAACAATGAAACTAAACGCACTGATGGTGAAAAATGTGAGATCAGGCCGCAGTGTGGATCTCTGTTCGAACTAAGACTCAAGCACAAGTCCGACAGAATAACACTCAGTGATGCCGTTGGTTGCCAATTTCCTCGGTGCTGTACGACCACTGAGCTCTGTGCATTTGGAGTGCCCAGTGTTGCCTGCAATCTAACAAGTGACACAGCCCAAAGCTTCAGATTTCCCACAGAGTGCTTTAGCTCAGGTGCTGACAAGGATGGAAGTTCTGTGTGTGTGGGTGATGGAGCTCTGCTGACTCTGAGTGGCGGATCTGCTGGAGTTGACGAGCTCTGGGCTGCGTTTCAATCATCACCTGGCGTTGACTTGAAGTTGATTTCCTACGGGTGGTTTGTCAATCACTTCAGACAATTGATCATCAAGCTTGTATCCATGGAGCGGAAGTTTCCTAGAGTCTTTGCTGGTTGCTGTCTCACTCCTGATTGGCTGATGCTTCAGTTGAAGTATCGCTACGATAGAGAGATTGATGGTGCTCAGAGGTCTGCAATTCATCGCATTTGTGAGCATGATGACCTCCCGTCACGCAGGATGGTCCTCTATATATCCAAAACCTTCCCTGCCACCACATCAAGGGATGAGAGTTGTTTAGCTGCAGCAGGGCTCTCTTGTAGCAACCATGAGAACTCGCAACATGACGAGACTCAAGTGGAGACCAAGCAAGCTACACCATCCTTGGTGCTGTCTGACGGCTGGTATGACATTCCCTGTGTGCTGGACAGACCTCTAAGACACATGCTCAGGACTGGTAAGATGAAAGTTGGAACCAAGTTAATGATGTTTGGTGCAGAATTATTAGGTCTCAGTTCTCCTTGTCATCCTTTGGAGGCTCCAGTTGCCAGTTGCCTGAAAATCTCTGCCAATTCCACTCGTAGGGCTCGCTGGGATGCAAGACTTGGATACCAACGCAGCCCCTTGCCTCTCTGTGTATCGCTGGAGTCTCTCTTTGCTGATGGAGGTTTGGTGGGTAGTGTGGTTGCTGTAATTGCCAGGGTCTACCCCATGGCATACTTGGAGAAGAGAGAAGGAGCCAAAAATGTCATGAGATGTTGGCGGGTGGAGGAGAAGGAAGGCGTGCAGTGTGAAAGGGAAAGAGCGAAAGTGATTGAAGATATATGCTGTCGTGTTAGAAAGGAGTTTGAACATGAAGTTGCACAGCAAGGTCAGTTGTTGTTGACAATCGTAGCTGCTGTTGTTGACATCATAGCTGTATTTGTTGACATCCTAGCTGTTGTTGACTTCATTGCTTTTGTTGACATCACTGTTGATACTACCAACTGTTGCCTGTCTTTACAGACTTCCCTCCATGTAAGAGACGCCGATCTCGTCGGCTGAATGCTCTTCAAGTCCAACAGTTACAAGATGGCCAAGATATCTACAATTCTCTTGTGAATGCTTCGGACCCACAAGCCATCCAGGTACCTACTGTCTATTTAGTTCATGAACATTACTGCCCCCCCACCCCAATCCCCTGACCATGAAATCCTGCCCCATGCCTGGATATCGTAGTGAATGATTATTTGTGTTGCATGTGATTAGGTATGTCCATATGCAGAGATGATATTTCTGAACTGCATGGCATACATGTGCATACAGTCCATTGAGTACAACTTCAAAAATTAAAAACAAACAACAACTTTCCTGTATGCATGCATTCAATAGGGGACTTGTGTGATTACGTCAAATACTTCCTGCCACGCCTACTTATGGTATCAGTGAACCTCCAGCCCAATTTAAAAAAATTTATGGGCATTCATGACTGGCAATGCTACTTTTGATAACTGTAACTGTGCAATAGTTTTTGCTTTTACCACGCTATAGGAATAAATATTTTTATAAAATTATCAACATGCTCATAGTGAATTCCAGGATGTTCAGAGCTGCGGTTGTGGATAAAAGGGAGCATGAAAATGAAGAAGATTAGTCTTGACATTGTAGCTGGGAGTTTCAGACAGTTGCCAGAGATAATGCCAGCCCAGAAATAGCTGCTAGTTCTTCTCAAAACTCTTTCTTAGACAGCACATCATCTCCAAGAATTTCTTGATTGACACAGGTGCTGCCTGACAGAATTTTGTAAACTATCGCAGCTACTTCTCTGGCCAAAATTAACTCTGGCAACTGTCTGACACAACTCCTTACTCCTCCCTGCCAATGAGTTCTGAGAACTAGCCGAATACTCTCTGGCGAGGTCATAACTAAACTTTCATTCACTTTTATGAATAGCTTAGAATATTCTGGAATTTGCTACCAGTATGCAGGAAGTTTCATAAAGTTTCTATTCCTATAGTATGGCGAGCATGAGCTATTTTACAGTTGCAGTTCTCAAAAATAGCATAAGTAGGCGTGGCAGGTAGTACCTGATGTAATCATGCAAGTCCCCTATTGAAGTTCAATAAGTTCATATGGTGCAACACACACACACACACACACACACACACACACACACACACACACACACACACACACACACACACACACACACACACACACACACACACACACACACACACACACACACACACACACACTGTAGTTTATTAATATGGTGGGGGTTATTCCATGCACATGTAATTCACCGACTATTATTAACCCTGCTATCACAGGAACTACTGAGCAGTACACAGCTGGTGTATTTGGAAAGCTACAAGCTCAATGTGGAAGCGGAGAGACAAGCTGAGCTGCAGCGCAGAGTGAAGACAGCCATCCAGGAAGCAGAGGACAGCATACCTCCTCAAAGAGAAGTCATTCCTCTCTTAAGACTCAGGTGCCTTGCTAGCTCACTGCTCAGTGCTGTGATGATCAAGAAGCACGCATATATTCAGTCTGGAACTTGCTGTGTGACATTTCCCTTTTTTATTGCATTGCCTATCCCTTTCCATGCACGGTCCTGGCTTCAGTTAGAACACCATTTGTGACCCTACATTGTGTTTATAGCCATTACCATTGTTCTTGGCCGACATGAAGCTTCAATTGTCACCCGTTTCTTCCAGCTTGCTTGGAACCCTTGTTGTGATCTTTGACCAGCTGTAGTTCTCACCCTTGGAAGAATTCAAAAGCTGGATTTTTAAAACCTTTTCTGTGATTCTAGTCCTTGCCATGGTTCAAGCTGTACTTTTGATTCATATGGCTTGGTTTGGTTCATGTACATGTCACATAACACATCATGTGAATGGCAACTAGTTTATAACATGTCCATGTGTTGTACTTGTCTGACCTCAACTTGAATGTGTGCCATTCATTCAATGGTATTGTATGTAGTTGCATGTCTTAGCTATTCCTAACTAGTAGTCTTTGCAGTCATACTCTTGAGCTAATCTGAAGTTCTCCACTTGTGCTAATCATCACAATGTTTGTACACGTTACCCAGTGGACAGGTTACTGTTGTAAGTAGTTCATTTTCCCTTCCCCCCCTCCATATCTTTTAGATTAGTTCCCAATACCACCAGCAGTGCTACTTGTGGTGATGACTTTGATTGCCAACTCTCTATCTGGCGGCCTCACGAGCACCTCCAACAGATCAAAGAGGGGACAGTTATGAAAATCTCCAATGTTACTGCCGACCCCTCCAAGTAAATATATTGTGTTAAACCATTTCAAGGAAGTTGCATTTGTGTAGTCTTCTGTTGACTTAGAGGAAATTGATCTGTTATGCACCCGTATCCTGCACTATTTGATTATGAAAGGTACCACCCATCTCGCCTCCAGTTGGTAGCTTCTCGTTCTACCCACTACGAGACCCTTAGCTCTGAGCCTTCTCCAGGATATGCGATCTATTTCCCACGACATATCCTGGAGATATCAGAACTGGGTTCCCTCCTTGCCTCCCAGGTGCCGTACAAGGAGTTTGACACGGTGGGCCTAGTGGCACACCTATCCAGCACCTCTCACCCACCCCATCACACAGAAGGCTTAGACAATACCCTGGATGTGTTGTGTCTGGTAGATATGAGTGGAATCTTGCTGGTGAAAGCCTGGGGAGGAATGAAGGTATGTAATTAGTTATTTGATCGTTGAAGTGACTGTGTAAGCATGCTAGTTAGAAGAATAAAAACTTGAGGGTATTGTATTACATTCCCATGTAGATACTGCGAATATGTTAGAATTTTGTTAAAACAGGTTCTACAATCTTCGGCATATGATTAATAACTATGTTCTGTTGCAGTCATTTGGCCTGGAAGATTTGGTTTCTCTTGGAGAGATCTTGAGTTTCAGCAACCTGTCTTACCGAGGAGTGGGTAGAAGTGGATCAGGAAGCAGCAGTCATCACCACTCTGTTGCTCCATGGCCGACAGCTAACCTGACAGATCTCACTGTTGTTTCACAGAACCCCAAAGATATGAGGCACAAGAAAGCACTTGCCAAACTGAAGCAGCAGCTACCAGTGAGTTCATAGCGTTAAAAAAAAACAAAAAAAAAAAAAAAAAAACAAAAAAAAAAAAAACACACCCATAAGTTAAGTAACTTCCATTCCCCATTGAGTGTCACCAGTAAATAATTTTATTGTTGCATCTTATTGTTCATTAGGTGAACAGAGCTCTCTTCATGGAGAATTTGGCTGCTGAAATCAGAACATATTTGTAAATGATCATCACGAAATTGAAAAATTCTTTGACTTTTTGTTGTTGTTGAATGGAATCATCTGTGAAGAACAAATTGCATAAACCAATTTTGTGTAGTTCATACAGTTACCAGTACTGGTGTCATTGTGCATGCTACATACATGCGCAACAAAGTGAATATCTTTCACGATAAATAAAATCAAAAAATAAAAGAAAGTGTGGTGAAGGAGGTCCTTTTTCTCTTTATTTCCTCCCTTAGTCTTTCTTTCCCAAATTAAAGACAAAACAACTAATTTATAACTAAAATAGAATTTGATACCAATACAATTTATCTTGTCCTTCCTGGGAAGACAGGGCCAAACTATCCAGGACAAAAGTGAGAAATGAAACCATAATTAAGTAACAGTCTTGTCTACCGACTCCGGAACAATGGCCAGGCCTTTCTTTTTTGTTTCTTCATCCATTCCTTCTCTATGAATTTCATCTTTGTTTGCATCAGTCGCTTCTTCAACCTCCTCTGTCGTCATTGCATCACCTTCATCAATGATCTCTTGAGGAGGAGGATGTCTGGGAGACGCAGCTTCTATGGAGGGAGGAGGTGCTGGTGTTGCCAAGACACCAGCCATGGAGGCTATGTAGAGAGGATACTGGATGGCTATGGGATTGTAGAAAGGGGCCACTGCCTCATAGCACACAGAGAGCTCCCCACCTCGCACGTCTGCCAAGTTTTGTAAACTGACAACAGCTGTGAGCCAGTCACAACCTAGCAGCTTCAGGTCACAGCCAAGAACAGCCAGTGCAAGAAGTGAGGGCTGTGGTGGGAAGGGGGGGGAATGATTATCAACATTTTCTGCTGAGTAATACAAATAGTGTGTACGTGTGTGTGTGTACCCTGCTACTAAATTACAATTGGTTCTTACCCTGAATTTCATGAAAATATGGTTGCAAACGAGCTCTTCCATGCAGAGAGCAGTGTGGCAGAGATGTTGATCCGGGGAGAGACCGTATGGCAAGGAGAGGGATCCATTAGTTATTCCAACAACATGAAACTATGAACACAAGAAATTCAACATACCAGTTAAGCATTGGACTAGACAGCTTTAGTAATAATATTTATGTAGGGCAGAGGGAATGACCATTTACCCCATCATTGCTTCAGCACATGTGGAGAGGGCATATTTTCAGCATATTTCATTGGGGGTGGGGTAGGTTGGCGTGTGTGTGTTTTCTTCTCACCAATTCCTCTCACCAAATTTTACATATATTATTTCATTGTGTGGACTCAATAAAATGAAGGATTATACTGAATCAAATTAAAAAATTTAAAAAAATTTAATCAGCAAAAAAAAAACCAACAACAAACAAATAAACCTTAGGTCAGCAAGTTAGAATGAGTGACACCTTGCATGACTGAGTGTACGTGGAGGAATATTGCTTACGATCTTGAGGAAGTCATAGGGTGTGTGGCTGGTCAGCTTGAAGTCCAGCTTCTGCATCACAATGAGCTCCATCCTATGAACATCTCTGGGTGAAAATTCACAGTTATAATTCTGCAGCATTGCAGAGAGAACTGTTAGCACCAACTGGAGAGAAGAAAAAAAATTCCAAAAGATGCATAAATCTCACATACAGAATTAAACAACTATAAATGCTCTTATTTTCATCGTTGCTGTAATAGTGCCAATTAAGTAGGTAAATAAATTTTGCTTGTCACTCAAGCCTGAGCATTATTTGAAGATCAACCATGTTTGTAACTGGGGAGGGAATGGGGGGGACAGGGTAATGAAAGTATATCATAGAGAGAAGGAATTGCAACATATATTAGCAAGCAGCTTTAAAAAAAGCAAGCTCTTAATTGGTGTATGTTATAGAGAAGAATTTGGCAACCAAACTGTTTTCTTTTCTCTTCAACGCAACAACCCTTGACAGTTTTTGAAACAGAAAGGACTCGGGAATTCACTAATTGAACAGCTTTTTATTTCAAAAGTGGAACTAGCCACGATATGTAAAAAAAAAAAAAAAAAAAAAAAAAAAAAAAAAAAAAAAAAAAAATCCTCAAAGATCCATCTAATATTGTTGCAATACTATAATAAGTTATAACTATTGAGAAGCCAATAGACTAATAAAAGCACAGATATTAATCATCCATTGGATAAGCTACTATTTAATATGCTAGCAACATTGCTACATCATTCTTAGATATGCTTTGTAGAGCCAACAAATTCGCCACAAGTGATGAACATAGTCAATATAATATTAAAAAGCAAAATGGCAGTTCAAAACTGAAATTTGTTGAAGGATGATAAATGTTGACAAGGAAGAACAGGAGTTGTAAATTCAAGAGCCACTAACTAATCCCCGTGATACAGAGTTTAGTTTCTCTCATCTCTAAGAGCTTGAAGATCATACTATGAATTATCAATCAGTGTTTGCTTCAGGAAAATCAAGAGTTTTTCAATTGAATCGCTTCTTCACCCTTTCCAACTTATTCCCCCCCCCCCCCCCCCCCCCCTCCATACATAAAAAAAAAAAAATTAAAAAAAAAAATTTTTTTATGTGAACACTGATAATATAGTGTAAAAGTTAAATAAGCATTAAACTTGTGTCTGTATGGTCTTTTGATTATGATGGGAGTTGGAAGTACATGTAGTTGTAATATGATCTAGATGGACTCTGCTATCCCAAGTGTACCACTCCATTATTACTACCTAACTCTATAATGCTCACAGTGGTGGTCAATCCACACCCAATGCAGCAGCCACATGTACAATACAGCTGAAAGAAATAAAAGAAGCCACGACAATAATGAGGGCAACCTTTGGGTTTAGAAACGCTTTTAAATTGCTGTCTAAATAGAATCTACTTCAACATGACCGTACGTTAAGAAGCTGAAGCAACCAGAAAAGTCTTTGAAATGTGTGGTCAATGACGAGAGTATATCCTTAGAGGGCACATGAAAGCTGGAATACCTGTCTTCCATACAAAGCATGTCTGTGATTTCTATTCAGACCATATTTTCTGCTCCAAAGAAATGAAAAGAATGAACTGAGATAAGGATATTTTTAAAATTAGGAAGGAAAACCAGTTTCACGGTTTTGAGGAGGAATGTAATATAACTTTGGAAGGGTTTTTTTATCTCTCCATTATTACTTTAAACACACACCAAAAAAATCACCCTCCCAAAGAAAATCAATTGTACTTAACAAATTGATAGCAATCACACAATGGCTCCAGGAACAACCCCCCCCCCCCCCCTCCTCGTCGTCCTCCTTTCAGTAAGTGCAAATGCTTAAGAGTGCATTGGAACAAACACTTTTACTCTACTACTTTATATGTATAGATACGGTGCATGCACATGCTGGCAGACAATGCTGACCAAGTGTGTATAAACTGGATCACATGCACACATAGCCATTTTTTATGGCTTACTTCTGGTTGTTCTTCAAGTTTGGAGGAGATAAAGAAGCATGTAGCTGCCACACACTGAAGAAACTCGGGGCGCACCTGAACCACAATAACAAATAATCAATAATAAGAGTAAAGTATACATAGTTCTGTACCACATTGAATTAACACAAACTAGCATATCAAGTTTAACACTGCAGAGAGCCACTTCACCTCCCCAGGAATGCACACACCGCATACCACAACACACACATTCAAATCAAGCAATAAGGTAACAATAAAAGAAAAGCTATAATCAAAGCTGGAGTAATTGTGTATTTCATTCATCCCATACAAGCAACAAAGCGCACAGATGTTAGTCCTGTTACAGATGTTAATCTAGCTGTAAGCAAGCTGCCATTACCATATACCAATAATGGTACAATGTAAGAGTAAATGAAGAACACATATGTCAACCAAATAAAACATTGCAGCTTGGCTGTGCATGTTATGGGCCTCCAACTCAAGTACCTTGACAAGACTGAGGAAGGAGTCCAGAATGCTGGTGGCTCTAAAGAACACTTCCGGGCAGTAGTGAAAGTCATGTGTCAAAGAACACATCCATCCCACCATCCTATTTCGGCTGTGGCAAGTAACAAACTTGGAACCATTCTCCATCTGTGTTTTTGCATGATTTGAGTTTTATATATAAAAAACAACAACAGTTATATATATTGGGCTGAATAATACTCACTTCCTCAAAGTATATCTTCAGTGGTGGCAAAAAGAGAGCTTCAGTGGCTAGAGCTTCTTGCAACCGATTCTCCAGCAAAGTTTTCATCATTCTGGAGCAAATCTGTTATATGTTGGAATGCCAAAAGAAGCTAAAATCAGTTAAGAGCTACACTATGACAGCAATACTAAAATGTAGGAAGCTAGTTTGGGGGAACAGCTGATGCCAAAGTGTACATCAGAAATTAAATAAAAGGTCAGTTCAGAATTTGGGAATTGTTTACCTGAGCTTCTTCCCTTGTGGGTAGAGAGGAGTTTCGAACTAATTTGGTGAGTGTAGCAGGAGTGGTGTTCCATAGGTATACCGATAAAGGAGCCATTACAGGATTGCTGAAAATGGAGGTAGCTTGTTTGTAGCTTATTTCAGAATCCACAACTTCATTTTGGGTTCTCGGCCGTTTGGATGTGGTTGGGCTTCAGCTGGACTTCACTTGCCAGTCAAAACCTCCAACACTTACAGCAATTCTCCCAGACAGCTGCATTAAGTGATTGGGGCAGGACTCCCAGCAGCTCAACGCCGTACCACTGCACTGCTTGTTTTCCAACTTGTTCCTCCTTTTTTTTAATTTTTAAATCCCCTCCCCTTCCGGTTAAATCCCGCCAACTCAGGAGCTATGACTTTACCCTGTATGCACTCATAAAAGTGTTTGTGTGCGTATGGAGGAGTTCTTTGGGACGTTATGGCCAATGCTGATTTGTCGTGTGTAAGCCCACCTATGGGCACTGGTGGAACTATGTCCGCTGGGGAGTTCGTCTTAAAGAAACTCTTTGCTGAATTTGTTCTCATTAGTGACCGAAAACTTAAAGCTATTACTTCCCAGGCTCCTGTAAGTGGATCCTTTCTTCCCAATGGCTTATGAAGTGTTAGGGAGTAGATATTATTATTATGCATAGCATGGGCAGGCAACTATATTACTACTTAGCATGCTAAGAAGATAATACTGTAACTGCCATGTCTATGAACTACACAGGAAAATAAACACATGTGAGTCCAGAGAGAATCACACCTGGATACTCCATTTCTGCATAGCCAACACTGTTGTACACAGTTTAGGTGCTCCACAGTATGCATAAGCAAAGCATGTAATTATGCCAACATAAAATAGTCCATGGTAACCATAAACCAATGTGTCACTTGTACATATGAAGGGACACCAACTTACACTATGAGGTAAATTGATTACTTGGGGGGGGGGGGGGGGTCCATTTAACCCTTCCCCTGTAACATATAGCATCAAAGTGTGTGTAAATAAATATTCTCTCATTAAAAATATAGGATTACCAGTTGGCTAAGGCACTTCAGAAAGGAGAGGACCCTCATTTTGATCAGGTACTTTCAATAATGTTATTGATTTTTTTTTTTGAGTGTGATCACTTTAGAGTGCAAACATTGATGAAGTAGTTATAAATTTTGAATATCTCTTCTTTCTGGCTACTATATGTCTCGATAAGCAATCCTAATCCTCTGCCCAAATATTGGTATCCTTACATTGCATCCTGCAATAGGATTCCATGGAACTTTATTTCTTTAGGTAGCTCTCTCCTTCCTGTCCTCACATTCTTCTCAGCTTGCACTATCCCCCCCCCCCCCCCCCCCCCCCCCCCACCCTTTCACCTTGGCTGCTATGCTTGTAGCTGCTCAATTCCCTCAATGAGTGGCTAGCTTCTGTCTTCGCTCCATCCTCACTTCAATCTTTAAATGGAGAGACATGCAGGTTGGTATGAGTGGGGCACTATTTTTGTTAGTGTTATTAAATTGTGTCTATTTGCTCATGACTTCTGCAGATTCAGCAATGTCGAAGCCACACCTCCTGGGCTACTGTGTCGACGGGGTGAGTTGCCGGTAGCTTTGGTGGTAATCTTGGTTTCAATTATATTATCAAGTATTTGGGCCACCATGGTTCACAATATTTCCTTTACAATAAATGGGCTATATATCTCGCTGTGAGATGTCACTTTGGTTGTTATATATTCTCAAAAATTATCCATCAAAATTCAGTGCATCACACAAGGGGATGCCCAGGGGTTTCCCCCATACCCCACAATTTGAGGTTGCCTTTGGTTTGATTAGTCACTATTATAGTCTGCAAACTTCCAGAATGCAACCAGAAATCATCTTTGGGAGCACCAGTTTTCTAAGTTTTTTTGTGGGAATTCTCTCCTCCCCCCCCCTCTTTTTTTTTTGTTTTTTTTGAGGTAAAATAATTTGAGTTCAATCCTGGGCGTGGGTGAACCCCTGCTGTTAGTAGCGATCTATTCATTCCTGCTCCAAGATGTTCGCAACCATTTTTGTTGACCAAAGAATTATTGTGTGCACAGCTATTTGTATACATCCATGGCCTGCTGTATGGGTGGGTGTGTGCTACAGAGATGTCTGCTCTTGGTTCACTGGATAGGTTGCTTTAGTTTGTTTTAGTAAAACGATCATCTATGATATCTCCACAAAACCATTACCCAACTGAACGGTCGTAATGGCAACATTGACAAAAGATCCAGTTCCTTCATCTATGGCCTTATTGTCTATGATTCCTTTTTATTCAGTTTACCGTCTCCCCAATAATTCACTTGTTTCAAGTGTTGGAGATGCATGTACATTTCCCCCTCTCCAATAGTTGTCCACTGTCCAGGGATATAATGGTGTGGATGAAATGGTTAAAGGTTACTATGTGAAGTGAACAATATAAAAAAAAATTCTCTCTCTCATGGACCCTGCATGAGAAATTTTGTCCTTCACTTTATGTGAATCTGAAATACATATTTTTTTAAATTATTTGATGGACATTGATTATCTGCAACATTAGTTTTGCCAGTGTTAACATGTTTTGATTGGCTGTTAATGAAAGGAGCATAAAAGTCATTATTTTGACAATGTAAAAAATAGTTCAAAATTGATTTCTGCATTTCATTTTTTCTTCCTTTTAATAACTTAATAATGGCAGATATACAGTAATTAGATATATTTATGGATTCTTCAATGAATCTTGTAGATACGTATTAAGAATTTTGGTTACTCTTCCTTGATCAAAACTTAATGGGGCCTTTGTAGTCCTCTTTGGAAATGTGGAAAGACAAATTGGAGTTTGCCTCCACAGCCAAGCATTAATAAGCTAGGAACATATGAATGCATAAAGGACAACCACAAATGATCAGAAAACTAGAGAACTTATCAGGCCCTAAGGTGAAACTAAGTGGAAATAGACTAAATTTATTGCTGTTTTTAATGTCTTTGTTTATATTTTAAATTAAAAATAACTCCATGGTTACACCTATTATCACAGTGTAATGCTAAAGGCAATGCAACACTGTATATCTCTCCTGTGGTGTCACTAGAGACCTTCATGATTTTAGTGCTTTTTTTTCCCCCTCTCCTTTTCCATGCATACCTCTTCACACAGATATGTATGCACACTTGCACAAGCTATGCACACTTAACATGTAGTGATACACACATCACTAAACGTTATATGACTTTCTTGCTGATGGAGGCTGTGTCCAAATGCAACATACCGTGCTTGCAGGAGTAACCTAAGTGCCCCTTTGCAGCATGCAATGTGCTCCAACAGAGTCTAGGCTGTTGCATATCTGTTTCTAATCCTCCCACACCCCTTCTCTCTCTCACCACTGCAGAGAGACAGCTGACTCCCCTTGTCTAGTGAGCAAAAGGGACAAGGACTACATATACCTGATAGAGAGACAGGAGCTGTCCATTGACTTCATCTTCTGCCTGGTCCTCATTGAGGTGCTCACCAAACTCTCTGTCCATCCTGTGCCCGAATCATTTATCCATACCATCGAAGATTACGCCTTCAGGCATTTCAAACAACAGGAGGCCCTCAAGGACAGGTATGAGTAGTTGCCACTGCCCTATATTGCTCTCTCTCTCTCGCCCTAAAAATTTTCATCTAGGTTGGAGGGAGGGTGGGATGAGATGATAGCCATTGAGTTTATTTCCGTTTATGCAATTAACCATCCATTTGTATATATTTTTTAAAAAAATCAAATTTAATTGTACAACAGATGCACACAAGCACAACTTGACATATTGAGCATGCGTGGATAGAAGTTCTCAGCTAGAGTTATGATTAGAGATTAAATTGTTGATGTATATTGTTTGTGATTACAATAGTGAGTTATGGGAGATTGAGAGGTGTTGCTGTATCTGACACATGGTGTGGTGTATTCAAGGAGTCCACTCTATTTTCTCTCTTAAATTTTCTTTGATCTGTTGAGCTCCATGTGTCTGACTTAAGCCCTGTCCACACTACAAAATGGTTTGTACCTCACTCCAGCAACACCTGGTTCCAAACTTGTTCTTGCGTCCACACTGGCATAGTGCTGAACCCACTCCACATCACCTGCATGGGCTGAAGAATTGGCTGGGCATATTAATTAGTTTTCCTTTACCACGTATAGAAACGGGGTATTTTATTTTCTGGTGTGCTCCATTGTTCTGTCTCTTTTCCTCCATAATGTCATCACACAAAGGGAGGATAGAGATGGGGGGAGAGAGCTGTTAGTAGCTAAACTCCTAATAACGAACATCAACAATAAAGCCAAAGGTATATTCAATAAATTTGAGTCGCTTGAAACCTACCCTTATGAAGGTTTCAGGTGAAACCGGGTGGAACCTGTTGGGATGAAACCAGGTGTAGTGTGAACGTGTGGAACCTGATCCAGACACGGGTGAAACCGGTTTTATTGGTCAGTGTGGAGAGGGCTTTAGGTGGGCCACTGGCATCTAAAATGTTGTGTTTTATGTTTGCTATAATTGAACTGAAGCAGTTTATGTATGAAAATATTCCTGGAATTCCATAGATACAATCCTAGCCATGGGAGTGGCTGGGTTGGAGTTTGGCAAGGGAATGGCTGGTTGGAGCTTGGCTAGGGAATGGCTGGCTTGGAGTTTGGCTAGGGAATGGCTGGTTTGGAGCTTGGCTAGGGAATGGCTGGTTTGGAGCTTGGCTAGGGAATGGTTGGCTTGGAGCTTGGCTAGGGAATGGTTGGATGAGGGAAGGGTTAGGTTGTGCATGGTTGGACAGGTAATCCATCCCATGGAATTTTGGACAGCCTTCAATTGTAAACAGACCTCAAGACCACAAGATTGTAAATGACCTCAATGACAACATCTGCTATTAGCAGGCATGTGAAGTCTGGAAACAGAACCTCTACAAGCTACTGCATTGTGCACCTGCACATAGGAGGAGAGGAGGAAAGGACATGGTAATCAACACTCTTGCACATAGTTCAGAGTACAAGCACAAGAGGCCCACCCACACCTGATGCCACCTCTACAGAGGCACAGACTCCAGTTCATCCCACCTCCACAGAGGCATAGACTCCAGTTCATCCCTCCTCCACGGAGGCATAGACTCCAGTTCATCCCTCCTCCACAGAGACACAGACTCCAGTTCCTCCTACCTCCACAGAGGCACAGACTCCAGTTCCTCCCACCTCTGCAGAGTTCCTCCGTGGGACACAGAGCTAGTGTTCATTGTACAGCAACAATAGTTATTCTCCTGGGTGGGTGGGTGGGTCAGGACTGTATAGACTGGTGATCTGGAGATTCATAAGTCATTGCACCATTCAATCCTTCTGTAGGTGTGCTGATTACCTCCAAGAAGTTTCATATAAGCTTGTGCAGGTGTGCATGCATGCACATGTGGGCTGGAGACTGCTTTCCAAAGTGGCCTGGTCTGGTCTTGTCTGGCTGAAGTTGTTGTGATGTTCTGGCATTAGACCAGTTATCATACACACAATGTAGTCTGGCAGAACATCCCTTCCTCGGAAGGGTCTGCTGTCCGAGGCTACATTTTTGGTTCCCTTCCTCTGGATTCAAAGGGAAGCATACTACGTATGTATTGCAAATGGCTTCTGTGGTTTATTATTATTATTTTTTAATTTATTGGTAAAACATCACACATAAGAAGCTGGCTGGACTTACAATTATGCTTCAACTGTTTCGCATTGATTTGTGCAACTATACAATCAAGCGCAACACCGTTAATTGCATTTCAACAGGACAGATTTCGTTGCTGCGGACACCAGGCCCTTCCGAAGAAGATGTGGCCCGCCAGACTAACACACAATGGAACATGGGAAGAGTGCAATACTTTATAGTATATCCATTGTATGGTCATGAGGTAGTATCAGTATCACATGATAATCTGAACTGAGCAAATGTGAGGAGGAGGGCACTTTTGTGGGTTTATTTATTTCTCTCAGTATTTTACTGTGTTTTAGGATTCCTGTTACTCAGAAATGATTAATTGGATGTGGCCTTTTGCTGCTTCCTAATGTGTGTGTTGCTGTATGTGTGACCACTCGTGCTAGGCCTGTGGGGACTGGGTGGGCAATGTTGACATAGAGAGATTGTGTTGACAAGTAGAGATTGTGTTGACAAGTAGAGATTGTGTTGACAAGTAGAAATCATGTTGACAAGTAGAGATCATGTTGATAAGTAGATATTGTGTTAATGTGCAGCAATCATATTGACACGTAGAGATGTTGATAAATAGAGATTGTGTTATGCTAGAGATTGTGTTGATGTGCAGAGATCATGTTGACACATAGAGATCACGTTGATAAGTAGAGATTGTGTTAATGCGCAGCAATCATGTTGACACAGAAATGTTGATAAATAGAGATTGTGTTATGCTCAGAGATCATGTTGACGAATAGAGCATTCATCTGGGAAAATGCATTGTTGTGATGAATGTCTATGCTACAACATCCACTACAACATGTGTATAGCATAGTGTGTGTGTGCATGCGCGTGTGTGGTATGTTGATGTCAATAATACTTATCACATCATCATCTTAGATCAATGGCTTATAGTTCATCATATTTATCTAATTCATGAATGTATATGCTGCAAGGTGTATGCATTCGAGATTCATAATGCATGTGCAATGTTTTTTATGCATGTGACATGCACATGTGCTGTCTGCGTCTCCCCCAGGACTGCTACCAACCCAAACATCCAGAGCATGAAGAAGGTTGCCGACCTTTACGCTGAAGTCATTGGAATTCTCTCTCAGTCCCGATTCCATTCTGTACGGCGGAGATTCCTTCTTGAGATCCGGGACCCCCAGAACAGTTCCTCGACTACCATCAACATAATTGAGGGCATGAGTTTCATCAGGGTGAAGATGTTCCCTGTGGAGGAGTTGGAGCAGTGGTTTTCCTTCCTTCAGGTGGGAAAACCTAGCAGAACTAACGTGAAAATTTGAATATAGCCTTGGGTATCTGTTTTCTCGTCAACCTCACTTTCTTCCTCTTTCTATTTCCCTCTCTTTCTTTAATTAGGAAATACATTTCCTTTATTATACAATTCCATTTCTATTTCACTCTATCTCCATTCCACTCTTGTTTCCTCTCTATCTCTATTCCATTTTGCTTTCTTTTCCACTCTTATCTCCATTCCACTTTGATTCCTCTCTTCCTGTTGTTATTTTTGTTTCATACATATGTGCACTCACACACACACACACACACACACACACACACACACACACACACACACACACACACACACACACACACACACACACACACACACACACACACACACACACACACACACACACACACACACACACACACAACCTTAGGATTGTGCCACGTTTTTCCTGGAGACCAACCGTGAGAAGATCAAGCACGCCATGTGTGCCTTGTTGGTGGAGATCTTGCTGCCAGTGGCTGCAGCTATCAAGATTGAGGCTTCCCTTCCTAAGGCCCGAAAGTTTGTGAGCATGCTCTATTCCCACTGCTTTGAGTATGCCAAGAGGGGCAAGCACAGCACTGTGAGCGACTTTCTCACATACACACACGCACGCGCACACACACACACACACACACACACAACACACACACAAAGTAGAAAATTGTCACTATTCTATTAGTAAAAAATCAACAAGTATTGTTTAATCTTATAAATTGAAACATTATTTCTTGAGCAGATCACAGAAGTTTGCTCAAGCAAGCCTGCTCCTGCTGTTACTCTGTTGTTCAGCCAACCCACAGCAGCCATGCACGTGTAGCCGTGCCTTGCTCCAGTGCACAGATCTGGCCACTAGCTGCTGGTGCTGCTAGTTTCTCTCATTAGCTCACTGTGTGGCTGTTGAAGTTGCCACTGGGAATAAGATCACAACTGGAAGGTTGCAGTGAAGGGAAGACCATGTAGTTGGTTTCTTGATAACCTTAACAGTTTTCACTACCATTTCATAATCATGCTTCTCACCAATTTTTTTTTCCAGCTCTATCTACCGCCTCACCCCCCACTCCTTTCCTTTCACTTACTGCACGCTGTGTATTAACAGTACAAGGGAAAAGAGACAGGAGATATTGCCAATCAGTCTTCCCCCCCCCCCCCCCCCCCCAACAACAACATTGATGTTGTGAATAGCAAATACAAAATATGTTGAATAGTATTACTAAAGAATAGGAGGGAAAAATTTTTTTAAATGGTAAGATGATGTCATTTTCCTCAAAGTAGCAAGTGTACTTGGTGAATGGAATAGCAGCATTCAGTCTCTCTATGCTGATAGAGACATACATTGACTACTGCATTGAGGAAATTAGGAACACCATAAACTAATCAACTTTGGAGACGGTGGGAGAAACACATGCTTCAGAGCCCAAGATTTCAGCTGTGGTACTTCTGAGATACTACTTGGCATTGTACTGTAAGGCACTGAGATATGATGTCCTTGGGCACCACAATCCTCAATGGAAATTTTATGGTGTAAAAATCTTGCCAGGCATTCTAGTGCTTGCAATCGACCATTTGCATAAAGAAGCCAATGCTCTGATAAAAGGTTATGGTGGAGCAATTGGTGTTACAGAGGATGCATCAGTGCTGAGAAGGTGGATGTTTGCTGGCCATGAAGTGAGTTGGCTGGTTGCTGAGTACGAGTTAGTATCAGGTGCCAAAGAAGCAATCAAAAATACCAGCCATCACTAGAGTTCCACACAGACAGAAAGAATATTCCTTGAGTAAGCAAACTAACCAACATTCTTTATGACATGGGCAATTTTTTCCAAGAGGAGTAAGTTGATCTGCTCATTTAGGACACCAAGGACATTCACCCACAGTAGTGTTCATGAACTATTTATCTATCTATTATTTACTTATCTATCTTGAATGGTAGCTATCTTGGATTTTTACATGGCTAACGTAGGGAGTTTGCATGCAAACTTTGGTGCTTGTATCATCATTTGGTCAATTGTGACTCGGGTGTGGAATATCTGCCCCCGCACTATGGTCCTCAGTCAGTTTCAATTGTAACATTAACTGCAGCTAGCTGCTCACCATCTTGGGATGTGGGTGACCAATTGAGTGAGCAGGAATCATGCCCATCTTTACCCTCAAAGATGAGTTAGCACTGGAATTCAATGCATCAGGTTTTCTTGTGGGAATGGAGTGTAGTGGAGTTTATATGCCACAGAAATCCTCATTGGCCTTGCACGCATCTGCCAGTAGCCATTGCCAAAATATGCATAAAAGTTTACCTACTATTCTATTCTACAATTTTAATATGTTCTACCTATTATTCTAAATAAAAAAAGCCTATTATTCTAAATAAAAAAAGCCTATTATTCTAAATAAAAAAGCCTATTATTCTAAATAAAAAAGCCTATTCTAAATTTAAAAAAAGCCTATTAGTCTTTAAAAAATTGCCCATTATAATTTTTGGATATCGTACCCAACATTCTCAGTATAGAAGTAAATTCAGTTCATTGTTGTACAAGCATATACATTATTTGTTCTACTGTAATATAATCAACACATCAATTCTAAAATACTCGCCTATTATTCTAAAGTAGTCACTTATTATTCGTATTATGCTAAACTGCATGTATTCTAAAATCAATGCCAGCATGTTTGGCAATGGCTACCTGCCAGGGAGCGTTTGTGGCCAACCATCTGCCTAATGACACCAGTTTTTTTCCTATCTCCTTTGATCATGTTGGTAGGACTATCTCCCAGTTACGTAATTAGAACAACACGCTCTTCATTTTGTGCAGAAAAACAAGCAGCCAAGAATGTGATGCTGTTGTCCAACCATATCATCTAATTCATTCTTTAAAAATAACAAATGAAGGTGACTATAATGTCTGCATTAAGCATTTCCCAACAAACTTTTTTTTTTTTTTTTTTTTTTTTTTGGCTCCACACCGAAGGCCACTCTTGAAACAAATACCTATACTGGATTAATCAATGAAAAAGTAAAAATAAAGACAAAAGACAGACTAACAAGGTTGTACCCATGTAGGCCAGAAGTCTGATGACAATTTACCAACACAAATTAGATAACTAATTATTGTACTCCATAAACCAGTAAACACTTGTAGAATCATCTGAACTTGTTGCCTCAAGGGTACAATCCTGTTTAATCAACAACAACAAAAATAATTATCATTTTATTTATTTAATTATTTATTTTTTGTTGTTTGTTATTGTGTTGTTTGTTTATTTTGGTTGTTTGTTTTTTTTTTTTTGGAGGGGAGGGAAGGCAGAAAGTGGAGGGGAACAACAGGTGATGTGGAATGAGAGGTTAAATGACAGGGCATGATAGTATTGAGATATAAAGGAGAGGAGGACAGCAAGACATGATGGAGTCTGCAACTGTCTGGCATGTGTGGTGGTGATAGACCCTGGTGTGTCATATACTTATTCTATTTGTCTCTCTTGGTTCTCTCTCTCTCTCTGCTCTCTCTCTGCTCTCTCTCTCTGCTCTCTCTCTGTTCTCTCTCTCTGTGCTCTCTCTCTCTGCTCTCTCTCTGCTCTCTCTCTCTGCTCTCTCTCTGTTCTCTCTCTCTGTGCTCTCTCTCTCTGTGCTCTCTCTCTCTGTGCTCTCTCTCTCTGTGCTCTCTCTCTCTGTGCTCTCTCTCTGTGTGCTCTCTCTCTCTCTGCTATCTTCCAACTCTATGTGCCTGCAGGCGTACATTCCTCTGGTGACTGTCTTGCTGGCCATTAGTGAGCAGCAGTTCTTCCTGGTCCACTGGACCAACTTCCTCATGCAGAGCATCATGCACAACATCAAGGTCAGTTTCTCCCCCACTGCACATGCTCACACACACACATACTCTTGTGGGGGGCTCCAGCAACAGTCCAACTATATACCTACAAACTTCCAATTATAGATATATATATATGTACTAGTTATACTGCATAAAATCATTAAATGATGGCGAGATGGGGGGTGGGGCTGATTTGAATAGGTAAAGGATAGTTGTAGTCAACCTGTATTCTATCCAGTTTTTCTTTTTATATTTATATGTTTATTTATTTTTAATACGGTTAATTTCTTTTAAATAGAATGTTTTGTGTGTGTGTATGTATGTATGTAGTACTGTAATCTGGTCCTTGCCTGTGACTACATACGTGCATACTGTGTTGACCCCCCCCCCCCCCCCCCCCCAGAGAGGAGATAGCAAGGTGCAGAGGACAGCCCTGGAGTCTCTCTACCGGCTGGTGTGGTAGGTCAATGGCCACTCAAAGTAGGTTGTTGTGATGTTATTTATTTGTATGTGGCCACACCCACCTTCACAGGGTCTACATGGTGAGGATCAAAGGAGAGAGCAACACTGTTACTATCAAGTAAAACCAACAACAACAATAATAACAACTACAGCAACATTTTGATGTTCCTTCTCATCTTTTTTACTCTTTCCTTTCTCAGTCGTCTGAAGTTGATTCTCGAGACTCTATTCCCCAAAGGACAAAGAGGAATTCAGCCCAAGGACATGCCAATCAACATTTTCGTCAAACTCATACAGTTCATTTCCCGGGTAAGTCCATCCTTAGCATCAGTGGGCATCTCACCCTTCTCCCCCCCCCCCCCCCCCCCCCCCATCCCCAAATAGAGATGATTAAAGCACAACTCAGATATTGCCTGATAGAAATAAGTTAATTAAATGTTACTATGATTTAGAGTTTCCACAGAAAAATTTCTGATTTTGATTTGGAAGAAGTAAAAGAAGTCTGGAACAGAAATGCATGATATATTGTTGTATAGAATTAGTATATAGTCTAAATTCATTGGTTCTTTATGTTGTTCACATAATGTATTTTATTCTACCACTGAAACCACGTCATTTTAAGAAGTCCTAACTGTCAAAATTGAACATCAACTCAAACCCTCATAATTTCTTAACCATATCCCCCATAGGTGTAGTTCAGTGCTCAAAAGATAGATCTTTCTGTGTGCTTAAGATGACGTAATATTTTGGGTAGTAACGGTGGCATGATAAAGTGTTGCCAAAATGGGAAGTTGGTTTTCCAACTATTCTAATTCCTCTATTAGTGCTTCTAACAACCTTGAAGTACTCTCGTGTGTTCCTCAAACATCCTGTCATGCAATAATACCAACACTTCAAACAATATATTGGAAATTCTCCAATTGCCAAAACGGTTACAGAGGGGGGAAAAATTAAAATAATAAATAAATTTTAAAAGTTTAAAATAAATGAAAACTAAGTAGCTATCATTGATTTGTCCAAGGAATTTAAGGAATTTACAACTTTTACTGATAACCCTGATTTATTTTTCAACTTATTTAATTTTTTTTTGATGACATTTGACACCATATTGTAATTACATTTAATTTAAAACAACATTCTTATGTCATTGGAAGCTTTTTCTTCTTTTTTATGCTCTTCCAGACCAATAATGTAAATACAAATTCCTGCAGTCGTGCATAGTAGTGGAGGATATATAAATGGTAACCCTTGAGTTAGTTGGTATTAAAAATTAAAAAAAAACCATAAACACAAACACTTCACCAACTGCAAATTTCTGGGTCAGCTGGTGACTAAGTACTTTGGAAGCAGCAAACCAAGAATGAGGTTGAAGATGGACTTGGATCTGGAGTATCAAAATTGGTGAGGGTTTGGTTTTGGGGATTGGGCTCTACCATAAAAAAAAATTGTCAATGGAGTCATTCAACATGTCATCTGAAAGCACACAGAGAAAGCACACAGATCAAGCAACAATGTGGTATTATAATAACTTACAATGAAGAAAGGAGAAGAAAAGTTACAGCTCTTTGAAATAAGGTTTTTGTTATAGAGTTTGACCAGAAGCCCCCCTTAAGGTCCTCCTTACATCTCCAAGGGGAACAACAACAAAAAAATCCAAGCTGGGAAGAGAGGGGGGGGGGGGAGGTGTGGGTTGAATGCCACCCCCTCCCCTAAAAACCCTACTAAGAGAGATCTGGAGGAACATGGTGTGTGTAGACTTTTTCTGTCTCTGGTGATGTTTATCAGCTACTTTGAGGTCCTCTTCTTCAAACAGCAAGTTATGGGGTCAGGTGCCAGGATTGTTATGGGGTCAGGTGCCAGGATTGTTATGGGGTCAGGTGCCAGGATTGTTATGGGGTCAGGTGCCAGGATTGCTCAAGATTGAAGTTGTCACAGTTGAGTACAGTATTATAATAACTATGAGTTTCTTATTGCAATGGCTGCATTCCCTGGTAATTGCCCTACCTATCCCACATAAGTACCTCATAGTAGTTGTGTTTAAAGCTAGGTGGAAAAAACAAACAAAAAAAAACAGCACTGTAATTGATGGATACTGTATATTTGCTACAGTTTACCTTGCTTGGTCTGGAAGTTGGTATTTCAGTGGTGGTAATACTGGAGGTGATGTGTTGTAGTAATCATCCATTAATGGCCCATTACAGCTGCTCTGTGTGTATGCATACCACAGGAGAGACTGGAATATGGCATGTATGAAATCCTTGAACTCCTCAATCATGGAAGGACAAAGGTCTCAATAAATCCTGAGGTGAGTGAGTCTGTTTGTCTTGAAAGGACACACCTCTACATAGGTGTGTGTGTGTGTGCTAGTAAAAGTGTGTGTGCGTATGCTAGTGAAATTGTGTGTGTGCCTACCTCACGAACAGGCGACACTCACAATGCTATCACATGATCTTCCTATTCATATCCTTGTAGCGTATGAACATTGCACTTCGGGCATTCCTAGTCATAGCTGACAGTTTGGAGAAGAAGGAAGGAGATCCGCCCATGCCCCTCAACGTGGGGCCCCTCCCCTCTGGGGGTCCTCAAAGGATCAAGACAAAGTACCTGTCCACAACTCTCACGGATGAGACGGCCAAGAAGATTGGCATCAAGGACTTCTACCCCAAGTAAGTGAACACTGGGAGAGTGGATGTGGACGTGTCAATGTGTGTGACAGGTGCTTGGTGTGGGCGCTTGCTGGCTGTTGGTTGATGTGCTTCATACTACTTTGAAATGAAAGAGAAAAAAAGTCATAAGGAAATAATACCCTCCTATTCTGCATGGGAAAATGAGAAAATGTGACACTCTCTGAGAGGTAAATTCTCCACTGTGAATTAGCCTGATATGCTGAGGCATCAGCTTGACAGAATTGAATGGGAACATATGGGCCTGAAATGAAACAGGAATGAAGCACTGGATATGTAGTTTGTTTTTCCTCAAGTTTCTGCAGGAATGTAGTGTGTTCCTTGAAGTGTACTCTGTGCATGCCCAAAAACTTTAAAAAAATTTATAATCACTAAATTTATAGCACTTTATACCAACACCAAGTTATTTGAACTAACAAGAACTTTCTGATGCAATTATTTGAACTAACAAGAACTTTCTGATGCAATTTATGTGCGTGCACATGTACCTGTAAATTATGTTTTGGCATGCAATACTCAGTGCTGCATGCTGTACTAAGTGGGCAGGCTGTACTGTAGCACCCAAATATTTTGATGCACTAACTTTGATATTGCAAATCGTAGTGTTTACCTTTGTGAGAGGGCCATCTCTTTCTACCATTCTCTTTCCTTCTATTTCCATTGCTTTTGTTTTTGCATTCCTGTAATATTTTCCATTCCCATGCTATTATTATGATTCTGTTCCATTTTTAGGATCCGCAGTGCCTTGGATGGTATGTTGAAGGCTCTGGACCACCATGTGGGCAAGACCTTTGTCTCCACCAACCCACAGAATATGTCACGACCAGAGGAGGTGCTCGGGTATGGACATACACTTGCATGCACTTCTTACAGAGTAGTCACTTTAGCCTCACAGCAACATGTGTGTCACATGACCCACCATACAGGAAAATGCATGTTACATGACCCACCACACAGCAACATGCATGTCATGTGACCCACCACACAGCAAATGCATGTCACTAACCCACCACACAGCAACATGCAGGTCACAACCTACCACACAGCAACATGCATGTCACATGACCCACCACAAAGCAACAGGCATGCCACATGACCACCACACAGAAATGTGCATGTCATGTGACTCACCACACTGCAGCAGACGTCACATGCCTTGCTACCCAGACAGACAGCAAAGCAAGTCATTGCAACATGACATGTTCTCACAGCAGCCTAACTGGAGCACTGCACATGCTCAATGTGATGGACAACTTTCCAACTCTCTGTGTCCATGTTTCCATGCAGAGGTGCAGCAGATGTTGTGCAGAAGTTGCTGCCTGTGTCAGACTTGCGACTTCAAACTTCTTTCAGGCCTGAGCAAAACCAGTGCAGGGCTTTGCTCAGGC
>OZ017787.1:4123849-4370478 GCA_963969325.1 Lycopodina hypogea
AGACAATGAGCTTGTCCGCACGACCTTCAACTCCCTCAAGAACATCATCACCAACTACCCCAGCTGGAGACACCATGTCACTAAGATATTCTCTGTCTTCATCCTCCGGGATATTCCCGATAGCTGTCCTCTGGTGCTGGAGGCAGCCATTAAGATGCTCATTCAAATGGTAACACACTGGAAGGCTCTCATCTGCTTCGAAACTCAAGTGAGAAAAGTGGGAGGAGTTTTAAGTGGTGGTAGTAGGGAAGAAGATGATGGTATTATTTTCAGATGTAACATTTGACTCTCTTGCATGTGTATTTTGCTCTTGTGTGTGCTCGTGGGTGTGGGTGCAGTCTCCATGTAGCAGTACATCTGGTTCACTTCCAAAAAAGAGTGTCAGCAAAGGAGGTGTGTCCTCCAGCTCTAAGACCACACCCTCATCCACCCCCTCCACCACTTCTCCCCTCAAGGGGCAGAGTAAAGGTCAGGGAGTGCAGAAGGAGGAAGTGGGTGGGGAGCTGAGTTACTGCTTGCCGTGGGTGGAGGCGTGTGCCCTGGTGACCATGTGCAGCTACAGGTCGGTGACCAGGAGACTGAGTTTGGTGCTGCTGAAGGAGATACGCTCTCTGCACAATGTGCTGCAGACTGAGGTAGGTGGGTGTGGTTAGGGAAGACAGATAGACTCTGTACTTTACTGGAGGAACACTTGGCAGAGAGCTACCTGTGTTCCTGCTGCATGAAGTAGCAACATGTGGGAATAACAATGATGATGATAACAATAACAACAACAAAAGTAATAATATTTATTATCTGTAACAGAAACAAGGACAATTACCAATATATTAAACTCTTGAATAACAACTAACACTAGCTTTATGGTGTAATAACATTTGTGATATTGATTTTAATAATGACAACAACAAATTTAGGCAAGTGTGACAATAGTATGAGTAACTATGGAAGTAGCATCAATAACAACAATGATATGGAAGTTAGTAATTATATGAATAACATACAATTTAGATAGTAATAAAGAAAGAGTAGTAGCAACCAAAAGAAAACCAACTTAGGCTATCACATACACAATGTCTCTGATGAGGGAAATTTGGCAATGTTTGGAGTTATAGGAGCAACTTCTGTAGGAACACTGTCAACAACTGCTAACATGATACCATCAACTGTTGACACAGGCAGGTATTGCAACAATGCTGTTCCTAAGTGCACATGTATGTGGTTTGTAATCGACATTGTTATGCCTCCCATAGAGTCAGCAAACATCTTATACCACTGTGATGGACGTGATCGACAAGGCCATGCCCAACATCATCAAACGCTACCTTGCCACACTCTCCTTCAAAGAAAGGGTATGTATGCGACAAATTCTGTTTGTGTTTGGAGAGGACAGAGGTTAGTGGGCATTTTGAGTGCCACCCTTTACCTGAAGTTAACGTTTCATCTGCCATGCAATATGTAGTCATTGTCTTTCAGCTAACATGTGTACATGTCCATATGCATAGTACATACACTTACATACTGGTGATATCAATAGGATAGATGCTGTCTGACTCCGACCTAGTTAATATATTACAATGAATTTTGAACACTCCATAATTGCACAATATTTGGAGGAGCAATAGTCACAGCATCTTTGAAACCATTGTTGGTCACCTTTCTTGCTTCCTACAATCACTCTACCTTGACCAGTTTGGGTAGAATGACTAGCAGACAATTGTGTATGTATCACAAGTCATGTGACTAGTTTGATCCATCCTCTGAATTTAGCAATAAATATGATTTGGAGGAAAGGGAGGATGAGTTGAATGGTATGAAGATTGTGGAATTTCTCAAATGCTGTAGACTAGCCATGTCAGCATCATTCTGTTGATGGCAGAAGCAACTTGCTAGTGCACTCCCAGCTGTTGAAAGGAGGTTAGGCCAAATGGGGAAGACCTATGTGCCAACCTAGAACGAAAAAATTCTCTTGATCAGATCCATCTGATCACTGTATTACTCCTGCAGCAATCTTTTATGACCAATTTCTATAGTATTTCTATTGTGCTCAAGGAATGTGTCACACAAGCCACAACGCCACCAGCAGTGATGATCCTGCATTACCATTGATTAATGTGGTGTAGTTTTAACCAACTCCATTCTCCATTGGTATTCCATCACAAATGATGAGTGTAATAACTGAAAGTAATGCATGTGACCTGTCATGTGACCTGCTCTACTCTACTCTCCCCTTGCTCGTAGTCTGAGTTCAGAATGTCCCACCACGGCCTCAACATTTACTGGATGGCTGACCGCACTTCCTGTTTCCTGGAGCAAGGAGGAAGTCGGGACAGTCTGAGGGACGCGTGGGCACAGTGTTTGGCTGGTCTGCTGGAGCCCAACCTCCTGCCTGACGTGTGCCCCACCTCCCTGCACATCGCCTGGCCCTACGCCTACCACAGAATGGGCAAGGCCTATGCCATCTTGGATCCTGGGTGGGTAGGTGGGCTAGGGGAGCCTGTGTGTGTGAATTGGGGTGGGTGTGAGTGGTTGTGGTACTGCTTGTCTTTTAAAGTAATTTGTACATCCTTATTTTGTGCCTGTGGTATCCCCCCCCCCCCCCAAGTCCGTCCCTCTCACACATCTATCATGTATCGGTATTTTTTATCTGTGTAGTTTTGTGGCCCACGAGAGAGGTGATCGGCCGTCCTCCCTGAAGGGACGCAGGCCAGTCTTGAGCACGGTGGAGATGTTCCTCTGGAGGAACTACCTCATCTTCCTCTCCTGCACTGCCCCACCCTCCACCAGCGTCCATGCCTCCCTCATGGCCTCTGGCGAGAGGTGTGTGATCTTAATGTTGATACAGTACTAATAGGATTTGTGTGTCTAAACGAGCTTCAATGCTATGTAATGGCTGAATTTGTGGATAGCTGTGGTATTATTCCATGTGACCATGACGACCTGTTGTCTTCGCTATGTGTGTACTCAGCACAATACTGGAGGGCAGCGCCAGGAACCAACTCGATCTGAATGCTAGAAATCTGTTCCATAATGTCGTGCCCTTTATCCGCATGGATGGAGAGATCAGGGAGGTCTGCATCACTGCTCTGGGGATGGTGCACCCCCATGCCTTCGGGTGAGCTGCCATTATTATTGTACTGCAGTAGCCAGCAAAATATGATTTTATTGCAGATAATTCTCTTTCACAACTGACTTGGGTCATTGGCATACCTGTATTTCATTGTAAAATTTTTTTTTTTTTTTTTTTTTTTTTTTTTTTTTTTTTGTGGGCTGATATATTTGTGTAGTGCCCAGTTAATATGTTGTTGTTGTTTACAGGGATTTAGTGACAGAGCTACACAGTGTCATTCGTGATGCTCTGGATCAAAGGAGAGGAGATGTGAGAGATATGCACCTTATGCCAATTGTGTTGTGTGTGTGTGTTCATTCAACCACAAGAGGAATGAAAGCCTGGTGGGAGGGAGAAAGAGAGAGAGAGAGAAAGAAATGAAAACCTTAAAATAAAAATAAAAAATTACCTAAAAAACATTTTACCACAGTGTACACAATGTTGACTGTGTGATCTCATATTGTTTTTGTTATATTTACTCTGTTGTTGTTTTTGTTGGGACCTTCTTGTGTTCCCAGAATCCTCGGAAGAGACGTAAGCGAGAGACACTGCGAGTGCAGATCACGCGAGTGTTTGCTCTGACTGCTGAGCACGGTTGCTTCCAGCAGAGTCCCATGACACGCACGGAGAAGGGAGACGTGACCTCCGTCTTCCTTGAGTTCATAGACGGCATCAAGTGAGTGTGAGGGGGGGGTGGGGTGGAGAGGTGTGGCCAACAATATTCCTCCAGTTGAGAGGCAGCCTCAAGGTTGGGAGAAAGAGAGATTTTGAGAGAAGACAACAGAAATGTCATCTTCTCTCTGAAGATTGTATTTGTCACATCTTGCTAGTTTTGACCCTTTACCAACTACTGTGATCCAGTTGATTCAGTATTGAATCATTTATAAATTGTACTAAATTATTAACCAGTAACTGCAATGAACCGGTGAAAATTTAAAATTAGTACCTGCTAATAATAGTAGCCTAAAGGCCAGTCGCTTCACTATGATTGTTACTATAACACAATGAAATGTATAACTCAGAAGATCCTAAAATATCTTTATATGGTGTGTTACACTCCCTGTGTTCCCACAGGAACTGCCTGGAGGCAGAAAATGATCGTGTCATGTCGTCCCTTCAAGAATTGCGACTCTTCTTTGCTGCCTTCATCTCCAACATTATAAACTCCCTGCCTCAGGGATCCGATCGGTCCCGCCTCTTTTCCTCCGAGATGCGCTACAACCTGTTCTACGTGTTTGCCAACTGGTGCAACCTCTTCACCATCATCCTCTCCGACTCTGACCAGGATCTCAGGTACATCTCTGCACAGTGCAGCACAGCAGGAGAGGGTTGAATCTGTTATTAAGTGGACAATTTTGTCTGTTTGTGTATGATTTCAAGGAAATGTCATGTCTGATAGTCATGCAGCAGAAAAGCCCTTAGCATAAAGAGAGGCAATTAGTATGATTTCTGGAGTATCTTACTTCTACTATGCTATAGAATGTCATTTGGAAATGGCTATTATTTATTTTTTTATATTTTATTTTGTAATGCAAAGTGCTTATGGTTGGAGGGGAGGGGATGTGGGGGGAGGGGATGTGGGGAGGAGGGGATGTGGGGGGGAGGGATGTGGGGGGGAGGGGAAGTGGGGGGGTGGGGATGTGTGGGGGGAGAGATAAAAAGGAGAGGGATTTAGAGAAACATATACAGTTCTATCATTGTCATCATACTTGCTCTTGGAGCCAAGGAAAATTTTGTATATGACAGGATGAAGTGCATTAGCTAATCATTGTTACCCAGATTTGCTCAAACATTTCCAGGAGATAGACTTGGGTCTCTGACTCTGGGAAGGATGAGGAGTTGCAACCAGACATGCCTTGTGGTCGACCAGTGGTATCACATGATATCCTCCTCCGTACTTTACCTAGTTCTAGTGTAAACATGTTCGCCTGGCTGAGATGACATACATGATGCCTACATGTGGCACATTTACTGCATGTAAAAGCACTTTCTCATTTTAACCCTCGCTGGATGGACTTAACATCTGCAAAGCTCTAGGGCTACAATTGATATTGAATGTCTGACTCCCTGTCTATGCTGTCTTGACTCTGTCCTTGACTATCGTCTGACTGCCTATGTGTGTGTGTTAGGCGTACCTCTCGACACAGCATCCTGTCAGTCAACGCGTTGCAGGCCATGTCGGCTCTGCTGTGCTGTGGCACTGTGTTCCACCCCACATGTCTGGACAAGGACTCCCGCATCTACCGCTGGCTGGAGAACATGCTCAGCAGTGATGAACCAAAGGTAACAGCAGTTGCTACACACATAGCACTGTGTGTTGTATGTGACAGCAGGCGTGGCCATGAGGAGAAATACTGCATCCCTTTCCTTCCTTTAACCTTTGCACTATGTCAATAAGGAGTTTATGAAATAACGGGACACTATAATATTTTTGCTTCAACTATGCCACCTGTTCTACATATAACCACATTGATATATCCCCTCCTTCTCCAGCTAGTTAAGAATGTATTTAATAAGAAAGTTTTACAGCTTTTTTATCACACCATATCATGCCGGGTGAAGTGCTGTCTTGTTTGTTGCCTAGTGTGTATTGTGCATTTGTAGTGAGAGTTCCGAAATGCTGGTTCAATATGGATCCACAATAATGTTTACTCAGTTATAAGGTAATTGTGGATTATAGGCCATCTCTGCACATGTCTCTCTCTCTCTCTGTGTTGGAACAGGTGCAGACTCTGGGCAGGAAGACGGTGCAGATGCTGCTACAGAACAACCTGGACCCAACACTGCTGGCTTGGGTCATTGATCGCTGCTACGACTCCAAGCCTGTCTGTGCACAGCTCTGCTTCCATGCCCTCTGCAGCACTCTGGCCTCCAGGTACGTGTATAGCACACACACACACACACACACACACACACACACACACATACTACACACGCGCGCGCGCGCACACACGCACACACACACACACACATACTACACACACACACACACACACACACATACTACACGCGCGCACACACACACACACACACACACACACACACACACACACACACACACACACACACACACACACACAACGTTATTAAAGATAATTTTGCAGGACCAACTTCTTGTGTTACTTAGTGAAAGTATTGTGTTTGTTTAGTTGTCATGTACATACAGAGGACGCGTAAGGGATAACGGTATGTGTATTGCTGTTCAATAGACTTTAGTGTGAGACAGTGTATGAGAAACTTCAGATAAACACGAGGTGTAGGCAGGTATTGAACTTTATATTTACATTTAATTGTTTCTATAAGTTGTTATTTCTGCTGCTAGCCTCTCACACGAGTGTCCCCCCCCCCCTCCTCTCCATCCTGTGTGTGTGCAGCCCCAAGTACCGCTGTGACATGATCACTGTTCTCCACTTGGTCCTGCACAAGACCTCTGACCTGGACTACTCCACCAGGGAGAGGGCTGTCCACCTCCTGCAGATACTGGACCACAGGTGAGGAAGACTCTTGCACTTCCCTTTTTTCTGTTGCTTCTTTTGTTCTTCGGGCTTGAGAGAAAGAAGAAAAAGTTGGAATCCAAATTTTGTACTTGCTGCAATGGTTGCTGAAGAAGTCATAATATCACATGCAGACATACTAGCTGATCCGTAGGGCAGTAGTAGCATTAGCTAACTGATTATTGTAATATATATATATATAAACATATTTTAGTAGTCACCTTATGTGTATGTGTATGTGCTTATGTAATATGAAGTTATACATGATGTAACACAAGGGTGTGATATAGACACTCAGCAACAAGGGTGTGATATAGACACTCAGCAACAAGGGTGTGATATAGACACTCAGCCAGGCACTTGTTATGGACTGCAAAAAATGCAGTTAGACAGGGAACAGAAGTAGTTGTACAATTCTTAGTCCATTTCTCTTGCCTCAACTCAATTATTAAATTATTGTCTTCCTCCAAGTGCTGGAAATGTTGTGTAGCAAACATTGTTTACCGTGAGAGTGAGTTCATTCTCTAACATGAATGAGTTTCATTTCTGAGTGATTGTAGATATCACATCTAGTATCTTTTCTTTTAAGGTACTTTACCAACAAGGCTGAAGGGCTGGAGGGTCGGTCTGAGTTACTGGGCTGTTTGAGGGGCGGGGCCTACTCCCAGAACCATGTCAGCCTCAATAAGGAGCTGGCTCTGGCCAACCCTGAACTCACATTGCCCATGTTCTGTGGTGAGGATGAACAAGTGCACACTGAATGCCTCTGTAGATAGACCTGGGGAAGTCAAACCTCCTCTAATGCTAATTGTTAAGCACACATGCCACACCCCCAAGTCATTCAACATTATTATTACCCCTTTCCTTCATTTTCTTTTTCTTTTTTTTTCCTTTCTTTTTTTTAAAGATTGTTTGTTGTTGTATTTTGTGATCGTTTTCTTTGTAGGGGGGTTTGTTTTTTCTGGGAGGGAGGAGGGTTTTTCCTGCACACATCTTCTTTCTTTAATTGCCTCTTTCCTTCCCTTCATCAAGTTCCCTCCATCATTTCTTGTCCTAGTCTATATCCTTCATCATGTACATTCCCTCTCCTTGCTTGTTCCTCACTCCCATCACCTGTTGGCCATTCCACAGAGATGGTGTTGAGGTTTGAGATGCTGTCTGCCTCTGGGAAGAGAAGTCTCCTGCAGTGTATGGTCCCCTGGCTCCAGAACATAGAGCTAGTTGACCTTCAACCTCAGGTCGTCATTGTGCAAGCCACCAATCGCATGCCAGAACTGGGCATTGGGAGACCTTCTGGAAATCCGGTCCTGACAGGGAGTGGATGGGGCTCTAGTGAGGGGACCACAGTGGTGCTGCATAACCTCCTGTACATCACGACAAAGGTGAGCGGGAGTGAGAGTGTGTGTGTGTCACCTGTTGGTCATTCAGTTGTATCCACTGTGCCTCCCCCGTCTTCCTGTGCATGCAGTTTGGTGAGAATTACTGCAAGGAGGTGGAGAACCTGTGGGCGGCCCTGTGTACGTGGACACACAATATCCGGGTCACCATCAACTACCTGGCAAGACTCACTCACACGGTGGGCAACACCTCCCTCATCCTCCAGCAGGCCAAGAGAATCATTGTCTGCTTCAGTCGTTGCCAGTCCTCCTGTGTTGTCAGTGAACTCATCAAGGACCTCAACGTACGTTGCACTGGTCTTCAAGTGTAGAGTGCAACCTTTTCTTTCTATGTTGACTCTTATCCTTGTGTTGATGGAAACATGGTTGAGCTCACAAATGTGCCCTTTTAGAGTGTTGCTTATAATGTTTGTATTTTTACTATCAACTCTTTAGAATTGCTGACAAACTATGTTTAAGTTTATCACAATATTTAAAATTTATTATTATTAGTTTAAAAAAAAATTTTTTTTTTTATTATTAGTTTTTTAACTGATTGTGTGTGTATTGTTGTCCGCAATAATATCTGATCTTTCCTTTCAACTTCTTTCCAGTCTGTAGAGCTCATCTCATCAGACCTATCCTCCACTGAGCACACACCATTCCTGGTGTCCCCACAGTGCACACGGCACAACGGGCAACGCTCGCAGGATACGTCTGTGTCATCAGGCACCTCTGTGGAGTCTCTGCCACAAGGGATGGAAGGGACAGGCTGGGCAGTGATGTGGCGGGTGTTGATGCGGACCACAGGCAGAGGAGGGAGCGAGGCGGTGCCCCTGCCACTGCCCAAGGCCAAAAAGTATTTTGCAAGCACTAAAGACATGTTCAAGCCTCGCTCACAGCAACAGGTTCCTTTCCACAGGTAAGTGTGGCTGTCTCGTCTTGCATGACACACACACACACACACACACACACACACACACACACACACACACACACACACACAGAGGGGTAAAATAAAGTATTTTTCCTTGGGGGGTGTGAGGTGGAGGAGGAATTATATGATACAAAGCATTTAATGGGGAGTACGTTGTCTGTGGGCATCCCCCCCCCCCCCCCCCCGGGAATATTTTGAACACTGGGTGCTCTGAAATTAATTCTGGTAGGTTTAGAACAGCAAATTCACTAGTACTACTTCATGTGCTATTTATTTTATAAGCTGCTGCTGCATTCTACATGATATCTTACTTTGGGTTGGGGGAAATCCCAGGGTGCCCCCCCTTTCTTCTCTTATGAAATGCATGCATATGTTATACCTCTTCCACATGTGACTTATGCAGGTGCAACTTTGCGCTCATCCTGCTGTCTGAGTTGGTGATGGAGCTGCAGGATGTGGACTGGTCTCGCTTCCTGCCTCTCCTCCTCCACACCATCTTGCTCGGCCTGGACTTGTTTCGGCCCATCGTGTACGAACACAGCAAGAAGCTGCTGGGCAGCCTCATAGTGGTCCTGGCCTGCCACAGCGACAACTCTGCCGCACTGCAAGCAAGGTGCATCCTTACACACTAACATCAGATGCACATGTGTATGTGAACTGCTTATCAGCCATGGAAATCATCAAATAATGATTGTTTCCATGGAAATGGATGGGGGAGAGATATATGATAGAGATATTCATGACATGGGCCCACCTACCTGTATGTCATCCTCCTCATAGGCAGATTCAAAGGTCAGACGTGTAAGGATATCCGTTATTTTATGGGAGGAATGGGTGGGAAAAGTACATTTGGATGGAGAAGTTGTGAAAGGGCAAACAGAGAACACAGGATTAATAGGGATTGAGTTATGATTGGGAGGAACTAGAATTAAGATAAAAAGACAAAAATATAATACCTCCATTCTTTCTCTTTCATTTCCTTCTAGATTCATTCAGCAGGAGGTTTTCTTGGCTTCCCCATCTGTCAGCCATGGCAGTGAGGGCGACCATTCTTACAGCTTCACAGCCACCATGCTACATTTCTTCTCTGAGGACTCACTTCACCCATCCCTTGACTTCTTCCAGTCCACCCTTCCCCCTGAAGCAAAGGAACTCGTCAACTTTGTGTCCACGCAGGAGTCCCACCGGCCTCCGTGGCCATTCACAGACTTGAATTTGAACCGCTCCAATGGAGACGTGAGCGAGCTGTCTAACCTGGTGGGGAAGATGCTGGTGGTGTTTCAAAATGTGTCTGTCCCACATCTCAAGGAGAGCTGGGCCAACACCGCGCTCCTGGTCAGTTCAGAGTTGCTATGGTGATTGCAGTGCTTCTGTGATTTTTATTCTTGTTGCAATATGCCTATGTTTTTGTTGGTGTTTGCATTGTTACTGTGGCTACTGTTCTATTTTCTATTTGTTTGTTTTTTAAATTTTATCCTTTTTTAAAAAATCCAATGTTTGATCCCCACACTGTATATGTGCATTTAAAAGCTCCTTCATATCCTTCTTTCCTCTCTCTTCCCTCTCTCCATCCTCCCTCTCTCTCCCTCCTCCCCTCTCTCTCCCTCCTCCCCTCTCTCTCCCTCCTCCCCTCTCTCTCCCTCCTCCCCTCTCTCTCCCTCCTCCCCTCTCTCTCCCTCCTCCCCTCTCTCTCCCTCCTCCCCTCTCTCTACAGTGGGCGACTACTTGCTCATCCCACCAGTATGCCAGTCAGTCATTCCAAGTTTGCCGAGCTCTGCAGCTTTCCCTCAGCCCACAAATGTTCAGGGATATCCTCACACGCCTGACTGAATCTGTCTCTGAGGAGAAGGAGGACATGCAGGTAGGTGGGCCCATGTCATGAATCTCTCTGGGAAGGTACAATCATATGCCAGGCATACGATTGGCCGATATTGAGTTCATCCATATTTTAAAATGGATAATACCTAAACCAACAACTTATAAATCTTGCATAATAGGAAGCCCACTTTGGGAGTTTCACCATTGCCTAAGAATATGTCTTTGGCTTTTGTTTGCTGTAGAAACAGTCCCAGTGTTTGTGGATACTTCGCCAAGGAACATTAGGAAACTGGTTGGCCTAAAATAAAAAACAAACTTAAAAAAAAAACAAAAAAAAAACAACATTTCTTTAAAACTTTCCAACCCTCCTCTCTTCTTATCAATATTTCCTGTGTGTGTGTGTATTAGCTGTGGTACCAAACATTTACAGATCCTGGCGGGAAATACAGTCTGTATCTCTTTTCTAAGTGACTTGATGATGTGTTAAAAAAAATCAATTAATAAAAAAAAAAAATCTTCCTTCTCTATATGATGTATCCAACACCTTTACATGAAACATGATGGTAATGGTTGTCATGCCCCACCCCCCTCCCTGGCATGAACATGATTATACCTGTTGATGAATGAAGCTGTTATAAGGTGCTGTGTCTGTAGTAATTCATTCCTATTCTTCATGTGCCGTCATCCAAGCATGCCCAGTGTGTTGTTGTGTCAACAAGCCTTTGCAATACTGAAGCCCTTCATCCGATGAAACCATGTTTCCAGGAATATCAGAGTGCACTTCAAAGTTCAATATGTTTCTGTTGTTAGTCCACCTATGAGGTTTAATTGACCCAAGAATTTTATTGGACTGTGTGTGTGTGCGCGTATGTGTGTTGCTGTTATTGTTATTTTGCTACAACAACTCCATCTATATATATATATAGTGCATTGAGAGTGTGCATAAGTGCATAACAGGGCAGGCTCATTATGGACATTGGGTGGGCCAAAGTGGTTAAGGGTCAAACCATTCATCATCAAGAATTATTTATTAACATGATTAAAATAAAAATGTGTTTTTAAAATATATCCTCCTAAATGATAAGGCCAACTTTTATGTAATATTCAGGGTTGGACTGGGTTCCACAAAATGTTTCCCCACTCAAAAGTCCATGCCCTTCTGCCAGTTGCGGCTGTCGAAGGCATTCATTCAGCATTTTTTAATAAAGGGTCATGGTGCACTTGAATGGATAAGCTGGGGGGCTGGGCCAATTTACCATGGCAGGTGACATTTTGGACATTTTCAATGCATCCTTAGTTTAACTCTCCATCCTGCTAACAACTAGACCAATTATTCATACCATTCCAGTGGAAATAAATATTTGATAAGAACTTTCCATAATTGCCAATACTCTAAGAATTTGGGCATGAGTAATTTTGGAATGGCTAAATCACCAAAATCGAGCAGTTACCCACCAAAAAGATGCCCCCTATATAATACATTAATCAATCTGAACAAGTTTGGAACTGCAGGAAGCCCTAGGCCGACCCCAAAACCAACCTATAAGATGGTGGGGGGTTTCTTGTGAAATTAAAGCAAATTAGTAATAGGCTTTATTAACACACTTTTATTTCAAGTCAATTACTTTTATTTCCAGTATTTTTCCATCACTCATTCACACCACAGTGATCTATTATACAATATAATTTATCCCCACACACACACACACCATATGTAGAGCTATGTGTTGGAGATAGTGCTGACTCTGGAGTGTGCAGTGGACCACAGTGACATGGAGGTGGTGCAGGAAGACACGCCCACAAACCTCAAGCCCTCCATCACCTCCTCCCAATCCCACAACCAACTGTTGGCTCAGGGGATCCTCGACCAGCCACAGCAGCAGCAACAACAACTGGAGAAGGAGCTTCAACAGATTCCATGTGGCAGGGAACTCAGTAGTGCTAGTGCTACTGCTGCCTCTGTTGTTACCCGAGAACCACAGTTAAACTCTAACCTATCTCCTCTGCAGTGTAAGTCCACAAGTGCTATGTATCGCACAAATACTCTGCACTAGCTCTGCATTGGGCATGATGGAATACTTATTTAGATCGTGTTTATGTGTGTTTATCATCAATATATTAAGTTTACCAACTATTTTATTCGTAATAGCTGAGTTTCCAGACGGTCCTGCTTCTCTTCACCCTCCGCCATTGTCTTCTGAGACAGAGAATGGCATAGTGGGTGCGGCTGCAGGCGGGGTTCCCAGGAGACACTCTCGGGGGAAGAGTGTCACGTCCAAGTCTGAGATGATGTCCAGGTCCAGCTCAAGCAAGGCCAGGATGGAGTACATCTTGCAGAAGTCAGGTCTGGATGCTGGAACCATTCACGATGGATCCAAACTTGGAGCTGATACTGGCGGCACTGGTGCTAACATTCCCAGCACTGGAACTGATATCAATACCACTAATCTCCACACTGGAACTGCCTCTGGCACTAAAGATCCCAATTCCGGAACCAGGAGTGGTAGCGTAACTACCAAGCCTCAGTCTCCCCTTGTTCCAAGGAGTATTGCATTGATGTCTCCCAAGCACCACAAGTCGCCCACAGTGACTGGTGCTAGTGGTCTGGCACTGGAGAGGGAGGCTGCTAGCAGCAAGAGCCATCACCACCATGCCCTTACCCGACCACACTCCTCCTACATTGTCAGGGGGAACACAGGCCTCTCCTCTTTCGTAGCTGCTTCTGCTGCCACTCCTGGTGACAGCACTTCCCCCTCCTTCTTTATTGGTGGGACTTCAACCACAAACACAACAGTAAGTGGATCTGCCAGTCCTACAATCCCTGTCAACAGCGACCACAATATCAGGGCCAGGGTTACTTCCACAGCCTCTCCCATGACCCAACCGCCAAGCAGCTCTCCGCTTGAAATTAATCGGTTATCGTCTTCCTTGGCTAACACCAGTCCTCTCAGATCAGAACCTCCCCCTACTGCTCTCAGTTTAGACAACAACAACATAAGTGCAGCCGCTGCCTCTCCCTCTGCGCTCTCCCAGTCTCTAGGAGATTTTAGCCCAGCAGCGCCTGTTGACACCATGCCTGCCAAGGAGAGTTCCAAATTCAAGGAGTCTCGCTCTGATTCAGTGTCGATGGTCAGCAACTTGGCATCTTCAGGACGGGACAAGGAACGAGAGGTGAGCATGAGGAAAGGATCGGAACCACCACCTTCACTTCAGGCCATCTTTTCTCGTGAAAGTATGGGAAGTTCTCGCCGCTGGTCCAACCGGTTCAATGTTGATGAGATTCACAGCGCCATGCACCCCAAGCAGCAAAGCTTGGACAGCTACCTCTCTCAGGTGCCACTGTCTTCAAAGTACCGCAAAGTAAAGACAACGTCGACCTCTGAGAAGAACGCAGCACCTATGATGCCAGCAAGGGTTGAGTCGTCCAGTACGAGTACCTCAGCTGCTGTGACATCTGTTTCCTTGATTCCATCCACTGCCTCCATTCCCTCGTCGATGGTTACTTTGGAGGAGGAGATGGGAGAGAGAGGTGGGAGAGAGGGCACCAAACACACTCCCTCATACTCTCGCCTAAACTGTTCCCCCAGAGTCCCGTCATCGTCAGTCAGTCTTTCTTCTTCATTGGATTCTTCCATGCCCATTGCACTTGCCATGTCCTCCCAGCACCTCTCAATGGTGGACGACTGTGACGAGAGTGCATCTCTGCCGCTGCCACGCCCCACTCGGAGCAAGAGCGGCAGCAATATGGACTTAATCGCTTCTGAATGCGACAGGCCTGGCTCTTTGTCAGGTCTGAGGTCTCTGAAGGACGAGGAGCATTCTCAGAGTAGGAATAATCTGGATGAATCTAAGAATCCCTTGCTTGAGCCAGGGGGAATGAAGCGGGTTGGGTCGCAGGAGTTCTTGGGAGAGGAGACATTGTCTAAGGTCACCACTATTCAGCCTCTGGCGAAAGGGAGCAATCTCAGCTTGTCTGTGACGTCTAGTCCAGTTGTGGGGGGCTGGACATCCCTGGATATAAACAGGGAAAGCCTGGTAGGGAACACTCCCTTGAAGGACATGCTGTCTGGCACAGAGAGAGGTGTGGCCAGCAGGAGAGCCTCTGTCACCCAGGTGGGTGAGGGGGTGACTGTGTGTGGTGTGGTGTGGGTATGTGTGTGTTTATGTGTGTGTGTGATTTGTGAGTGTGATTTGTGAGGACATGAATGATAGCCACATTCCTTCATGGATGTGTGTAAGATAAATGAATGTTGAAATGGATCGTATCAATTTATTGCATGTTATGCATGTATCTAATTAATACACACCTACATAACCCCCATCTTTTATAGGGCTTCCCTGCTAAGCAATGGCATGACGTCGGCACAAGAATGTCCTCTCTGAACGTGCTGCAGAAATGCAATGCCGCAGCCACTGGAGCATGTGGGAGGAGAGTGCGTCCCAGGTGAGTGGTGTAGCGTAGTAGGATCACATCAGCCCCATCCTGTTGAACTGTGTTTTGAAGCTCCAATGCTCGGTCCCTCTGTGTGTGGTATGACACACATATGGGCTGATGCTGTCATGTTGATGTAGCACAGAGCTTTTTTTGTTGTGTAACTGGAGTAACATATTCCATGACATGTGATAATGTGGAATGGCATGTGCTGGCACATGTGACCTCACATGACTATGTGGTATCTGTGTAAGAATGTGTATGTACAGACTAACATTGGTTGGTAGCCTGTCCTAAACTCATGCAATGCTCTAAGCTCTCACTCTTAGTTATATTGTTTCATATTCTATTCCCATGTCCAAACCTATGAACTGCTCAGAGGAGATAGAAGTATTTAGAGATAGGCCCTGGACCATTTCTTGTACATGAACCACCATTTTTATTGTCTTCAGTGATTTCAGGGGAAACATGGTTGGCCAGGTTGTTAATTTTATTACTTAAAATATTTGATTGCTAATTGGACATTACAAATGCTAATTATACATGTAAAAGTGCTTAATGTGACATACTTTTAAAGGATAAAAGTGTATTTACGTATTAATTTAACCTTTGAGTTGAGAGTTGCATTACCTTGGTGCAACATTAATACTCATACATGAATTTCTCCCTCCACCACCATCTTTCCTCTGTCTCTAACTGTTGTAGTTCCATGATTGAGCTGTCATCCTGGCCAAGCTACCATCAAACGGTGACAGACTTCCAAGCCCAAGTGAACCCTGGACCCCCTGAACTTCTGGCACAGCTCTTCTGGACAGGCGCTAGTCTCCTTGAGTCTGACTTCCCCGTGGAGTACACCATGGCACTGCGGCTGCTCACCAAGGTAGGTATGAGGCAGCGGGTGGGAGTACACCATGGCACTGCGGCTGCTCACCAAGGTAGGTATGAGGCAGCGGGTGGGAGTACACCATGGCACTGCAGCTGCTCACCATGGTAGGTATGAGGCAGTGGGTGGGAGTACACCATGGCACTGCGGCTGCTCACCATGGTAGGTATGAGGCAGCGGGTGAGGAGGATGAGGTGTCCATGGTGCTGCTAGCTGGCAGAGGCAAGAGTCTAGATATCATAACTGCATGGGTTATGTGAAAAAAACATTTCCCTCTCTATGATATACATAATTACCAATCTCTAACTATAATACATACACACACACACACACACACACACACACACACACACACACACACACACACACACACACACACACACATACACACACACACATACACACACACACATACACACACACACACTCTCTCTCTCTCACTCACTCACTCACTCACTCACTGACTCGCGTGCACACAAATGTTCACTTACTAACTTGTGCGCACGCACACACACACACACACACACACACACTCGCACGCACAGAAACAGATAGGCACACACAGATAGGGACACACACTCATACACACATCCAGACTAACACATTCACGTGAGCGTGCACACACAGACAGATAGACAGGCACACACAGAGAGAGAGGGACAGACACACTCATGCACACACACCCAGATAAACACTCACACATGCGCACAGACAGATAGACAGGTACAGAGAGAGAGAGGGACAGACACACACTCATACACACACCCAGATAAACACTCACACGTGCGCGCACACATACAGACAGATACACAGGCAGACACAGAGAGAGAGACAGACACACACTCATACACACATCCAGATAAATACTCACGCATGTGCGCACACAGACAGATAGACAGGCGGACTCACACACACACACACACACACACACACACACACACACATACACACACACACACACACACACACACATAACTCTGTGCTCCCTTTGTGCAGGCATTTGACCACTTGGACTTGACCCTCAACGATTCTTACGTCTCTCTGGAGAAGCTGCTGGACAAGATGGAGTGGACCTCCTTCACTGGCGTGCAGAAGCTTCTCCTCAAGGGACTCACCCATGAAGCCACCTGTGAGCCAACCAGAGAACTGCTTTCCAGGTTAGTACTTCATTCATCTTCTGTCTCACTGTTTAAGATGCAATGGAGATAGCATTTTAATTGTGGTGCTCATCAGGGTGACGTTATTCTCCACCCGAGCTGTGTTCGATCCCTCCCAGTACGCCGGCCTTCCCATCAACATCATGGCGCTCATGCCTGTGCTTGTCTACCACTTTGACCAACCCACTCCATTCTGTGTCCGTATTGTCTACAACATACAACAGGTAGAAACAGGGAGTAGGTGTGGCTAAGTTGTGTGGTGCCACTTTGGCGGGCAATGGGGAGACTAGGGACTGGAGCTACGTATGTATGTGTCTGTGAATGTATGTGGGAGTATGAAAGCTGGTTATGCTGGGCTAGAATTTTTCCTGCTAAACTTCCCAATTTTGTCATTCATAATGCATGTATATGTTTACATGTACATGTGCCTTTATACATGCATGTAGGCATGCTCATCGGTAGATCTCTCTGGAGACGAGTGTAAGACAAAAATGGGTCACATGAGCAAGATGTTTCAGATGTATGCCACCAAGGATTTTGTCAATGGCTGTGATCTCTGGGTGGCAGGGATCTGTCGGTATATCAACGATGCCTACCCTCCCCTGGCAGCCAAGGTATGTGCTTCACTGCGGCATGGAGTGGACAGGGTTAGAGGGGGGGGGGGGGGGGGGGCAGTGCTGGAGTGGGTCCCTGAAGTGTTCAGTCTGAGGGACATGGGAGTTGTTAAATGCAACACACAAAAAGAGATGTTATAATACGTTTACACTCAAGTTTTACTTTGTTTAGGCTTCTATAGCAGTCTCACACTAGATACAGCAGGCCAAATAGAGCATTGGCGGTATATAATAGAGCACGGTTGTTTGTTTATCATATATTCAAACACATTCAGACCTAAACCCAATGAAACTTGACATGGTTCTCGGGAATGACCAAGAGTACTATTGGTATGTGATGAGAATATGGTTATTTGTTCAATGCAAAGGATTTTAATTAGTTTTGTGTTTTTAACATTCCCTGTGATTAGGCTAGTGGATATAATTGGTATATAAAGGACTGTAGTCATACTTACTTTTTACTACTCTGTGTTCGTCCAACTTGGAAAACTCAGAGAATTGGTCAACCAAGATATGTTGGACTAGGCCCCTCCCCCTCCCATGCTCATTTACCTCTGCAACCCGAGTAACGCCTGGCATCCCAGGCAGCAGTTATGTAATCAACTGTTGTCTTCATATTATGTATGTATTAATAGGACATATAGCTATCTATGCAGAAGATATGCTGCATTGCATTGTGTACGTAGTGTTGTGTTTCTCCCTGCAGATTCTCTCTCTGCTGGCAGAGATGCTGGAGCAAGGCTCTGCACCTTACCACCAGTCGGTGTTGAAGCTTCTCTACGAATACCTGCGACTACAAGATCTTAACAGTACAGCCATCAAGAAGATTGTAGACAGCATCATGAACATGGCTACCCTGCACATCAAGGTGCATACTGTTGGAGCACATGTGATACTCTTTACATGCATATGTATAGGCTGATAGCTGAATGTAAATCGCATGCTACTCCCACCTTCCCCCCCCCCCCCCCCCTTTTCACTCACTCTCTCTCTCTCTCTCTCTCTCTCTCTCTCTCTCTCTCTCTCTCTCTCTCTCTCTCTCTCTCTCTCTCTCTCTCTCTCTCTCTCTCTGTGCAGGGCCAACTGTGGAAGGAAGCACTGGCATTGCTTACACTGGCAGTCTCCAACTCAGCCTCTCTTGTTCAGCCCCCAACCAGAGGCCTGCCGGTAGACCTAGGTCTCTTCAACCAGACGCTCCCTGGCCCTACCCTCCAGTTTTCTATGGACTTTCAGAGTAGATCACCTGACTTGGAGCTCGCCAGCACTCCCGTCACCCACTCCTCCTGGAAGCAGCCACAGGGCAGCCAGCGCAGGACGAGGGAGAGACTGGCGAGCGTCCTGAATGCCTGCGGGCCAGGGCTGGGTTTGATGAGCAGCCCCAGTGTGGTGTTCACAGATGACCAGGCACTGCTTGCAGAGAAGGGAACTCTATATTCCAGTGCTTCAGAGGAAGCAGCCAGCTCCATCACCTCTATCAATCACGATGAGGGAATGGAGAACTCACAACCCGAGTCTCAGGTAATGGGTTATCAGTGGTGGGGAGGGATAGTGTTAAAGTAGCTTGTGAAGCACTGCACATATCACCTTGCGCTTCCTGTGTGTTTGCTTGCACATGTGCACTAAGATTATTCATCTATTCGCAACTAATATCAGAATACAAGTATGTAGGGACTAGAGAGGAGGGGGTGTGGTGTTATAATATTGCATGGTATTGCTGAATATGTTGGTATCCTATTTGTTGATTCCTTTATGGTTCTCTATTTCTCTCCTCTATCACTATGGCAACAGAGCTATATCCATGCCCAGTTCACGTTTCTTGACAACTTTGAGTACATGTACGAGCAGAGCAGCAGTGAGGGTGAGACCCCCGGCCCTTTCAGTCGCTCTTTCCAAGTCATGGAGAACGAGGAGAGGGAGGATGACAGGTGAGGGGTGTGGCTAGAAGGGAGGGAGAGGGAGGAATGTAAACTGAAGAAAGAAGGGAGGGTGGAGTGTTGGAGATGAATTGAGGGAGAGTGGTGAAGTTGTTTTTAAAGTGAAGTTGTTGAAGGTTGTCTAATTAATGTAATTTCCTTTTGTTGTTGTTGTTGTCCCTTTAGTTCCCCTCTGGGGTCTCTTGGAGGCAGTAGGATTAGCTTGGTGGACATATCTGAGGACCATCTCGAGGAGTTTGGCGAGCACTATAAAGGTATGCTGTGTGCCACAATGAGTAGGAATGCTGTACCAGCAAACTCACCCACCCATTTGAAGACTCATTCTTTCAGGATTCTTTCAGGATTCTTTCTGTGTGTATTGTCTGTTGTGCCTGACGTCCTCGCATACTCTTTCCTTCTTCTGAGGAGTGATTCCTGATGTGCCTCAAGGAATTCCTAATTAGTGAAGCAATTTCTCTTTACCAAACCAAACCCAGGCAGAGAGACTCAGACCAGGACGTGATCTCTGGCTGGCATTTATGAAATGTATTCAAACACCTCTTAATTGAGATGACAGTGATATGTGTATTTTCTTCCCTTTCTCCGCTGATGTGATTCTCTGTTATAATCTGTATCTTTTTTCTTTTTTTAATTGAAAACTGGACTTTTATTTCATAGATGGTGGCTGGTGAAGTATTTGCCTGTTATTGATTTGCATTTGACCTATTCATCCCAATAATATTATACTCTAAAGTGTTATATAAATACATCCAATAAATTTGGTGCATAACATGCTAACAGACTAGGAAACTGACAAATTTATTTTTAAATGTGCAATGACCTTTTGCCCTCTGTAGGAGGATATAATCCGGCTCTTTACATCACCCCCGAGCCTCATGATGTCGCCTCATCTCCAGACAAGTCACCTGACGTTCCAAAGAGACCACATGATGTGCGTATGCTGTCACCTGAAAGGTTCCCTATTTTCATACACAAGTATGCAAGGTCACCTGACATGAAGCGGCGGTTCGACTCGCACATGAAGACACATTCTCCAGATGTGAGAAGACGATCCATAGAAGGGATCTCCAGTCTGCCAGAGCTGAAGGAAGGTTCCCCGGAAATGTCAGCAGATGATTTGCAAACTCCTGAGCAGTCCCCCGAGCACTACATCATGAGGGATATAGTGGTGCGTCAGCATCTGGAGGAGGAGGAGGAAGATGACGAGACCTCGTATACGTCGCTTGAAGAATCTCCAAAGAGCTTTTCTTCGATCAAGATCTCAGTGTCCCAGGAAGGTTCTCCTGAGAGCAAAAGCATCATGCCTCGAGGGCAAATTGTGTCCGAGGGGATTGAAACAGATCTCTCCTCCTCCACCACAACCACTGCCACAGTTTCTGAGAGGGAGGCATCCCCTCAGCAGGATCGGGACTTGGAATCTAGCTGCGAGGCTGAAACTCACAGTGCACATGCTTCCAAGCTTTTGAGTACTGAAGGCTATCATTCCAAGTCTTCATCCATGGATGCTAGAGGAGGAGGGAGAGGTGACTCTAGTTCTCACGAGCTCTCCAAGTTGGTCTTCTCTTCATCCTCTCAGCCGATCAACTCTACCACCCACTTAAAGACCGCCTCTGATGACATGACTGGATCATCTGCCACCAAGAAGGACATTACAGAAGGTTCCGGAGCAGCAAGCAAGTCTCTGACAGGAATAGACCATATGAGGATTCAAACCAGCAAGGAGCTAAATCGTTCTTCCTCGCCATCTGTGGCAGGAAGTGAGGATGGTGAGATTTCTTCACACAATCGTGATAGCATAGAGAAATATGTGGAGGGAAGAGTGAGTGGAGAGGAATTCCCCACAGAGTCCACTCCGGGGGATGCTGTTATTTCTCCCACGCTGAGGATCGTGCAAAAGTTGGATGATGAGGAGGAAAGGGAACATGGAGACGACCAGGCAATAGGCGAGGATACTCTCTTCGATATGCTGAATGGAAGAAATGCTGGAGGAGAAGAGAAGGAAGTTCTCGCTGGAAAAGGAAAAGTAACTAGCACTGAAGATTCACAGACCTCTGTGGTACCCAGTGCATCAGGCCAGGGGGAGGAGGAGGATGAGGGGACACTCATGGAATCAGATGCTGACGAAGAGAAGGATGCCACTTCTCCCTATCCTGCAGGTGCATCGGAGTTGGAAGCAGTTGATCCTGTTAATCTTATTGATGTGGAAGTGAGTTGTGGAGGTCGGACCAAGCAAGGCACAGTTGAACCATCAACACTGCTTGAGGTTGACCTCGACACACTCTTGGCACATCCACAACCTTCAGAACATGGCAATGACGATGGCGTCCAAACTGTTCCTGGGGTGGACGGGAAGAATGAAGGGAGGATTGGTAAGGACGAAGAAAAAGAAAGGGTCGTAGATGGACATGGAGAGGGTAGTAGTGAGGGCACAGCAATGACAGTCAAATCACATGACCACAGTACATCACATGACCACAGGAGTGCAGCACAAGCAGAGAGAATAGGTGGCGAGGTTAAAGAAGGAGAAACACCAGATAAGAGTGACCATCTGGAGGATTCATGCGAGTTTAACGTGACATGGAACAGGTCGGAATTTCGCAACCAAGACTTAGCCGAGAGTAAGTCATCCTACGACTCTGTCATCTTTGATGTGCTGCTGACCAAGGGCTCCACGAGCAGTGATCATTCCCAAGAACATCCTGGCAGGAATCCTGAAGGTGACATTGACAACACCTTTCCAGGTAGGACAGCCAGCAAGTCACGTGTTGTTATTGTTGAGACAACTCCTCCAATGGAAGGGCGTGGCCCTGGTAGAGGATCACATGACCTTGATGATGACGCCCTGATAGAAAGTGCAGGAGATGATGAACATGATGATTCTAGTCAACAAGTATCAATTGACTCCCGTACCAGTCGAGATCATGGAAGTGGAAGGTAAAGGGTCATAAGGTATTGTGCCTGTAGTGGTGATTGGGCGTACAATAATGTTACCATGTTTGCTTATTTCTGTCCTTTAGCCCCGTCTCTTCCGAGTGGCTAGTGATTGAAGCAACCACTTCAAGACGACCTGATGCAGCTTCAAAATTCATCAACTTCGACATTGATGAGGTGTGTGGGGGGGGGGGGGGGGGTGTTATGCGTGGCTGAGTAGTTATGCTCTTGAACTAACAAGCCCAGGGTTGTGAGTCAAACCCCAGCCCTGACAGGAATTTTCCTGTCTTTCAACATCTTCCTACACCAATCCACCCTGCTGTGATGGGGACCTGGAATTTTCTGGGGTTTAAATTCATTGGCCATGGCTTGTCATTCAGCTAAGGGTTCAGGTGGGACTTCGGGTGCTCACACCCATAAGCTGAGAGTCTTGGTCAGTCCTCCTGTGAGCTCCTAGCCCGCTCCAGGAGTTTGTTTGCACTGGCTCATAGTGCCTGCTTAGTGCACAGGCAGCCAGATATTGTGTGTGTGCATGTGTGTGTGCATGCATGTACATCACTCACAGTGCCATTTTTATGCCCTACCCTCATCCATATGGTGTGTGTTGTATTAGATTGAGGAGGTGTGGCACTTCCATGTAGAAAAACTGAGCCAGAGGATGCTGCCTGTGACTGCTGTCCACACCTACTTCCTGTTCAGCCGTTTGTTCCATGTAATCCGTGGCCAGTTCCTCCACCTTACCAGAGAGGCATGCAACTATCTCGGAGAAAACTACAAGACAATTGCCTCCCACTTCCTTGTCACCACCGAACTTCTTCTCAGCCAGTTCCAGCTGCCCAAGATATACATTGACGCTGAAATGGTGTGAAAACGCACATTTAATTCATGTTAGAGGTGGATGTTGTGCATGTGTTGATTGCATTCTACACACTAAGTTCAGATAACCAACACATGGGGGGGGAGGTGTGTGTGGATAAAATCTGTAAGAATTGGAGTGTACACTCCAGATCTAAATTTATGAAGGGTTATATAGTTAGTTATTCATTGGGGCAGTCTTTACTGTTTTTTTTGTTTGTTTGTTTTTTTGTTGTTTTTTTTTTTTCTTTTCTTGTTGACCCAATATTATTTTTATTCTTGAAGTAGAAGATTTTACCTCCTTAGTTAATTTACATTTCTTCAGCAGTGATGTTGGCTCATTGTGTACTTCAAAGTGTGAGCAGATTCCTCTCTTGTTGTGACAGAGAGAGAGAGAGAATGCAATCATGCATTCTATACATGAAATGTGTGTGTGCCTGTGTGTACTCACAGATAGAGAGAAGCGGGCTGTTGGAGCAACATGTTTTCATTGTGCTCGAGTTGGATGGAGCACTCTCAGCGTATATGGAAAAGAGAAAATCAGTCATCAAGGTTGGTACTACAAGTTGCTGCTCCAAATGAATGGGTCGTAGTGGTTTGGGAGAGGGGGGGTTTACAATTCTGCAATCCAACTACAAAAAAAGTGTGCAATTTATCTTTAGAGCAATATACATAAGTTACAATTATTGTATAAACTCGTATGTGCTCCTGAAGAGTGTCTGTGTGCAATGTGTTCCATGGGTGCTATCTCTGTATTGTGTTGTGTCTATCTTATATTGTCTGCTCCAAATTGGTAGTCTCTGTCAGAGTTCAAGCTGGCGTTCAGACAACAGTTTGGGGAAGCTCCTCCTCCTCCTGTTGTGGAACCTCTGGATCTATGCAAGGCTGTCCACAAGTTCCACTTCCATTTGCTGGTCCTGCTGGGGTCATATGTAAAGCTTGCTTCTCTGCTGGACAAACCACTTCAGACCAGTCCTGTGAGTCCAGCCGATAGACTGTTTACTCCACTACTTCATGGGGGCGGGGGGCACGCGCGCGCGCACACACACACACACACACACACACACACACACACACACACACACACACACACACACAGAGGTTCTAACTTTTAACCTATTACAGTCATACACAAATTGAAAGCTGATTACAATAAATAGCTGCATATGCCAGATAACTTCAGCTGACCAAACAGACTGCAAGTGTGCCTACAATCCTTCACTAAGATGGCCAAAAAAATTGAATCAAAAATTTAACTGGTCAGTATAAAAAAAAAAATCAAATTCATCTCTGAGGGTATGGGTCTCTATCTATCTCTACATTCTTTCTACCTACGGCACGTAAGCCCTTTCATTATAGTTGTAGTACCCCCTACTTTGATTAATTAATTGGCTAATAGTGCGGTCTAGGTATTAAGAAGGATAGAGGTGTTGGACTGGCAGTTGTAGGATTTTCAAAGCAATTTAGTAGAGAGCAAGCTACCCAAAGTTTATGTATAGACCAGCAAACCATAAGTTATGTGATCCTTACCAATTAAGATCGGATGTATTAAAGACAAATCATTTGATTGTTAAAGGATCATCATTCTTGTGATCAACTGGGGGGAACAGTTGTTTTTTTTTCCTTCTTTTCCACCTCCTTGAATATGAATGTGAACAATTAGTCAATGATTAACCAAACATTCAGTGCTAGAGGGCTAGGGTGGATATCCATATCGCCCCCCCCCCCCCTTCCACACACACACACACACACACACACACACACACACACACACACACACACACACACACACACACACACACACACATTCTTGTATATGTATTGGTTGGTTTGGTAAATACAAAAATTTGCCTGTTCCCTGTGAACGTAACACTCTTCTTGCTGTATGTTTTCATTTGTAACCATAAGCTACTACTTTTTTTTATTTTTATTCACAGATGTTAGACCTGCGTGGTGAGCTGACAGAGATGACCCAGGGTTGCTGTGAGGTGGTGCTTGGTCAAGGCTCCTCCCATGCCACAGACGACCACACCTACTTGGAGGTGTCCAACATGGCAGATGCTGTTCGGCTGCTGGAAGATATGCTGAGTCAGCACCAGTACCTGAAGACCGTGCGGCTATTGCACATCATCAGGAAACAGTGGAAGGGTGAGGGAGAGTTTGGCAGCATGGAGGAGGAGGACGACGTGGACTGCCTGTTCTTCATCTACGCACGGTACCTGGCTGACCAACAAGAAGGTGAGAGTTCAAAACATGATTTGCTTATATATCTGTTTTGGCTGTAGTAGATACAGCTTGGGTTGCATTGACAAAAAGGGGGTTGTGCACACACACACACACACACACACACACACACACACACACACACACACACACACACACACACACACACAATGTCTATTGGTGTTGGAAAAGTGGTGATTGTCTGACCAGTATTGTATAATGCACTGATTTGCATGGGCAAACTTGATCACGAAAATAGTACATAGATATAGATGTGTACACTATGAATATACCACTAATGTGTCTTCATTCGTGATGACCCTTTACCAATAATATGCTGCTCACATTTTTCATTACTGTCAGTGTGATACTAGAACGATGTCTCTGTACCCTATACATGTAGGTGTGCTCTGTAAGACTCTCACTGAACATGAGCTGTCTGAAGTTCACTCCAGACTGATGTCCCAGAATATCAGCCTCCACTCTCTGCTGGAACGGCCTCCAGTAGTGTAACAGAACAGGTCATATGACTTTGGACACGCCTCTCACAGAAGACAACACAGTAGTCTTAGGGCACACGTGCATACAATTATCACTCACTTCTCTTGAATCATTTTTAACACTAATTTACACTTATATATTTTTCATCACATGGTATGTATCTGTGCTGTTCCTTATGGCACATACAATTTTCAAATGAATAAATTTCCGTGAAGATCGTTTACCCGGCAGATTCATATGCATTAAATGATACATAAAGTTTGTTTAATGAATACAAATTTCAATTGATCAATTATATAATGCAAAAAGTATGAGGAATGGACAAAGTGAAGTTTCTATTTGTTTGAACTTGGCATGGTCTTAAATAGAAATATTTTATATATGTGATCTATTGTTGAGTTCTTGTCCACCATTGAGTAGGTCTTCAATAAATTCTTATTCTATGTCTTGTCTTATGCCATGATTGTTGTTGCTATCCTGTTTCGTTGTGGCTGCATAAGTTGGGCCAACTCATCTCCAGGAGTGGGTCATTTCACAGCTGCTGTTGAAGTTTGTTTAATGAATACAAATTTCAATTGATCAATTATATAATGTAAAAGGTATGAGGATCTTACTAACAGGAATTGTCTAGGTATGAAAAGCTAAGGGAATATATGTAGAAAAGTGGTTGGATGATAATTCCATGCATGTGATTTTATTTTGTTTGTTAAAGAAACAAAAATGTTCCATAACTTGTGGGATCAGTTGAGACAAAACAGTACATTTCTGCCAGTTGAAGACATTCTTGATTTTTCATGATTTGCAAGCAAGAAAACACCATGTTCTATGTCTCCTCAATTTCTACAGATTTTATTGGGAAAGAGTAAGGGGGGTGTTCATGTTGTTGTTCTTTTAGGGGGGTTGGTTTTTTGGGGGGGTTGGTTTTTTTTTGGGGGGGGGGGGGGGGGGGTAGGGTTCGGTTGCTGTTCGTAAAAAATAACGTCAAATTTTTTTTTGGTTTTTGAGAAATGATCTTTTCCAGTTTTGCAGGGATTGGCCAAAGGTTCCTACTCAACAACCGACAATGCTAGGTCGAGTATTAACACGGTGCTCAGGAACTGTTATTCCTTCCCGCTTGGCTGGCAGAGCGGTGCCTCCAGGAATCAGATATGCCAGTGGTTTCAGCTCAGGGAAAAAGAAGGCTGCAGTGGTCATCACAGCCTGCACAGCAGCCTCTCTATACGGAGTTAGTTACTGCATCACACAGAATAGCAGAATTCTCTCTCTTTGCTATCCAATTTTTGGCAAGGATCTAAATTCCCAAAACATGAAAATGTGCCAATAATGGCTATTTTTCTTATATGGAATTTAAATGTTGAAATATTCCCTTCATGATCACCTAAGGGGTTACAGGAAAGATCCTCAAAATAGTATCACAGGGATCCCCCCCCCCCCCCAGTTAGCTTAACTGACTTGGAGACAACAGACAGACAGATTGAGAGACAAACAAAAGTAACAATTATAAATTTTTTTTTTTTTTTTAAGAAAAAGATTAATGGCCATGTACAGTGTATGTGACACCATTAATGGAAACCATGCATCTGATTTATTCCAATGGAGTTCAGCAGAATGGCTGTGTGTTGATGTGCCAAATTATTATCTAGTGTAGCAAACCCATGAAGTATCTGTCTATGATATTGAGTTGTTTTTGCTGAAGGTGGTTTGGCTAAGCATGTGGGTGTCATGCTCATCTTGTTTACACCAGGTTATGCATCAAGGACAACAAAATAAGACAATAAAAAAAATACTTTTTTTTCTAGTTCAGTTACCCTTTAAGTTAAATGTTTAGAAAGTTGGTTAGTGGCCAAACAACTGTCACCATTGCAGATAAAATTTTATATCCTTCAGTTCGCTTCTGCTTGCAGCATTTCACAATTTTGTATGTACTTTTCATAAGAACAACGTTGAACTCTGGTAGGTGCACAGTTAGTTTAAGCCTGTACTAAGCGTGTGCTAGAAACACCAAACTCTTGTCTTCCTTGTATGAGGAACTATTAGCTATGGCAGAATAGTGTTTACCAACCTGATAGAATTGTTTCTGTGAAAAATGTGTAAAAAATGTAAAGGGTGTCCATGGTTATAGAATACACTCAGATGCTAAGGAGTTTTTTCCCTCCAAATTTCCCATTTTACTACCAGTTGATTGCATGTTTAGTCTTAAGCAAGGTTACTTTGTGTGACACTCAATGATGTACTCTGGTTTGTTTGTAGGTAACCAAGTGGAGGATGAAAAAGGAGCAAATTAATAATGTTGACCCCTCCCAGAGAACAAAGGAAGACCCGAAAACTTCACCTCCTGAAGGTAAACATTTGTTGCAGTAATGTCGCAGTACTGTTGCAGGGAATATCATTTTTCAATCATTGTGTGATTAATGAATCTTTCCACATTTGCTGTAGTTTGCCTCACACAATGATTTTTAATTGTGATAACAGAAACAAGATTCCTATTTAAATGAACTGGTACCATTTACTATCGCTGCTACACACTTGCACATGGCTCATGTCAGTCATGTGATCTGAGTAGACTCTTTATGTTCTGTAAGAGCTTCTAAGAAGCATTCACATGGCCATGAACAAGTTTGTGTAAGATTTTCTTTTGCACTGTATCAATCAGGTATAAGCCAAGAATGAGATTAATTCTTTAATCATATGGTTTTTAGCTAGCCAATTAAAAAAATCCTACTTCAACTAATTTGAAATCACCTGATTTTGGTGTTTTGGGTTGTGTCTTGCCCAAGACCTGTGGGATGTATACTATACTATGGAGGATCTCTGTACTGCCTCCCTCCTGACTCTCTGCTCAACTTTAGTCTCAGTAGTGAAGACGTAGGGACCGTGAATCTGAAGCATGCTAGACCAATTGAGTTGGCATTTGTTTGCTGTGGAAACAGTCCCCGGTATTTAGTGGGTCCTTCGCCAAGGTATGTTAGGAAACTGGTTTCCCACCCCCCCCCCCCCCCCACCAAAAAAAATCCCCAAAAATTCTTCGTATCTTTTGTAGCTTTTCTAACATCCTCTATCTTCTTTTCTGTATTTCTTTCAGACTGAAAGTGCAGTGCAGGGTGTGTATTATTTATGCTAGAATGGTGGGTGATCATTGTAGCCTAAGGAATGACTGTGATTCTTGTAGAGCTGACCACAGAAGTCATAGTTAGCTGGCTCTCCTGTGTCCATACAAGTTGTTATCCAAAGTGGATGCTAATATTTTTAAAAATAGGTTAGCACTGAAGTAATTAGTTAGTTTGATACTCACCCAAAGTATTTACATCTTCATACATTCAACCACTACATAGCAACACAGCTGCAACCATTATGGTCCACTGCACACCAATTGCATTGGCTCAACAAAATGCTTTTTGATGCAATGAAAGAAGTACACAATTTCTGTTGTCTACCTATTAACTCCTCTAAAAATAATCTACTGAACTTCATACTGAGCTCTGGCATTGTCACCTTGTGTTTGTAGGGTGGGGGGGGGGGGGGGGGGGGGGGGGGGGAGGTTGGTGGGGAGGGGAAGAATTTAATGCCAAAACAAGGTTTATATTTGTTTATGGCCAAGGTAATGGCTACGACTAGAGATAATAGGTTAAGGTTAGGACAGAAGGCAATGCTGAGTTCCACTCATTTTACTATTGTGGACATTATATGCTTAATTCTTTATTGCCATGGCAACACTGTTAAAGTGTAATAGGAACATGTAGTCGTTGATAGTATACTGTCATCTTTTTTGTCGAACAAGAACTTCTATTTGACTGGAGGGACCCGGTCAGCAGTCCTAAGTTGCAGCTGTTGCAGTGACAAGCTGCAGTCCCCAGCCAGAGTGGTTGTTGCTGCAACAACCGTGTTGCCCTACATGCTCGGAAGCTTGCACGACTCTGAGTTTGGACTCCCAATGCTCCTAACAACGCATGCAACCTGTACAACAAAATGGCTTCTAGAGGCCTTGTCAGACCACCATAATTATCACCAGATTGACAAATGGTGTTGTGTAGTTGGTGTTGATGCAAGTCCAGAAGTGTTTTGATTTTTATCCAACACTCAATTCACACTTGCTGTTGCCTGTTGAATGTCATATTAATCTACATGTCTCTGGTGGCTGGGTAGGGCAACGCCTCTAACTGTCTAGGATCTAAAACCTGAGCATATCACAATATCTGCAAGCTTCTGACCCACAGTTCCTCCAAGCTTGGAGGGCAGGTAAACCAATATTGCATCCTTAGGTGCATGCGTAGTGTCACATCTATATCTACAAGGTAAACAGATGCTATGGGATCCTCTAGTGTGGGTGGTACCAGATGGGCCTGGAAATGTTTTCGGGGGGGAAAAAGAAGAATATAAATAAGTTGGGTGGGGGGGGGGGAGGGGAGGGGGGGGGGGGGCAGTTGATTAGTGTGCAGGAATTGTGTGTACAGAAGATATTGACACACGATGTTTGATTAAAAATTTATTCATGCTGCTTCCCCTTGTGAAGAACTGAGCAGGTACTATAGCTTGTCTCTAGCTATAATGGGAATATCTGTCATGTGCATATTCCCTGGAAACTTAACACAGGATCTTCATGTGGGAACAAGGTGGGCAAGGGGGGGGGGGGAAACAAAAAACAACAAACTGGCAATAACAACAAAAATTAAAACCCAACAACAGCAGCAAACAGGGAGAAAGGAAAGGAAGAAAAAACAAGCCGTTTATCAGATTTTGGACCCTTACAAATGGGGTGGGGGAGAGAGGTAGGGGGAGGGGGCAGAATTGTACATACAGTAGGTATTAAGTCGTGGCTGTGGTAGTGGGCCTTAATGGTGTTTTGCGACCTGCTAAATTGTGCCAATAACCTAATCAAATAATCTAAACAAATTGGAGGCAGCAGCAGGCATCATTCTGTGAATATGTTACACATATCTCTTTTAGAAATTATTTGCTTTTTTTACCTGTGCTGAAAAAAACAACTTTACCTAGTCCAATGATAAATATTTTTATTAAAAGAAAACGAAAATGGCGTCAAAGAGTTACAATTGTCATGGTCTATCCACTCTATCAACTGCAGTGCCACAGACCTTTGGGTGCAATATTTCTATTTTGTCCAGGAATTTAAAATTGATATTTCCATTTCTGCAAGGGATGACTTTCCTCCATTCATTGAACTAGCAGGTACTCACCACCAGAGGCCATGAACGCTTGCTAAGCCCACTTTTGGTGGGCTGTAGTGGCACTGTATAAAAGTAAAGGCATTTGCATGTCATTTGCTTTTCCAATTTTAGTTCAGAAAATACGGTGGGTAGTTCTATTTTAATCAAATGAATGAAAATTCAAGATTTCATGATAAACATGGTTGTTAATATAAATGCCAGAGTTATCTTTGTGATGTGAATGAGTGTGTGTTTGTGAGACTCTCGAGTAGATCAATAATGGACCAGCAATTTAAAAAGTAGCAGCTGCCCAGCTAAGAAATAACTGCTGCTGCAGAGGTCAATAAGAAGATAATATAAGGGAGGGAGGGAGGGGGGAAGGAGAGAGAGAGAGAGGGGAAAAAAAAAAGAGATAAAGGATCCAGTGGGCTTGAATCATAACCCCCGGCTCCAAATCTTCATTTTTCCCCCTTATTTTGTGCCTGTGATGCCCACAGGAAGAGGTGTGGCCAGATGGGACTCGGTCAAAATTTTGATGTGGTCCACTGGAGTCCCCCTCCTGAAAGTTTGATCTTATTTGGTCTGCTACTGGTTCTTGAGTCTTTGCCCGGACAGATACACATGTGCACACACACACAGACAGACAGACAGACATGTGCACACGCGCACAGACAGACACACACAGACAGACACACACAGACAGAACAAGCTCCATTATAAGATGGTCTCGCATGGTTCCTGTATCTTCCCCAGTGTAGCACAACTCAAATTGTGTCCACATTCAGCAAGGGAGGGAACCAGCAGCTGCTTCAGCCAAAACATGAGATAGTAATAGTAAAGAAGCCAAACCTGTTCTGCAGGTGTGGATCCAGCAGAACCAGCCTAGCAGCAAGTTTAGTAGTTGATAATGGTTCAATTCTTCAGATTCATTGTGCACATGCTAATATTTCAAGTGGTTATAACATACAATCAACTCGATACCCTGCTAAGAATTATTTTGATATATGAGGGTAAAAGGTGATGTATTAGGTGATTCGAAAGTGCTATAGCTAATTATGACCCACAGACACATCATCTGGGTCATCCTCCTCCTGGGTCATCCTCCTCCTGGGTCATCCTCCTCCTGGGTCATCCTCCTCCTGGGTCATCCTCCTCCTGGGTCATCCTCCTCCTGGGTCATCCTCCTCCTGGGTCATCCTCCTCCTGGGTCATCCTCCTCCTGGGTCATCCTCCTCCTGGGTCATCCTCCTCCTAGTGACCTCATCCTTTTCTTATAATTCTCATCTCAACTTCAAGCAAACATCCATACTTTACCAACCCACACTATGTCTCAACTTCTGATAGGACCGAAGGTTTGCCCAATGCAGCTAATCTCTTGTCCCAATTCAAGTGCTCCACTGTCCAATTGGTTTAAGTGCAGCTATAAACCAAAGCAGTGGCACAGATGGCCCTACTGAAATATGGTCCCAAGTGGATTACTCAAGAACCCAGTAGTTGGCTTTCCTCATTAAGAGGGTAAAGGGTTCTGTAATTGATATGAACATGTTTATGTGTATGTGTACATGCATTCATACACTCCTACAATAGGTGAAGCTGAGAAGCTGCCAAAAGAAGCTGGTTTTCCTCCCCTCAGTAAGTCAGATGTCCAAAATTTGGAACTACCAAGTGAGTGTTTGTTGATGCATTTAAGTAAACAGTTGTAAGTTAATATGTTACTATTTATAGCTGAAGTAAATTATATTATCTACAGTTGTATTTAAAATAACACACAAACGCATACATACACGGTGTGTGAGTGTGTGTGTGCGTGAAATGATGTCACATCTTTAACCATCTTGATCCCTCCCCCTACCCTTCCACCTCTGGACGATTTCCAAAATGAAACCCTGAACACAAACGTTAAGCAATCTCACAGCATGTAGAATTCTTATTGACTATTTAAATCAATAAGTTCATTGCATTCCTGTGGTTTAAGGTCATGTGCCGTACATCCTCATTGGTGCTGGAACAGCCTCCTTCAGTGCTGCCAAGGCCATACACGATAAAGACCCAGCTGCAAAAGTAACAGACTAGGGAACACTGTCTATGTTGTGTTTATATGATGCCTCGTGCTATTTTTGTTATGTGCATACAACTTGACGAACTCTCCAGGTTCTGATCGTTGGAGAAGAGGAGTTCCCTCTGTACAGACAACCGCCTCTCTCCAATGAGCTACGGCTTAGTGACGACCAAGACTCCACGAAACAGCCGGAGTCTGTGGCTTCATCAAGCAGAGCAGAAGTTGATGAGTAAGTGGATTCCAACCAGACATGTGGTGTAGCTATACTGCCTCATACGAATCACTCTGCAATCTGCAGTAAAATTTACTTGTGGTGAGATTATTATTTTTTTGTTTGTTCTTTTCTATTTTCTGTTATTTTTTTGCCCATTTCCTGTTGTCTGTTTTGCCCATTTCTGTTGTCTGTTTTTCCCATTCTGTTAATTCTCTGTCCATTTCCTGATATGTATTTCTATTTCCTTCTTTCTGTTTGCTAACGTGGCCAGTCTCTTCAATGAAAGGAATTTCTGTGATCCCAGGGAACTGGCCCACATGGAGAAAGGGGGCGTGGCAGTCCTACCAAGCACTACGGTACAGCCAGTGTCGCATGGTCAAGTGTAACATGTGACAGCATAGACATGCAACTATTAGAATGGGTGGAGCTTCACAATTGAATTTCTTTCTGTGTGTGTGCATGTGTGTGTGTGCATGTGTGTGTGTGCATGCGTGTGTAAATGTGTGCTTGTGCATGTGGGGGAGGGTTTGTTACTATATATCCATGCTCTAATAGTTTTGTGATTCTTCATAGTGCATTGGGTGTGAAGCACAGCTGCATGGCTAATGTTTAGTCACTATTGTACCTTTCACTTCAAGGCCACTAAACTGGACCCTGTTGAGAAGAAGCTGACCTTAGGGTCTGGGGTGGAGATATCTTACGATAAGTGTCTACTAGCCACTAGAGGGAGGCCAAAGGACCTACCTGTCTTCAGCCAAGCTTCTGCCATCAAAGAGAAAGTCTTCAAGACCTTACCAGATTACCAGAGGCTCAGAGGGTTAATGGGGATAGTGGGTTCCATCCTGGTGTGTGGGGATGGGCCTCTGGCCAGTGAACTGTCTGTAGGACTAGCAAAGCAAGGTATGTACACCGCTCTGACAGCTACTATAGTTGGTTTCATATTCAAGGGTTATATAGTTGTGGTAGTAGTGTATTGTAGTGTATTGTAGTTATCTGTGTTGCAGAATGGAAGGCATACCTTTCTTTTTTCCTTTGTTCATTCCTTCCTCAGTTTGTATGTGTTGATGTTGCTCAATTCACCCTCACCCACTTGACATGTAGTTGTATAATCCTAATATATACAGTATGTAAAAGTATTGTACAGTTCAGTAATACCATAGTAGTATAATGATATAAAGTACTAGAGCAATGCAGTGTAGTATTATTATGCTGTAGTAAACAATACAACAACTTTATCATCTACAAAATAATCTCGAGCGACATGGTTGCTTTGGTCCAGGGGAAGATGGAGGGTTGGAGGTGACCCAGTTGTTGCTGGAGGAAGGCAACCTCAGCTCCATCCTGCCTGCACACCTGAGCAAGTGGCTCACTGGGAAGGTGCGTCAGGAAGGAGTGACCGTCCTGTCTGGCTCCTCTGTGTCCACGGTGTGGCTCTCTCTGGGGATGACAGAGTGAAGGTTTTCCTCTCAGATGGCAAGGAGGTTAGTAAAGTTGATCTTAGAGGAGGTGAGACACGAAGGCATGACTTAGTCTGTGAAAGTGTGTAGTGTAAGACTGGGGAGGGTGGGAGATAAGGGGGAGGGGATAAGATGGGTAGGTATGGCACACACACACACACACACACACACACACACACACACACACACACACACACACACACACACACACACACACACACACACACACACACACACACACACACAGTGTATCATGACTCTCAGCAGGACTACAGTGCAGGAATGGGACTCCCTCTAGTGCAGAGTTACCATTGTGGTGTGTGTGACCTCTGAACCTGCCTCAGGCATTCAACACTCCACAGATTGATATGAAACAACACACTGTTGATTTGTACCTTATCAACTTATTGGAGAAACTTCTCCTAGGACACAATGGAATGTTGAAGATTGACCAGTTGATTGTTTAATGTGGTCCTACCACTGACACTTGTAGCTATTATAAATAGTGGTGAAATTCCTCCCTCACTGGTCTGGTCTGGCTTGGTTGCCATGGCTCCCTCAGAATCCGTGTTGTCGTCCTACACATCTAAGTAACAGTTTAAGAGGAGAAATTGTAGTTGACATTATTGCGTGAGTCTGATTGTGCCCTTTCTCTATAGCCATCTTCCTCAACATAGACTTCAGGGTCTGATGGAATCTTTCAACCAGTTGACTAGTTGCTGCCTTACCTGCAGTAACACACTGTGTCAACAAGTGATATATAACACCAGTTTCACTCTCCCACAAATCTGTTCCTCCCCTTCCCTCCTTCTCTTCCTCCTCTTCATTCATCTTTCCCCTCTGCACACTGGAGCTCTCATGGTCTCCTTTCTTCCTCATGTCATTCTTACTTCTCTCCTTCATCACCTTCTTTTGTGGACTTGGAAAATTTGTCTCATGAAACGTCTCCTTGTGTGTTGTTCTTAGTTTGGGTTTTCTCACTGATGTCAATGTAGCCTTTTTCTGTTCATTCTTTGACAATTTCCCTACAACCCCCCCTCCTCCCCTATATCTATATACTATATTCCATATATCCCATATACTTCAGTTATGGAGGAGGTGGGTGTGGCTAAGTTACAAATATTAAAATGCAAGATAATGAAGTACTGGTCAAGTGAGTGGTGTAGTATGAACCTTTGTAGTTTCAGTGTCTGAGGTATTTTGATAACTTCATTTCTTTCTTGTTCATTGCACATGTGCAGTTGGAGTTTGACCATGTGGTGTTGGCCTTGGGAGAGGATCCCAGCACAGAACTGGCCATATCTGCCGGGCTGGAGGTCGATGGTGTCCATGGAGGCTACGTGGTCAATGCTGAACTCCAAGCCTGCTCTGATGTCTGGGCGGTGAGTGCTGCTATCCCTGGCCATTCGTGTACACACACACACACACACACACACACACACACACACACACACACACACACACACACACACACACACACACACAGAGTTTGCCTTCTATGAAGTTATAGCTGCAGCTATTCCAAGCTGATAGGAACCTGAATAAGCTAGCAAATGTGTTCTCACTCAGGAGATATTGTCTTTGGCTAGTTATGGCCTTTCTGTGTTTGTCATTGTTTCAGGCGCATGATGTATCGTGTTTCCGTGAGCCTCTGGTGGGACGCAGGAGGGAGGAGCAGCGAGATCTCGCCACTCTCAGTGGTCAACTAGCTGGGGAGAACATGGCAGGCGGGCAAAGGAGATTTGAGCACCAGTCCTTGTTCTGGTATGGTAATTAACGAAAGGAAGAAAGAAAAATATTACTTTAAACAAAGTGACGATATTGGATTGACATGTGGAAAGGCAATACCAAAGAACAAGAACAAACAGACAACAGACAGATAGACAAGACTGTTCCCACACAGAATATGAGGAAGATGATCCTTTACCAATTATAATAAGCCACCCAATTTGTTTCATATTTTGTGCAGTGCACTGGTTGGTGTATCTGATTTGAATTGGTAAAAGGTCTTTTCACTTGGTCAATATGGTACGGTCCTGCTGATCTGTCAATGAACTGGCCTTGTAATGACAGCATCTTTTGCTATGTATTTTGACATTTTGTTCCCTTTAGGTGTAACCTGGGTTCGGAGGTCGAATTTGAAGGTGCAGGTCTTGTGGATGCCAAGTTGCCTACTGTGGGAGTGTGGGCCAGGAAGACTTCTGATCTTGTGAGTGTGTGTGTGTGTGTGTGTGTGTGTGTGTGTGTGTGTGTGTGATGGTTGTAACCATTGGCAACCATTGGTGTCTGGTGTGGAGAGAAGTAGTTGATACCAGTGTATGCAGCGGGTCCTTAGAGGAGGTGGGCATTATTTCATTATATCTCACTCATGATACTACACTGTGTCACATGACCTTATAAACACATCAGACATAAGTTGAGAACCTCAAACACTGGTTGAGGTTGCCAGTGCAGCTATTTCTGAAGGCATCCATGCTACTGCATGTGTGTTTCTCAGGCGTGTACAGCCACTAGACCCCAATGTTTACTTTAGAGTGGGTGGAGATTTAATAATTCATAGCCAGACAGTTGTGAACATGTGGTACATAATCATCTCCCCCACGTGATATTCAAACTTACTCAGACAGATTATGGGCAGCTCGGAGCCATTACACCCACTAGTTTACCTGGAGGACCTTGTCTACAGAACCACTTTTCTGAAGCCTTCCAGAGGATTTTTACCCAGTGTTGTGTGGATAGAACTATGTGTGTATTTCATGGTTTGGTCACTAGCATAAACAGTTCATTGTAGCTGCAGTGTAAAGATCCCTCAACTTTTTCAAATTTATTACTAATGACCTTTTTTAATTGGTTTTTTTTTTCTCCTTCCAGAATATCAACAAAATAAATTAATATCAAGTAAAACATGGTTCACCATATTGTTATTGGGGACTATGGCAACACAACAAACAGAGGAATAGACTTGATATTTAGGACTTCAAAGGGTTGTTGTGTAATAAACCGGAATCAAAATGTACTCCAATGTTTGTGTCTTGGTTGAGTTATATTGAGGTGCTACAAAGGTTTGCTACAAGCCATGTAGCGAATATTGCTTGTTTTTTCTTTTCACCTTGTGTATGTGTGTGTGTCAAAGTATCAATTTCTGTCCGCAAAGTTTCCAATTCCAATTAAAATTATTATACGGGAAGTTAAGCATGACTGGCCCTGCTCAGTACTTGGATGGGTGACTGCCTGGGGACAGCAGGTGTTGTAGGCGGTTTCCCATTTTTTCTTCTTTCTTTCCCCACCTTTTCCCTTATTCTTTTCTGTTTTCAAGAAGAATTAGTGAAAGCATGTTTTCCTTTTTCGCCTTGTGTGTGTATGTTAGTGTCTGTCTGTCCACTTTCTAATATATCTACTGGGATTGAGAGAACTGCTGAGCCAATTGGGATAAAACTGTGAAAACTGTGAGGGGGGGATGGTTTTTAAATAATAGAATTTTGAATTGCTATAATTTTTTTGTCTACCTTTAAATTTCATATCCTTAATTAGTTATTACAATTGTTTGAGTGGTACACTTCCCCTAACAACCAAACTATGTAAAAAAAAAAAAAATACCTTCACTCTAAATTACCCTGAATGAGGTTGGTAAAATGAAGAAGCACATGAACCCTGTATAAAGCAGAATGGATGTATGTAGCACCATGTGGGATTCCATCCTTGGATGGCTTCTAGGTGTGCTTTTTCATTCCTTTTTTTGTTTAATCATTTCCTATCCATTTTTAAGTTTTCTCAACACAAAACAATTTGATGAGGTACAGACAGACATGCAGGCAGACAGACAGGTAGGCAGACAGACAGACAGACAGGTCTCAATTTGAGCAACACTCTCTTTGGCTGTAGTGAGTTAATGAGTTTGTACAGCAACCAGCTGCTGTCTGATTGATACTCATCCATTTAGTGATCTACATTTAGGTGTGTCTCAACATTAGGTTACTGTTCTATCTTAAAGAAGGTCTCTGCATTTGACTCTTGCTCTATCTGCCACAGTTCTCTAGAATACTTCTCTGTGTTATTTAGTTGGTTCATGTACTTGTGGAATGATTTAGTGAATGTACTCTTCTTGGTGCTCTATATTTAGTTATGTTCTATATTTAGGTACTGTTCCATATATAGATCAGGTCTACTGCTTATTGTTTGTTAGGAAGTTGCAGACTTCTACATTTTAGGTACTCCATATTTCAATAGAATATTGGAAAGAATATCCTATTGTGCTTTAACATGTTTCTTGAAGGGGGTATCGCCTCTGAATGTACTTAATTATCAATTATTATTGTTCACATTCAAGAGGACTGGAGTATGTTTATTGTTTGTTGTGTTGATGCGTTTGTAGTCGAGTGTTCCGATTGACGACTACTCCCAAGGAGTCGTGTTCTACCTGGACCAGGAGATGGGTAAGGTGGTGGGTGTGCTTACCTCCAACCTCCCGGGGAAGATGGACCTAGCTAAACAGGTGAGGCAGATAGTTACATTGCATAAATAGCAACAAATATTTGGTTCTAAATATAACATGTAGGGATGATTGAACACTAGACTCTTTGCAGCACCAACTGTAGTCCCACGTTATTGCCTCCCAAAATGGACACACTGTGGCTATCCCCCTCCCCCCTTTCTCATTTGGCCAGCCTTAATACTTTGATTTTTTGTTGTTGTGGCTCTGGAACATTTTATTTGACACAATCAAATGAGCATGGAACATCATTGTAGAATATGATTTTTAATTCGATTGAAGTAGCCTATACCATGTGTCCTGTATGATTAGCATTGTTGAAAGTTTTCATGTGGTTTATTCCAATGAATTGAGATGGACTGAATTAGTTCTCATTTTTCTTTCCAGTTGAACAGACCCAGAGCAAACTCAGTCAGAACAGACGTGACTGCTGTCCTATACATACCCACGGGAATCTTGTGGAAGTCCATTAGCTTAATCACAGGGAATTTTTAGAACACAAAACTAATTAGAATCCTTTTTTTTTATAATACGCATAACAAAATCTTTACTATCTGAAAGCCAAATTTGGCTCTAGTCCAACCTCCAATGACCTCCGAGGTCAATGCCACATGTTCAACTCTCCTTCATACAAAAGTTATGGCCAAATTGGTCCCACCCTTTGGCCAACCTTTGAACCTGTACATGTGCTTGTTGGAACACATCTGAGGAATAGCAGCATAGATCTGTACGTTCAGTGTTGGATGCTCATAGGCTGTGGACCCTCTGACTAGGCAATTATTGTAATATAACACTACATTCTTAGAAGGGGGTTGTCCTCTCAGAAATGGAGGGATAATTATTGAAGACACTGTCATTATTATTTTTGCAATGTAAGAATCACTTCTTATAAAGATCATAACTTCTTTCATAGAGAGTTATTAGTGCCCCCCCCCCCCCCCCCCCCCCTTCCTGTCTGAGGGAACTCGTGGACTGGCCCCCTTCGGCAGCCACCTCTCTGCAAGTTTATAAATTATTATTTCAGGGATTTAGTTACATGACTGTGTGTGTGTGCATAGTTGCAGATAACTTTATATCTTATAGGAGATTGTTGTAGCTATCCATCAGTCTTGGTTTCTCTTTTCAATTTTTTCCTTCTCACGCTGCTGACCGGAGTCACAGAGTGTACCACCTTCTTTCCCTGCGAGGTGTCTTCAGTTGTGAGAGTGACAAGTGAACAGCCTGTGGACTTAATTGAAAATGGAGTCCGTAAGATTGATAATCCTTGGGCCTACTGGTGTGGGTCTGTTTTATGGTCAACCCTTCACAAAATGCTGAAAAATGGCTGTGGTGGCCACAACAGGCGGTGGATGGAGAGGGGGGGAAATCTGTCAGCAGGCACGGCCATAGAGGACATTCATACCAAATTTCATCGAAATCAGTCCATGAGTCAAGGAGGACTTCATGGATAAACGAAGTACACAGACATTGGCTCTTTATTATTTGGAGGAGAGGGATGGTTGGTGAATACACTTCTAGTCGCCTGTCCTTGGCCTCAGACCTGCATATACACTGACCTGCCCCGCCTCCCCCCCCCCCCCCCCCCCCCCGAAAGATATTTAGCATGGCACCCATCCTATGGACAGAGATAACAAAAAACCTCTTAATATAATTGTAATCTGTTGTTTGCTATCTCATCCCCGGCGCTTGGGCCTACAGGGCTCAAAAAGATGTGAAGAAAAACAGCTGGAAGTGGTTTTGGCACAGTTTTGCTGACGTATGTGTTTTTGTTGTTTTTTTATTATTACACAATTTTAGTAAGTGGGGTGGTTTACTCAGGCATAGAGTTATGACCACAACCAGGAAATTTTGGGGGGGGGAAATAGCCCCACAGGCAGGGTTTTACTCTGATCTTCACTAAACTTCCCTATAACCAACCCAGGGTAACCCCCATCAAACCCTGAAAATGTGTGCCCTTTGGCCCCAATAATCTGGGAGTAGTTACCAGACAAACAAAAAGGCAAATGGACAAACAAACAAACAAATTGAGAATTATGGTAAGATGGTGGCACTGATGGTGGCACTGATGGCGGCGAAACTTTTTAATATTCATTTGTTCAACATGAGTTAATATGAAAAGTGCTGGGATAATGTGCTGCAGGTTTACTATAGAATTATTGAGTTTTGTTTTAAGCTGTTAAGTCTGTTTTAATAAAAACCCAAAACCAAAATTAAATGTTGATTTGGGTAGTAAGTATTGCACATCCCATCCCCCCCACCACCACAACTTATCCATCTTTCTTTCTTTTTTTTTAAATTATGTAATTATATATATTGATGTGTATATACATGTTTGTAAAGATGCATCTTTAAATCATTTCTAAATCAAGCAATGGAAATTAAAAATTCCAAATATTTCTCTATTTTTTAATAGGCAGCTTTGTTGTTGCTCTACCATATAGAGAATTATTTAAGCCTGCAGGTAATTTATTAGGTTATCCTCTCTCCATGCCCCCCCCCCCCCCCCCCCCCCCCCCACCCAACCCCCACACACACCACCATCACCTATATTATTAGGTTATAGCTGAGGAGAAAACAGAAAACGAACTCGGAGAATTGATACGGAAATTTGATGTGCACAAGTCAATCAATAAGAATATGAAAGACTCTCCGCCCATTTCAACAACAACATAAAAGGAATTACATTGTATTGTTGATTGAACTATTTGCCAATATTTCACGATTGTATGAAAATTCTAATTTTGATGATAAATAAATTGAATATTAAAAGAGCTATTAATGTTTTATCACTGTTTACATAACAAAAAGAAGCTGAGGCATTGTGTGCATGTGCTGTGTGTGTGACTTTATCTTTTCTTTGTCTCATGGCATGGTCTCTTCTTATTAAATTCCTCGAAGTGGGTGTGTCTCAATTTGTGTGTCCAATTGCTGATAGTTTTTCCAGGACACAAAGGTGTGGTTTAATTTGTGTTGTGATGGAGTGGAGTTTCAGCTCAGCCAAAGGAACACCTGCTCAGCTAACAATCTGAAGTGTGCAACACTTGGTTGTGCCTGCTGAAGGAGATATCAGACACAAGCATTCCTGTGCAGTGTCTTCATAGGCAAAATGTATTGCCATTGGTCCTGGATTCACCTAGGCCACAGCCATCACGGTATATACTTCATACCATGGGCAGCCTTTTGTGTGTGTCTGTGTGTGTGTGCATGCTTGTGTGTAAAAAAGGTGTATGGTTTTAGTTTCTTATTCTGCTTTGTTGGACCAATATCATGCAGCTGCCAGCCAATAGCTGCACTGTCTAGTACATATGAAAGCAGGCAGACTCATTCTTTGTGTTAGCACAAGGCTTTGTGATGCATGGCTAAACGAATCCAGAAGCGAATTGGGATTTAGACAGACATAGGAAGAGGAGGGAAAGAGGATCCAGTGGGATTTAGGCAAACATAGGGGGAGGCAGGGAGTGGACAAAGATGGAAATGTCTCTACTAGGAGCTTTTTTCCCTTTTTTTTTTGGTTGTGAAAAGATCTAATATGAAAGTAATTGACATGTATTGGATACTAGTAAACTCTGGAACCACACCCATTCACATGAAAATAGCACCATGTTAATATAAAATAATAGAAAAAGCACATAAATACATAATTAGAGAATTTTCAAGAATTATATTGCACTGGAAGCACCAACATGAAGTTTATTGGTATCAAGTTCTCATGATATTATTACGAAACAGTTTTGAGTGTGGATTCTCCCACACAACTTCCCCTGCTATCACAGTGGCCTGCACATCTATCAAGTCTTTGTCCAACAGGACCATGTCTGCCGCAGCACCATAGTGACACAGGGTCCCCCTCTGGCCCTCCAAGTTGAGAACCTTGGCTGGGTGGTTGCTGGCAGCTAACAGAGCATCTCCCTGAGAGCAGTTGGTGGCCCGAAGCATCTCCTTCACACAGTCCATCATAGTGGAACAGCTGTGTGTGTGTGGGGGGGGGGGGGGGGTAAACCAGGAGTCAGATCATAGCATGTGCATTTGGATCATGTGGTAATTAATGTAAATGTACATGCACTAGAAGAATAAGAACTACAAAACAAGGGAAGGGGTTCTCTGTTGAAGAACCTCTTGCGTATCGCATAAAGTTAAGCAATTGGAAGTGAGTAGTCAATAAGATTTACTTAAGGGATTTGAGAGTCAAGGTGTGCATAATTTAGAATTAATGAAGGTAACCCAGAAGAAAACATTAGGCATTGTTGTTACAGTGAACTGATCAAGGGTAAGATGGAGAATGTTAATGCGTAGAAACTGCTCAAGCAAGTAAGGAGTTCTCTCTTGAAGGTCTACCATGACAGATTTCACTGAGTGGGACAACTGTTGATAGATGACACATGGTTGATACAAGCAACCACATGCCTGAGTTTTGTTGGGCAACAAGCTAGCCACAAAATCTTAATTAACATCACACAAATGCCAACACTTAATTAGCTAGCCCTCCACTGACACATTGCGTATCATCATGGAAGTACAGACCTGGCATGTCTTCAGTGAGTACCAGCCTGCTGGCATTTTAAGGGTTTGTCCAGTGGTTTTGTGACTAATAGAAATCATGCCAATGACAAGAACACATCCTTAATCTAATTATTACCATGTTGAGAAGATAAATTCCTAATTAGCATACATTGTTATTGATATGCAGAATGCATATTTTTGAATCCCCTCAAAAGGAAACTGTGCATGCCTATATATATTGGAGAGCATCTTCTAAATTTCTTAATTCAACGTGAGGAAATGTCTGTGCCTAACACATTCACTGCTCGGGTTGTCAGTTCCAACTGCCACATGGTGAGCAGACAAGCTTGACTTTGTCATACCTGCTCCCTCCATTTATCTGTCTGTCTGTCTGCCTGCCTGTCTATCTATTTGTCAGCTGTCCTGATTTTGACTCAGCATATGATCTGCAGTAAGGTGAGCAGTTCCTGGGCCCATCAGGCTGACTTCTTGCTCAGTAAATGTTAGTGCATAAAGGTCTGGCAGAGTCGAGCCCCTCTGGCTAGTGGGGCTGGTACTGACGCTATAGCATCTGTAGATAGCAATACCTTCCCATACCAAGACTGACTCAGAAGATACTAACAATGGTTGCTCCCATAGAATATTCCCAGCGAGGATGCATGGGAACAATGTCTGCGTTCACATACTCATTCCAGTGTGCACTCAGATGTGACCTTTATCCCTCGTGTAAGCTTCCTCATGGCGGTTGAAATTTGATACCTCCAGCCATGTAACAAGAGGTTATGCAGCTTTACTTGGGAGGAATGCATTAGGCCAACTTAAAAGTCAGAGAAACTGTTAATTAAGTTACTGAGGAAGTCTACTTGTACAGATATCAATCTAAATAAAGCACACTGTATTAAAAAAAAAGACAGCTATCAAAGATGTACTGCTGCTAAAATGCCCACAAAGGAAAGGAAGATTCAGTTGAAGGCCACCAGAGCAAATCATCATAAAAGGTACATCAGCTTTCACTGTAAATACATTATTGCAGACCTGCCAACCATTTTCAACAAAATGCAGGACACAGAGATGGGATCAACAATAGGGGACTTGCATGGTTATGTCACATACTACCTGCCACGCCTACTTATGGTATCATTGTACCTCCAGCACCATAGAAATGTATTGGCATTCATGACTGGCAATGCTATTCTTGAGAACTGCAACTGCAAAACAGCGCATCTTCTACCTTACTATAGGAATAGATGCTCCAATTTTATTCTTAAGTGCTGATAGCAAATTTCAAAATATTCAATCGGTGGTTATGGAGAAAGTGGAGCATGAAGGTGAATGAAAGGCAAGGTAAATATGGGATAGTTTTCCTGGGGGGTAGGGGGAATATAACCTCACAGAGCATTTCTATGAGGAGCATATCCTTGGGGGGGGGGGGGGGGGGGTCTGGGAGCATATTCTAACCTTCCCCTCCCCCCCCCCCCCCCCTCCACTCCCCTCCCCACCCCCCCACTCCTTCCTACTTATGAAGCACTGAAAAGGAAGTTATGACCTTGACCTTGCCAGTGAGCTTGCTGCTAGTGTTGGACAAGCAGCAGTAGTGTTGAGTGTCAGACAGTTGCCAGGGGTGACCTCGGCCAGAAGCAGATCTTACTTCTCAAAATTCTTTGTCAGGCAGCAACTGTGGCCATCCAGAATTAATTGTGGTATTGCACAGAGTAGTTCTGAGAAGAAATAGCAGTGTGATCACAGGTGAGCTAATCTCCAATAATTTCTGGATTGCCACAGGTACTGCCCATCAAAGAGTTCTGAGAAATATCAGCAAATTTGCTGGTGAGGTGTAATCAACTTTCTGTTCCCTTTCACACTCCATTTTCTCCACAACCACCTATTGAATATTCCAGAATTTGCTATCAGCATGTTGGAAATTTAATAAAGTCTCTATTCCTTTAGTAACGTAGAAGTATGCGCTGTTTCGCAGTTACAGTTCTCAGGAATAGCATTGCCAGTCATGAATGCCAATACATTTCTATGGTCCTGGAGGTACAATGATACTATAAGTAGGCGTGGCAGATTGCATGTGATGTAATCATGCAAGTCCCCCTATTCAAGCAGTATAGTGGTACTACCTTCCCTGACCACAAATCCAAGGTTGAGTCTATGAAGGAAATGTTGATTGAAATCTGTGCTGACTTCAGGACATATCGTGTGAGGCAACCACTGATGTTCACTGGCTGAGTCAAACCCTGATTGGATGTGGTTGACTCCCAAAATAACATATTTACAATTTTTTTAAATTAATATATTTTGGGAGGAGGGGCTTCAAATGAAAGAAGAGAAATCTTTCTGAATAACACACAGTCCTGGACCAAGCAGGCATCATCCAGAGTGTTTTGGAAGAACATTGAATTTACTATGATTCTCGGAACCAAAAAAAGAAATAAAAAAAAGTGAGTAATAAAACAATTTTTTAAAATTAGCAGTGAAGCAAATTTAAATGAACCCGCCACAAAACTCACAAAATATGTCCTTTGACCTCCAAGTGTGTACATTCCCCAACTTAAAATTAGTTGCTTTGACAACGGTCAGAATGGATTATATAAGGTGCTAACGATGCAAACAGTTCCCACCTGCTCAGCTCCATCTACAGTTTGAGGGGGTGGAGCTGAACAGCATCAAACTTGAAGCATACTAAATGCAGGACATTTAGCTTATCATGCAGGACAAGAGCGTGGAATGCAGGACTGTCCTGATTGATGTGGGACCAGAACTGACAATGTGTTTATTAAATATGCATAACTATTTTATAAAAGCCACAGATGACATGGAATTCTATTTCACTGGCTAACAGGCAAGACAGGTCTGGAAAAACTAGCAAAATAGATTCTGAAGACGTTAAGTTATATCAGAGTATTTTATCTAGTTACCACATTCTCCATGACTACTTTCTGAAGTTCCTTTGAGTTGCTCTCCACTCTTATAAAGAACAATTTTTTCAAGATATATATTTTTCAAGCTAACCATTTTAAGGCCAAACCTATCAAACAAAATAACATTGGAAATGTATCTCCTTCAGTGTAGCAATCAAGTGGAGAAGAACTATAGGAATTCAATATAAAAAAGAAAAATTTGTCAGTAACTCGTATTGTTGCAGTAACCAAAGTGGCCATATCATACGACTTCTATCTATACTATGACCTTGGAAAGCTCAGAAATTGGTTGGAGATTCTTGGTATTTCAATTTCACTAGTTTCGTCTGCCTTTGGAAGAGGGATTGGCCTCCATGGCTGCCTCTTCTTCACCAACAGACCGAAATTCTGAAGTGGTCACGTGAAGATCCTAGCCCAATCCTCTAATATTGATCTGATAACTTGGTGAATACAGCTGCTGGATGCTTGACAACTGATTGACTTGCAACAGTCATGAGTTGTTACCAGGAAATAAGTGCTAGTCTATTACTTGTGGATCAACATCTCAAGCAACAACCATAGAAGACAATGGAGCTGTAGCAAAACTTGCAACAAAGAAAAAGTAAAAAGAAGCTTTATTTTAATTTCAACTTAGCTACTTTATTTGAATAAATGCCAGCTGGGGTTTTTGGCTTCGTGTCCCTAGCCTGAATGGCATGAGGATTCTGCACCAAGTGCAGGTGTGGACCAGGTGTCTGTAGCATGGGGACACGCCTTCAGTATGACACTTGGCAGCTCTGCTTCACTCCTGAAGGGAACCCCTTGTCACAGCTTTGTACTGCAACAAAAAATACAATGCTGCAGATGCAGCAAAATGTAAGATTTGCAAGTGCCCTATGCAAATTAAATGATGAAGCACCAAGTCTAACACTATCTTGAGAATGATAGAGATTACCACACATACACACACACACACACACATGCACTCTCACACACACTCTGTCTCACACACAGGCACTCACACACTCTCTCTCTCTCACACACACAGAGAGCAAATTTTACTCTTCGGTCCTCCTGAATACGTAACACAGAACCAATTACAGCCTAGCAAGAATTGCTCACCTAAGGTGAAGAGAGATAGAAGAAAAATTATATGTATGCAGAGGTCAACTGTTGCAACAAATGCCGTGTGCCACCTCCTGCAATGGACCCTCATGGGGTGACAGGAACGACCACACACAGGGACCAGTCGACTGCACGAAACCAAGTGGGCTAGTGGTATCTATCAGGGAAGGGTCATACTAAATCAGTGCTCTTACCATTTTAAAATCTACTAACCCCAAATGGTGACCCAGAAAATCTTGTTTACCCCCACACAGTGGGAATCAACCGAGAATACACAAGGAAATGGTGTCGCACTGTTACAGAACATTCTTTTCATCATTTGAAAAAAAAATTGGGAAAACTATTCAATATTGGTTCAGACATATCATGGTTTATGTAGCTGGCTAGCTAGCTCATGATGTGACACTGTATGAATGGGTGTAGTGGTGATAGAGCATGAATGGAAGTGCTATAATAGTGGTTCAATAGTTGTGTGTGATTAATAAATAGTTAGGAATAGTTAAGAAGGAGACTGGTTGTTAGGGCAGGCCCTGACAAGTTTACTGCTGCTGGCACCAAAAAAAGGCAGCGTAGAAAGAAATGCAGTGTCAGCAGATAAAGAAAATAAAAAGGAAATAAAGCTAGAAAAGAAAGATTACGACATAATGAAGTGATGAGGCAGAGAAGTTTACACCTTTACTTTGCTGTCATCCGCTTAGAGTGCTCTCATTCACCCCCTCCCCACCCCATCTTCACTCACCTCTCCATCCTCATTCACCCCTCCATTTTTGTTCACCCCAGGGTGCAGCGTACCCCAAGTTGAATAGCACTGATTCAAAATATGGTCTATATAGAAATTCTTGGTTTCCTTTACTTGCAGAGGTCAATCAAGTACAGCTGTTCTCTTGTTTCATATTTATATGTAGTGCACAATTTCGGAGGTGTGCATTATTTTGGGAAAGTTATTACGTGAAAGGAATGTATTATACAGCAAGACACTATCTATTATTTTCCTTTGTACAGAATGGTGATTGCAGACTTTGCATTGAGAGGCTGGTAATTGTGGGCTCAGCTTTGACTCCTACATGATCATATTTCGTATTAATCTCACCAGTATAAATGTGAATATACTCCACCCCCTCCCCTCATATTTTAGGCATAATTTAATACACTGCAAGTGTTAAGATATTTACAGTGAACAAGTGCATAATTGCTGCACAACAATTGTTTCTTCTTGGAGGGGGAGGGGGAGAATTAGGTGCCTAAACATTGGCCATTTCTTCCTGGATTCCTCATTTCCATTGATTAATTTATAGGGATCCTTGTTGAGGGTTCGATTTACACTGAAGATCACACTCAGAGAGGTTGTCTTTCTGTGCTATGATAGCTAAACTGCAGCCTTATTTCCTGCAATAGCCCCAAGTTATGACATCAGCAACAGCTGAAGAGGTGCTATAACAGAGATTCCAACCTTCTGAAGATAATTCCAGCTGTAAAAAAAAAAAGAGCAGTCCCACACGAAGACCTGTGGCAAATAATTACTATAATATTTATTAAAAAGGAGTATTTAAAAAAAAAGAAGTAAGTTGTGGTAACATTTAAAACTTTTTGGGATACAGAGAGAGTGTGTGTGAAAGTAAACTCACTTAGTTGTAACCACACATTTTCCATGAAGTAAAGCACTTAGTTGTGACCAATTAGTTGTAACAACAAAACTATGGTGTTACCAAACAGTAAACAATTAGTTAAAAATCCATTCTTGAGCAAAACCTGCAGCTGTATCCACCACCCCCCCCTCCCCCCACTATTCCAAGTGTTCCTAGACCTGTATACAACAGGTAAAAAGGGTAAACATCTGTGGGGGGGCGGAGTAGTTCATAGGGAGGATGTGGCTGCTCTTATCAGTTTAGTCCTTCACAATAGGCAGCTAGATTAAACAGGTCAAAGTTTAAACAGCTCAAAGTTCAAACAGGTCAAGTTCAAACAGGTCAAAGTTCAGACAACTTGCACAACCAGCTCACACTGAGAGCTTAAATTGATAACTCCAATACTGATAATGAAAAGGAAGACTAGCTTGAAGGTATGAATCAATATGTATGTACTGTAGGCATGGATAAACTTTCCTTACTGGATGGATAGCTGAATAAAAAAAGGGTGTGGCATTTTAGCCAGATGATTTGTAAGTACTATAGCTCCCACGTAGTTTATGAGAGTGGAATTAACAGCAGATAGACGACATATAGTTTTCCAGAGATGACGAAAGCATAAGGATGTGCATAAAAGTGAGTCTTTCTTCCCCTATAGAACATTGATACCGCATCTCCTTTAGGCCTTAATGAGCGTCCCTTTCCTTTCTCAATGCATGGTAGCTCCTGGAATCAGTCTAACCGTCCATGGCATCCAAATATTCCCCGATTCCCAACTTCGCAATAGAAAGTGTTTGGCTATATTTAAGATTAATAACAATTTAGCAGTTAAAAGATGTACAAATAGCACAGACATTCTTTAGAGAAGGCATACAGAGCCTCTCATGGCGTGCTATTAGGGTATCCATAATTAGTCCCTTGTATGTGTTCAGCAAAGCGTGAGATTCTGATGCATCAAAAGTTGCTAATGTGTTAATCATGCCTGGAAGGTAAATATTAAAATTAGTAAACATGATACCTAAATAGGAAGAAAGACTCTATATCAAATGATAGCCCTGTAACTCCCTGAGTTCCCCTGTGGGAGCCTAACTGAAGATTTCAATGTCCATGCACAAAGATATGAGAGTGATGTATGCACTGGAGGGAGGGACATGTTATCAGGTGGGTTCTGTTGGGTAAGGTATGGAAACTATTGTACAATAGTACCTCCCAGCTAAAGTGTTGCTGCCTTCCAATCTTGCAGTCTTTCCTCTGACGTCCACCACCATTGTGCCCAGCTGGTGCAGTCCATCTCCCAAACCCATGGCAGCTATAGCATCAGTTATTAGGATGATACCTACATACAGAAACAGCAGAGGAAAGGTGGGGGGGAGATATGTAATATACACCTACAATACACATGGCAACCTACACTCAGAAAAGTGAAGATTGTGTGTGTGTGTGTGTGTGTGTGTGTGTGTGTGTGTGTGTGTGTGTGTGTGTGTGTGTGTGTGTGTGTGTGTGTGTGTGTGCGCACTATGCGTGTACATGTGCGTGCATGAGTCTCTCTGTTGTGTGTGCATGTGAAAGTACGAGTGTGTGTGTGTGTGTGTGTGTGTGTGTGTGTGTGTGTGTGTGTGTGTGTGTGTGTGTGTGTGTGTGTGTGTGTGTGTGTGAAAACATCTTATCAAAATAATATGAGGACTATTTAACTGGTGTATATTGCATATATTGTCAAATTCAAGGGTCTCTCAGTCACTAGGACTCAGATCAACTGAGGGCTAAGGCCACCATCACAATATAGATAAACATAGCATACTGTATTATGTTTTCTGTGGGGAGAGAGAAAGAAAACAAGCAAACAATGGTTCCAGATAAAAGATCATTTTACCAGATAATGTCTTTATCTTTGGTTTTTACAGAATCTTTGTTTAATAATAGCCACAGACAGTTAAAAAAATGGATACTGTTTAACATAACACTGTGGAAAGGTTAAAACAACTTGGTACCAGAGGTCGGACCATCCAGGACTCTTGAGGAGACTAGTGTAAACTTCAGTAACTTGCAATGGCTTCTGGCTGGGCTATCTATCTTGTTTTGATGTAGTCTGTTGGCTTCTCCTATGGATTCAAACTGAGAGCTTCACCAGTTGCACAGCCACTAATGTGGTCGGTGCACAAACACCTTAGTAATCCTATACCTGTTCATGGGAACAGTCACCTACCATCCCAGCAAGGGTGGGGGCATTTAAAGGTATCCATTCTGTATGTCAGAGAAGGGAGAATCCTAGATCCCCCATCCCCTAAACAAAGTTCCCTCCCTCCCTCCCAACATAGAAATCCTGACAGTTGGTTGTGGTTTGGAGAAGTTTACTCATATTTCTCAGTCACCAACTAACTACAGTTCATCCCAGAGCACTCAATGTCTAGTTTGGTTGAATACAGGTCCTTCTTGAGGGAACATGCCACTCCCTCCTCCCCAAATTCCCCTTAGGGGAGCACACTACCCACAGAAATGCTCCCAGTTGTAGTTTTGTCGCCATTATCTCAGAATACAAAAAAAAATAAACAAAACAACAACTGTATTCCATCTCACCAGATACTCAACCATTATCTGAATCTGGTATAATCTGTATTGTGCTATCCCATCATGTCAACTATTGCTGATCTGTCTGTCTGTCTGTCTGTCTGTCTGTCTGTCTGTCTGTCTGTCTGTCTGTCTGTCTGTCTGTCTGTCTGTCTGTCCATTGCATATTACATTTCATCCTTACAAACTTTTCAATGAGATGTTTATGGCATGTTTTGTTCAGTTAATATTAATGAGAAAATAAGATGAGTCCAGTCCTTCATAGAGAATGAACAACTCATTTATAAACAACCACAGATGCCTCCCCCCCCCCCCCCCCACCCCCAATTCTCTGCCCCACACACACACACACACACACACACACACACACACACACACACACACACACACACACACAGAGCGCGCACACACAAGTACAAAAGATTGAATTGTATGAGAGACTCACAGTGAAAATTCCTTGTGGCTGTCCATCTACACAGCACACACAGTGGCCCATCAAGATAGAGCTCTAGTGGGGTGGGTGGATGGGCACTAAAAGGGATTTGAGCTATTCTGAGCATAGATATTACTAGGGATTAAAAAATCACATTAATAAATGAATGAAAAAATAAAGATTTAGGATTTCTACAAAAAGTTTAGAAACAAGATGAGACCATTAGCTACCCAATAAGTCCTGAAAGAAGGCATGAACACTACAATATTATGTGCCTAATTTTACATCTCAGCGTTACTGCCTCCAGAGTCTACTTATAATCTCACTAAGCTGGATGGGGGGGGGGGGGGGGGGGGGGGGGAGGGGTCATTTATTTAAGTCCTGTCCACACTGCACAATAAAACAGGTTTCACCAGTGTCACCACCCGTTCACACTACACCCTTATTCATCTGGAACCTTCAGAAGGGTAGGTTTCAAGTGGCTCAGATTTATTGAATTAACAGTGGGTTCATTGCTGATGTTCGTTATTAGGAATTTAGCTACTAACAGCTCTCTTCCTGATCTCTACCCTCCCTTTTTGACCTTTATCCTCCCTTTGTTAGATGATATTGCTGAGAGAATGAGCCAAAACAATGGAGCACACCAGTAAAGGAAATACCCCTTTTCTATGTGTGGTAGAGGAAAACTAATTAATCTGCCCAGCTTATTATTCAGCCCAAGCAGGTGATGTGGAGCAGGTCCAGCACTATACTAGTGTGGACAAAAGAAAACGTTTGGAACCAGGTGTTGCTGGAGAGATGTACAAACCCTTTTATAGTGTGGACAAGGCTTTAGGTTCTGAAGATTTCTTAATTTGGGGGGGGGGGGGGGGGGGGGGAAAGCGAACAGCTCCAGCTGCAATCCTAGGCCAGGAAATACTCCTTCCTGAGGTTGATAGCTAGCTGTAAAGTGGCTAAGTAGAGAGGAGGGCATGGCAAACAAACTGAAATTTAAAAGCTACCAAATCAGAACTAACTACATGAGTGTTGTCATCAAAATTTAAATTACCCTCCCAACACTCAATTTAGGTAGTTCTCCTGTGAAGCTATTAAAGAGTTCGCTAGTTTTTTCAAATAGGTTCGTCCAGTTGCATTTGAATATAATTGAAGTGGTTGTGAGCTATTTGGTAAGTATGTACTTTTAGCATGCAAGGTGAAGGACTAACATGGTGTCCTGACAATAGTGCAGGGCAATGGAGAAAACTGATGGGTCATGGATGTATACATATCGAAACACTATCAGATTATGGCTCAGTGAGGAGCAAAATATTTGGCAAGAAATCTTGGAGCTAAATGTAATTCCAAAGTTAGTTATGTGATAACTATAGCAAGAAAAGTTTCAATAGTTCTGTTGGTTGGACAATTGGTGCATTCATTATTACATGTAAAACTACAGCTGCCTCTGGTTCATATTATGAATATTAAACATGTTTACTTATTGATTTGCACAAAGATATGTAAGATACATCAAAATAGATTCATTTTAATCATGGGCCCCTAATTTCATCTGCTTAGGGACCAATAAAATAATTTGTACATACATGACCCTACACTTTGCATATGTGCAGGCCCTTTCTTGGGCTAAACAACTTGACTAACCCAGCTGTAACTTGTGAACAGAGGTGACTTGGGCCTGGGAGGAAGGATTTATAGCTAGTCTAATTGACCTCAGAGGTCATGATAGGCTAAAATGGCTGTTTCAGGCATTGAAGATTTGTTATGTGTACCATACAAAAGGATTCTAATTGGTTTTGTGTTCTAAATCATTCCCTGAACTTAAGCTAAGGACTTCTAGAAAAGTCCCTGGGATATACTAGGAACTGTAGTTGTGCCTATTCAGAGAGAATCAGGATGATGAGCAGCCAGGAAGCATTGGAGTAAGCCACATGAAACTTCTCAACTTTATAAGTAGGACAGGACATATTATTTATTCATTTACTTATTTTTTAATATCTTTATGACACTGGTGTGACATTTTCATTTTTTCTGTTGAAATATTCCCTGGCCAATTCCAGCTACTTCTGTTATTTTATTCCTTTCATTTTTAATATTCTGTTTGCTCCATTTAGACTGGTGGTCTAGTTTAAAATTATTATTCACATCTATAATTTAAAATTTAAAGAGTTTCTATAAAAAAAAAAGAAAAAAGTACCAGTTATTCTAAGCATATCTATATATTTGCCACACTGTTATTTTTGTAGCTTGCTAATTAAAATGTGTTAATAAATTTTTTAACACTTTTGAAGAGTTCAACTGTTTTACAGGACAGGTCTATGACATCAAATGAATTGGTTGTTTGCACTTTGTAAGGACATGGCACTGAATAATGAAGTATTGCAAGTGGCCAAGATCTAAAGTTTTAATCAGTTGCGAAAACAGCAGTTTCTTTCATGATTGCTAGTGTACAACTACTAGGTGGGAACTAACATGTTAAATCAATTTTTAACACTTTTCAAAAGTTGGATTGTTTTACATGAAAAGTTTGAAGCATGAATTTAATTGGTACTAGGCATTTTGTAGAGAGATGTCACAGAATACTAAAATATTATAAGTGGCCAAGGCCCAAAGCTCTAATCAGTTGTACAAGACAAGTTGTTTGCCTTTTTTTTAGACTTCTGGTTAGATGCTCTTTTTGTAGAAGCCTACAAAATCTTCGAAACAACCATTTTATATCCGGTTATGTTGAAAGAATTCATCCAATGCTCGCCGTCTTGAAAGAATTCCTTTCCTGAAAACATTAGTATCTTTGACACCTGCTGACATCAGTGTTACGTCATATGGGACACCTAGAATCAGTTGTTTCCAACTTTGTTCACTCTCTATTGATACAATCTAATCTATACTTCTAGATAATTAGTCTAAATTTTTTAATATTTGTGTTCTGGAGCCTCTAATATAGGTCAAGGTCAAATTTTTAAGCCATAGAGCTCCCAAATAACTAAATTTTTCCCTCATTCTACATCTTTCTTATGAGGCAGACTACAGACAATTTGGAACATTGGTATTAATACTGTCTATGATGACTCCAGTTTAATCAATACAAAAACCCCTATGATCAGGTCAGGATAATTCTATAAATTGAACTGGTATCATTGTGATGGAGAAAAAATTTTCAATGAAAAAAAAACTCAAATATTGAAGAAAGTCAAATGACAACAAAAACAAGAAGAGGAATATGTGTGCTGCTTTTGTGGCTCATGATTTAGTCTGAATGCTGGACTGAAATATATATATGCTAGATCCATATTTACTCTATCTTCTTAACTTGTACTCAAAAGTACTCCATTACCAGTGGTGGAGCCCGGGGAAGGGGGGGGGGGGGGGGGGGCAATTCTGCCTGTGCTTCCCCCCCCCCCCTCCCACTTTCATCCCAGATTAAAAAAATGAAAAAGCAAATCCCAGTAAGCACAACAAAAGCAGGCAAAAAAAAAATTCTTTTACAGCTGCATTAATTCCTACCACCACTACCAGTCAGAGAGGCAGCTTCACGTAATGCACCATTTCCAGAGGTAGATCGAAGGGGGGGGGGAATTCTGGGACAAGTGATCCCCCAACTTTAAGTCAAATAAAAAAATAACAAGTAAATCCCAGAAAGCACAAATACTGGTAAAAAATTCCATAGCTGCCAGTAACTTTTACCACCACTACTAACCAGACAGCCAACTTCTCTAGTGCAGCTGAAGGGTCAAACATAACTGATGAGATAAAACAGTATTTTTCAATGAAAGGAAACCTCAGCAATCACTCTTAAAGTAGAGAAAGAACTGTTTACACAATAGTTGCTTGCACTGGATGATTTGAAAATGAAATTTATATAAAATTCTAGCTAAACTTTCATAAACTTCATTATTCAGCAGAATATAGTGATAAATGCTAGTTCACCCAAAGCTCCCTGAAATTTGTTCAAAGCTTACCTTTCTGCTACTCCCTGGATCCACCACTGAAATTATTCCACCTTAATTATTCCAGGGTAACTATTCCAAGGCAATTAATCCAGAGCAAATATTCTGTGCAGGTGAATTAGTTGTCTTCATAGTTTCTCCTTTACTCTATGCCACCAAACTTTTTTTTTGTTGCTTTTCTATAGCCATTTTAAAAACGGGGTGTTTGTTGTAGACCCTTTACCTTAAACCCACAGATGAAAGGAGTAGAAATACAAGTTTATGTTAACTTTGTGATTGATTAATATGACCTAAACTGACCTCTTGCCTCACAAGGTTGGTAGCTGTACACATGCACCAGTGAATGTCAACAAAATGTGCCCTGCCTCTCTCTCTCCCTCTGTGTCTGACTCTCTGTGTTCAGTACATGACCTAATGTATTGTAATACACAGTACCATGGGAGGACTGTTACAAAATGGGAATACTTATGACCTGTAATGACACTTTACCACATCCGTACAATGATAGCTACATCACTACTGACAAATAAATGAAATACATTGTGAAACTAGTCAGAGTTCTTAGAGGAGTAATCTGTTGTAATATCAAGAAAGGTGTTGGACGAAGAGAAGCATTCTGTGTACCTTGTGCCAGGAAGAGAGGAATAAAGGGGAATAAATCTTTTGGTGGTTGGCAGAGAGCTACTGCTGCTAAGATAATAGTAAGAGTGGCTCAAAGTGAAAGCTGCTAAGATTTCTATGGAGAACGACTGAGCTGATATTTGAGAGGAAGCTGAGAAGCATGGAACTGGGCATTGCTAGTGATACTACTAGAGCCGATATACTCAAACCCCCCCCCCCCCCTTCTCCCAGTAAGTCCTGCCATCACCCACCCATCACATCAGGTTAGAAATATTACAACTGTAGCGCCAGGCAGTTGCTGTGGTTTGCGCCCTTGTTGAGATGAGAAGACTGAATCATTGCAGTAAGACTGCTTTTGGTTGTATATTTGGAGATGACAAAGAATCAAAGAAAACTATTTTCAATGAATTACACCTACATATAAAATGCTGAGCGATTTAGAAAAAGAAAGTATTTTGTTATTGTCTACGTATGCAGTATGCACGTAAATGTTAAAAACAAACTGACATATCTATTGCCCATTGGTGCTGTAGTCAGAAACAGAGGGGGAGAAGCAGGTGAAGGACAAGGAAGAGGGGGGGGGGGGGGGGGGGGGGGGAGGGGAGAGAGAAAATACAGCTGCAATCTTTAGTGATTTAATTTGGCAAAGAATTTTGTCGGACTACATCAAAAATGGTGAGCATTTTTTTCTCGCCAGAGGTTGCACTACTGGATCAACTGACTTCATTGACTTCATGGCAACCAGACCCAAAGTGTGGACAGTGTGCCTCGCACAGAGGAACCAGTTGGTTCATCCTCAAATTGATATTGCCCTTGCTTTGATCTGTCCACTATCATGCATCCTCATGTATCCTCGTAAGAACTGCTGCAACCACCAGCAGCCAGACACACAATGCTTCAAAATATTGCATAGCCTGATAAACTTCCTCACCAAACAGAGTAGCAGAAATAATTAGATGTGTTCCCTTTCCCATTGCAACATGATTCACAGGCACCATCCTCAGATGAAATAATTTTTATGACAGCACAAACGTTGGGTCCTTGTCCTTTTCCAATTTACTATCTAATAATTATGGTGATGCGTTAATTAATCAATTTGCAATCAGAACAAAGCAATTTGATCTGAATGAATACCAATTTTCATGGACTTTGGTAATATAGAAATTAATTATTGAGATCAAACAAATTGATAATGCTCATATGTTGACTACACTATAGTGCTGCTTCATCAGCACTCTATTCCAAGATTATCATAGGATCAGATGATTAAGAAATTCAACACAGAGGATTCTAGAGTGTCTGGACAACTTCCATGACAGTGGCTTACTCCACTACAGCAGAGAACCTAGGACAGCAACCACCCAAGACAACAACAGGCGGGCTCTATAGTGAGGGTGACGAAAGAACCTTGGTCTGAGTGGCTTACTCTACCACAGCAGAGAACCTAGGACAGCACCCGAGAGACAACAACAGGCGGGCTCTATAGTGAGGGTGGTAGAAAACCTTGGTCTGAGTGGCTTACTCCACCACAGCAGAGAACCTAGGACAGCAACCACCCAAGATAACAACAGGCGGGCTCTATAGTGAGGGTGACGAAAGAACCTTGGTCTGAGTGGCTTACTCCACCACAGCAGAGAACCTAGGACAGCACCCAAGACAACAACAGGCGGGCTCTATAGTGAGGGTGGTAGAAAAACCTTGGTCTGTTCACCTCAGGGGGCCACTCTTGGATGAGTGACACCTTAGCATGAGGGGGTTGTCATAACAACAAATCAATCACCATGTTCCAGTGACTTTAGCTGCATGTCGACCTCACATGCCACACATGGATGGTGTGAATATAATATTCATTAGTAACTTCATCAAAGCTTCCTGCATCTGGGCCCAAGTGCCCTAGATGCCTTGGGTAACATTGGGATCTTAGTCAACATTCCATTCCTGTTAGCACTATTAGAGTGGTTATGTTCTTTGATGTTGCAGCCTTCAAAAGGCAGTCTGGAACAAGGTCCTGCTGGTACAAGCTGCAACATAGCATATCAACATGTCACTTATCAAATAGCCTTGATTCAAAAAATATGATAATGCACTTAACAAAAGATTTCTCATGCGAATTTATCACTGTGTCACCAGTTCTGTCAGACCCTCTCTTGAAACTGGTTCAGAATATCACACCAAATCCTAGAATACCAATTAGACATACGTTGATTTTAACCCGTCAAGCAGGATTAACAACTACATCGCAAACAACATGAGCATGAGGCCGGCTGGTATATGTACTGTCACGGCAGCTGGCTGACATTCTACACAGCATGTACATAAATATGGCCAGTTCTAATAAAATCAGTCTCCTTGGATGCAAACAACTCACTTCTTTGAAAGTTGAGCTATTTCAAAGATATGTTAATGGATGAAACAACCCATCACTGAGAGTTTTGAAAAATATGTTAAGGTGCGGTTTATAGACAGTGCCACAGTTAACTATCATCATTTCCTATTCATGTTATTGATAAACAGAGTGAGTCACATGACCAGAATCTTGCTGTGTATATCCGTGTTTGTATGCATGCCTCGTGCAAAAAGTTGGTCTCTTATCCACATAAAACAACATGTCCTCCCCCCTCCATTAATATTAATGAACCTTCAGGATTAGACTTGTAGGCTATTTGCAGAACTGTCTCGTCTGTGTGATTTCCATCTGCAATGACGCTGAAGTAAATCTGTTTCCTCCGCTCGAGCTTGAAAGAGGTCAGTAGCCCCACCAAACCTGGGTCTCGATGATGGAACTAATGTGGGAAGAAGTTATAGTCAGCATAAAAATATAAAAAGACAAAATGAAACAAACCAAAAAAAAAAAAATAAAAAAACAGAAACAAAAAAATGCAACAGCATAAAAATAAATCCCTTTGATAAAATACTTCACATCTGTTCCCCCTCCCCCCAACCTGCCTCAACAAAAAATCACTTAATGAAAAGAAGAAAAATAAGGAATAAAAAAAGGGGGAGATTCAGGTATCCCTTTTCATTTTGTGTGTGTGTGTGTGTGTGTGTGTGTGTGTGTGTGTGTGTGTGTGTGTGTGTGTGTGTGTGTGTGTGTGTGTGTGTGTGTGTAATTTCCATCTGCATGCACATGTGTGAACATGTCAAAGGCAACTAGACTGCCACCAATCAGGTTCATTGGCTTCACAACTCTCACACAGTGCGGTGCACTCATGCACCAAGCTACTTGACAGTTAGTCTGCAGCTTCTGTGGAGCAGTGTGCAGGCATGTAGCCTCTGCTTGCTCCACTACCAGTTCTAATTTGATGGCCAAGATCTTCCCTTCCAGTAAACCATAGCTATTCTGCAGCTTGTTCAAGGGTAACTAAAGGGAAAATGCCTTTTTCTTTTGCACTATCTTCTTGTAATATTTTTCTGTGGAAACATTAGATATTATTATGTTCATGAAGAAACAATAAAAAAAATTCTGTTTTTGACTGCAGCTGTATTGAAAAGATGGGTGAAATTAAACTTTTTCCCTTAAGACACCAGATATGCAAGAAATGGGCAATTGGGTGGAGAAAAAAAGAAGAAGAAAAAAAAGGAAAAAAGTATAAATAGGATAGATGAATTGAATACTATGTATCGTGCAGTCTTCATTTTAAATCTGATTGCTTTGAACTGCATACTATAGCTAGTATTAGCTAAGCAGAGCTTTAAAGAAAGCAAATTACTATAGATGAATAAAATGTTCTGCTCCTCAAATCTCTACTTCCCTCTCCTTGATCTGTCTGTCCACCATTGCACACCCTAGGGTCTCAGGGAGATAAGACCCCACTTACCCCAACCTTGCAAGAACTGCTGCAACCACCAGCAGCCAGCCCACACAATACTCCACCATTTTGAAACAATCCTGAATAACTTCTTTTCTAAAACAAGTTGCACTCCCTTTTTCCTTGTGACATCATTAATTTGCTCCACCCTCACAGAAAGTTGATAGCTAGCTAGTATCTGCTAGATATATAATACCTAACAAGCTATATAGCTAAGTATATTAAAATACCTAGCTCGACATCAAAAGTGGCCAAAGCTAACTAGTCAGTCACTATATTTTGCAAATAGATAGATTTTAACCATGACAAATTATAAAGTCCTTGATATTCCTTTTCTGTACCTGAATCAGAGCTGGATGATGTTGAAGAGGAATCAGTGGCACTTTGCTCTAAAGTTTAAAGGGACCACTTCACTTGATTCTTCAGATTCGCATCTCTTCAGCTCTTCTGCAGTTGCTATCTTGCTAGGTGCTGATAAACAGCCACCACTCCTGGACTTACTGACAAAATCCAAAATCCTGCCTTAATAAAGTAACATACGGCTTTTAGTGAGAAGCTGCAGCAGCTGTCTCCCTTGTGATGTCATTGAAGAGTTACACCCCCAACAGGAAGTAAATTATAGCAGCTAAGTTTTCCTCACAAATATTGGATCAAAAATTTTCAATTTTTTTTTTAATATCAGGTACTGCATAAGGACAAGATAATTCAAAAAAAAATTTTTTTTAATTTTTTTAAATACTTTCCCCTCTCATTTCAGTTACCCTAAGATGGAACCCCACCCCCCCCACCCCCTCCCTCTTGGTGTGTTTCACACTTGCAGCTATTTATAGCTGATCATTCTTGTCATCACCTTCTCACTAATAGGGAAGGGTCTCATATTCTCAAAAATACCTGAGGACCTCATACCACAACAAGGTACTTGTTGAGTTGGATGTTGCATGAGCTTGTATGAAAAATACAAAGGAAATAAGAGTGGTCCAACACGAATACCTGTGGCAAATAATTACTAAAATATTTATTAAAAAGTAGCGTTTTTATACCATTCGAAACAATTATTTAAAACACTTAAGATGATGTTAAATTTGTGATAAGATTTACAACTTTTGGGTTTTTATACAGTAAAAACTGTTTAGTTGTAACCACAGGGTTTCTATACAGTAAAAGTGCTTAGTTATAATCAATTAGTGTAACAAACTTTGGCGCTCATTCCAAGTGTTCCTAGACCTGTGTGGCACATGTAAAAATATAGTCAAAGTAATCCATCTTCCATTCTTAATAATCCATCAAATAAACAAAAGTTGAAAACTGAATGTGCTCGTTCTCTAACAATGCAGTAAATAGATATCCTGCACAAAATGTTCCTGGAAACCTTCCCCTAGCTAGTGCCCCAGCTAAGCCAATAGAGTGGAGAGTCACTTATAGATAGCAGCAATACCTTGATTAAAAAACAACAATATCGCTTCTGATCATTAAAATAAAATTGAGGGCCACTTACAGATAGTAATAATACCTTAGTTAGGAAAAATTTGCTTTAATAAAAAAATATATAATAGAGGGCCACATACCAGTAGCAGTAATACCTTGATTAAAAAAACAATAACATTGCTTCTAATCACTAAAGAAAAGAATAGAGAGCCACTGACAGGTAGCAACAACATCTCAATTTGAAAAATGTTGTTTTTGATCATTAGAATAGAGGGCCACTTACAGGCAGCTACAGCACCTTGGTTAGGAAAACGTTACTTTTAATAAATAGAACAGAGGGCCATATACAGGTAGCAACAATACCTTGATCAGGAAAACATTGCTTCTAATCAATAGAATATAGGGCCACTTACAGGCAGCATGGCGTTAAACAGGTGCGTAACGAGAGAGGCTCCACTGTTAACAGCTTGTTCCGCTCGGCCAAGGGTTGACATGGAGTGTCCCAGGGACACCACCACACCTTCCTCTTCCGTCAGCCACTTCACGGTGGAGTCACAGCCCTTCAGCTCGGAGGCCAGAGTGATAATCTTGATATTGTCCAAAGTGCTGCCATAAATGGTCTGAATAAGAGAGGGGGAGAGGTCGTCCTGTATGTAGATCTCCTGATGGGCACCCTTCTTCATACTGCTGATGAAAGGGCCTTCACAATGGACCCCTAATGTTACATACACACAGACAGACAGACGAAAGAATAGACATGATGCCAGGTAGAGCTCAGTATCAGCTATGTGTTATGATTACATGCATAACATACTTCCTGGAATGCCTACCATAGGTGCAAAACTTCAGATTTTCACAGACGTGCATTTGACCATATAGCCTGATATACATCTCTAAGTAAACATGTTTACTATCAGGACAACTTTGAGACCAGAACAGTTCTCTCGGGTCTCATAATGTCCTGAGGTGTGGTGGCAAATCCCGAGTCCATCAATCATCATCTCATCATGGATGGTAGAAGTCAGATTCGCTTTAGAATGCGGTCACTCTTAGCTATTAGCTGCTGTCTTATTTACAAAGCCAGAGATTATAATTTGGGCTAAACATAAATCAGGGATAAGGCTATAATACATTATGACAAGGGGTAGAACCATGTCTAGAGCTTTAAAAAAAAAAACAAACAGGCTGGTACACCTGCATTCTTACTGGAGTGGTATGCTTAGCTTCAGCCACAGGGGCTAGCAAAGGAAGCACTATGAAAGTGTCTCTGTGACCTCAACTGGTATAGCTCGAGGGTTGGGCAAGAGTAAGGATTACAGAACTTGAAGTCCACCATTCATGGATGAACTAGAGATTGACAACAATGGCACCGAACTATCATGTTAGGTCATACAGGCAGCAGTTGAAATATTATAAATAGTGACAATGGACATGGTATTTAGCAGTCAAGTTATTTACTTAATAAAATGTATGAAAAAAAGATGTTTGATCCAGTTTTAAAAATAAATCGTCATTAATGGTATCAGACATCTCCCATCATATTATTAAATTAGAGAGATCACACGCAATCTATTCTAATTCATACTAGTTGGCTTAGTTTGTTCTGTACTCAAGGGAATATTAGTATATTCACAGGAAATGTTGCAGAACACAAAACAAATTAGAGTCCTTTATTATTGAACATGCAACAAATAAACACGGATGGAAATGACCTTCTTTTGGCCATCAGGACCTCTAGTGATCTCAGAGGCTAACACCAACCATCCTAAAGCTTCCCCAGATCCAGGCCACCCTGTACAAAAGGGCAGTCAAATCAGTCCAGATGTTCGGTCAGCCATAGAGCACTATAGATATGAACAAAACTGATATATAATATTGGAAAAACAAGGCCGGAACTCAGATTATTTGCAAGCTGCGTAGCGAAAGCTTGTTTTATCTTCACATTGTGTGTGTGCATATTCTTTTCTGTCCAGACACTCTAATTTCAATTACAATTACTTAAGAAATGAAGCATGGTTGGGCCCCTGTTCAGTATTTGGATGGGTGATCACACAGCAACAGCATGTGTTGGAGAAATTTTCCTTCCCCCCCCCCCCCCCCCCCGACCTCCTTTTTTTGGTACAAGTTGAGTAGTAAAGCTTGGTTTGCTTTCCCCTAGTGTGTTTGCACATTTCTGTCTGTCCATCTCTAATTTCAATTACAATGTAAAAGCACTCAATCACACTAAATGAGGTCAGCAAAAACTGTGAATCACACAAACCCTATATAATAGCCGAAGTATGAACGTACGGGCATAGCTTGTGGGATTCCATCTTTGTGATGGCTTCTAGTTGCTGTCTCCATAATTAACAATACTTAAGATTGGCAAATTCTATTCAAGGTAGTATTAGTGCTGCTTGTGGGTGGTAAGTATCTTGGGAAGAACAGTGAATTATCATATCACCTGCACTCACTTCACTGGCTTTGGGCAAGTGTCTTAGAGCTGAATGATTCAAACGAACTGTGCATAAACTGCCACAGGAAAACCTGCATTAAGCCTTGACTGCCACATTGACAAGGCAGCTATCACCAATATAGTTAGATTTACTCAAATGTGGAAAAAAAAAATTCAACTAAATCATAAAAAAAAATCAAAAAAAAATAATTTTAAGTCCTTTTTTTATACCATTTAGTTGATGCAAAAAACCAGCAAAAAAATTAGAAAATTCTTTTTATGGTGCTATGCTTATAACAAAAAATGGCCTACTTCCTGCAAGGATTGAGTTCAAAAGTGGGGGATCTCTAGGTGCAACGAGGATGCAGTGAAAGCTTACGTCAAGTGATAGATCAAGCAATGAAAAACAAGCAAGTTATCCTGTTAAACTAATCCTTCATTTTGAGTCTGGTTGATTTTAAACTGTGAGCCATCTTAGCAAAAAAAAAAAAAAAAAAAAATACATCAAGGAAAAAAGAATCCCAGACTCTCTATTGAATATATCCATACATCCACATATATCTACCGACACAGGCATTAAGTTTCTGAGATGTTTATCTGTCACTGCTTACACCGTTAAAAAAACACAACAACCATAAATCAAACAAAAGTAAACAAAAACACAACAAAAAAAAAAACAACAAAAACAAATGAACTACAACAAAAAACAACAAAAGAACCACAAAACAACTCGCCAACAATCCTACCTAATTCTAGCATTTCTTTCCAATGTTGGGAATAATGTCAGTTTCTCTATCTTGTGGGCTACGAAGTGATGGAGAACAACTTGTGGTATGTAGTTGGTGATGGCAGGACAGACAACTCAGAACACTGTCTAAGGCTCAGGGTTCATTCAGGCATGGAGCTAGAGAGATGTGCCACAACTAACACGCGATTCGTACAATCGATGTCTCATCAAATGACAGAAATAGCTGTACTATTGTCGTAATTGTATTGGAAATTAGTGTCAACAGTGTGAAATAAACTATGAGAAGGTAGCAGATGGAAACTAATTTATAATTAAATAAAATGCTGATGTCGATTAAAAAAATAAGATACTTCTAGATTCATCATAGTTAAGAGAGACTTAGTTTTGGACTCCTTTCAGAAATAATTGTGTAACATTATCCTTATGTCTAGCAAGACTTGTGTTGTTTTTAAAAAAATCAAAACAGAATTAACATTTGGTACAATGGCACACAAGTATGTACTCAAACCATGGGTGCTTCAAGCACTGAACAAGATCCGAATTTAACTTAACACCTTTAATTCTAATTAAAGAATTGTTCTCTGGAGTACTCAGCGTTAGAGTTCCATGACACAAATGGAGTTTGAAGGTGCAAACCAGGGCAACAGTTTAGCAGCAGTTTACAGCTGGAAGTGAATATGAATTAGTTGCAGATATTTGCCTTCGGTGCAACTCCAACATATTTATTATGAAGTGTAGGTGAAAAACCATGCCCTCTAATAGCTCTAAGAAGCAATTAACAGTCGACCATTAATATGTCCAACTTAGTACACTATAATTCTTCCACGACAAGCACAGCAGATAAATACAGGCCATGACTACTCCAGGGCTTGTAGTAATTTAGGAAATAAAGCGAGTTCACTCTCACTACAGTTTTTAAGTGTTGCTACAACCAGCAGCCATACATTTGATCTTGAATTACTGAAATGATGACGTTAATAAAATGTATTATTACACATAATCACAATTAATACGCAAAATACTAAATTTTGTAGGGGCATTTATGAAAAGAAAGAATCTTAATTGCTTTTCCTATTTTCTGAGGTGGTACCAGCCTCATGCTGATCTACACTATGGGCCTACACAACTCCATATTTACCTAACACAGCTGCTCCTTCTTGACTTCCTTCTGTTGGGCACACCAGTGGGAGCAGTCTGTGGTAATAGTCTTGTGGTGAGGTGACAAGAGTGGGACAATATGCAGTGACTCCATGCTTCAGTAAACCATGGCTGACCTTCTTCAAACTATAGTGGAGCTCATCTTCCGTTAGTGAGGAGAAATCCACTCCAAATGCACCTATAACCATGTTCAATAATATATACATATATATATTTATATAAAGGGAATGGCTCAGAAAATCAATGCACTTAGTACTTCAGGATAACTGGATATTCTTATTTCTTTAAGTGATAAATGTTTATTTTTAGGGTTGATTAAATGCATATTTTATATTTAATAACCATTGATTTGGATGTCAATAAAGCCAGGGGCTACTATCACTCCTCTGCAGTCCAGAATGACATCTGGGCTTTTCTGGCTTTCATAAAAGAGTTTAAGAGGGTCTATAATCTTTCCCCATTGCACCCATACATCTCCTACGTCCAAAGTTCCTCCATCAGAGCAAATATAGCCTCCTTCAAATTTTACTACAGCATCTCCAGTTGTCATTACGTAATTTGGTTATTGACAGTTCTCTGATCCAGTTCAATGACCAGATGCGCGCGCGACTGGCGGGTGCTGCTCACGTGAAAACCCTATTTCATCCGAAGCGTAAAATAGCAAATAAGTTTTTGACCGCAGACAGCAAATAAAAATGGCTGCTTTTCTGTTCTCGACTGAGACGAAGAAGTTTGTCCTGGAAAGTTAGCTACTATGGTCTTGAGAGTAAAGGTGTTTTCAGTTTGTAGTTCTATTTAGTTTTAGGGTTAACTGATACGCTTTTAAAAAGTGTGCAAAACCAATTTTTTTAACTTCTAGCCCTATCAAAGCTTTTTTGCGGAACGATCACAGAGGGGCTAACTTTGGGCGGTATAGCCCATGGCTAGTTTTCTTTCTCCACCCGTGTTGGGCCACGAAGGGCCACCCAACAAAAAAAGAAGGACGGATAGTGACTCAGGTATGTAAAGTTTTTATTTTTTGGAGGTAGTATTCAGCAAAGAAGATGCTGTAAACACGCAAAGATATTTAAAGCTTGAAATAGCGATTTAGCTTCTGTACCAGCTAACCATTGGAAGGAAATGGGAAGAATATAGGGTGTTCTTTGTTTTTTGAGACCGTAATAAATAGCCGAAAGTGTTTTTCTTGAGTTGAATGTGCTATGTTTTAATTAAAAAATTTTTCTTCCTTTTTTTGTTTTGAAAAAAAAGCAGTGTTGTGAATGGTGGGGGTGGGTGGTTAGTTTATTCAGTCAATAGATAACATTTCCTTTCTACTTCCTTTCCCTATCTTCATATATTTCCAATGCTCTGCTGCCTACAAATAGAATAGGTGTTTCCAATATTTACTTCTTTTCAGTTTGCTCCCATCCTTTCCTCCCATTCATTTGCAGATGTTGGTTTTCTACATTTGCTGAACAATTTGACTGAAGAGTTGCCAGAAGACCTCATTTCAGGTGATCTAGGCTTGGCCACTGCTAACGATTCTGCTCCTGGGAACTCTGCTGCTGCGACGAATAACACTGACAGTACCAGCAACAATCTCCTTAACAACACCAATAGCCCTGCCCCTCAGCAGGTCGCAACACCTCAGCAGCAGCAGCAGCAGCAGGCGTGCAACTCAAGCACTCCACCGAACTCTGTTCTGGGAGGTCCTAATATTAACCAGCATCAAGTTCCTAGTCCCCCGATTGCTACGTCAGGGGACCCCACTCCAACTATGCCATCTGTGAGTGCTACACCCACACACAACGTGGCCTCTTCTGCTGGCATTACTCAGAAGACATCTCTCCCTATGTCCTACGCCAGTTCTGTGCACCACCAAAACATGCCGAACCACCTACACACCCTCGGCACAGCTCCTATTTATGACACTATGGGTGGAGCTGGGGATCCTCATCACATGGTTGGTGGACCTAGGATGGTATCCATGGCGCATGTGCAGCAGCAGCAGCAGCATAGCATGAGGGTGGCTGCTGCTCACGGCATGCGAGTCAACAGAATGGTCGTACCTCAGAACCAGATGCAAATGGGACCTGGAATGGGACGCCACGACATGAGAATGGGACCTGCGATGGCCCATCATCAGCCGGTTGGCCCCCATCATGGCATGCCTCAGATGCAGATGCAAGTCCCAGGAGGTCACCAGAACATGTACCAGCCACACCCTCATCCAGTGGTTGGTGGTGCACACCCTGGCATGCTCCACATGATGGCGGGGCCAGGATCTGGAATGCCTCAGCAGAACCCCATGGGACCTATCATGTCTCAGCAGGGTATGGTTAACATGGCTCCTTCTCCAGGTGGTGCGTCGACGCACATGCCATCTCACCCAAACCATCAACACATGCAGATGATGCAAAGAGGCAACCCCAGACCTATTCTCACCAACCCTGCAGTGGCAGGTAAAGAGATATTGTACTGTAGCGGCTATATAAATGTGTTTTTTTTTTCTTCTTTTTTTTCTTTCTTTTTTTTTTTTTTTTTTATCAAAAATTAAAAATTTTTTTTACATTTATAATTATAAAAAAATTTTCTCCTATAACTTCAATAAACAATTGAACAATTGCCAATACTTTTGTTTATCTTATTCCCCCTTTCTCCATTCTCTTCTACGTTTGGTTTAGGTGCCAGTCCTCGGAGTATGCTTCCTGGAAGCAACAACCATAGCCCTGTTCCCACGTCTAACACTCCTCAGCCACCACTACCCAACCCCTCACTGCCTCCAAGAGGAGGTAGCAGCAGCCCCTCCATCTCAGGGATCACTCCTACTGTCTCTGGAGGAGTTGGGGTAACGAACAACACAAGTGCGGTTGCTGGTGTCTCCAGTGGTGTCAATACTTTCCCAGGTAACTTTCAGCCCCCTTCTGTTGGGGGGAAGCCCCAGCAACCTCCTGGGGCCACTGGTACCACCGACCCAGAGAAGCGCAAGCAAATACAACAGCAGCTTGTCCTGTTGCTTCATGCGCACAAGTGCCAAAGGAGGGAGCAAGACATGCAAGTGAGTCGAGATTACACGCCGTGCACCCTGCCGCACTGCAAGACCATGAAGAACGTACTCAACCACATGGCCATCTGCCAGGCAGGAAGAAACTGCCCTTGTAAGGATGAGTTTGTTGGAAGTGGGGATCTAGGACTAAAATTTAATCCTGTTATACTGGTCCAAGTTAGGCATTAGTGAGATGTTAATGAGAGAAAAAGAAACTTAAAAATTCTAAATATTCAGCACCATATATTTCACAGCACACCTATTATTTTGGTCCTGTTCTAAGAATTCTTGCATGCTAGTAGGAAACTTTTTTTGCGAACCATAATCCTAATGAGTGATTACATCAAATAGTTATAAGGTATAGGGACAGATTTGGTTTACTGCTTTTTCAGCATAATCTGTATAAAATTATGGGTGGAATTTTTTATTATTATCGTGATGATTTAAAAGTGATTGTGTATGAGAGAGAAAGTGTGTGTGTATGTGCGTGCATGTGTGGCTGGGGGTGTGTGTGTGCTTACAAAAAGATGAACAAGTCTGTTATATTACTTAATTGCTCTTCATTGTAGTAACTATCAATTTAGAAGATTTATTTTTCTTTAGACACTCATTGTGCATCCTCAAGGCAGATTATCACCCACTGGAAGAACTGCACCCGGACAGATTGTCCTGTCTGCCTGCCTCTCAAGCATGCCTCTGCGCCACGGAAGCCAGGGGGAGGAGGAGGACCCTCAGGCCCATCTCGAGGTCAGTTTCATCCTATCCAAGATTCATTCCATTTATAAAGTCTTAATTACAAAATTTTTGTTTATTAAGGAACAAAACAACCCCTTTGAAAAAAGAATGCATGATTTCTTTATGTGAATTTTTGAAAAGCTGGTTTATTTCCGATCTAAGTTTGGTAAAAAGAATCTTGACTTTTGCTCAGGTATGGTTCTTTTGACTGACTGACCATGCATGCATATTATCTTGTTCGAAAGTTATTTTACTAAGTGATAATTACGATAGAATAATGGGGGTTTCCCCTCCTACTTGGTTCTCTGCAATTTGTATCCTGGAAATTTGGTCTGTTACCAAATGGTGATTGAACCAGCTGGTTATAACATTTTTCTTTGCTCCCTTTAGTATGTTATTGTTGTGGTTGATCCTGTTACATCGACCACTCAGCCTGATTCCTGAATCTATCTATATAGGGTGTTAAGTAATATTATTTGGCTAACTGCTGAAAATTGGAAACTATGTCAAATTGGGTGTATAACATGGAGTGTAATTAATTATATTTGTGCCAGTTCTAAATGACCCTAAGCTTGTCCTTGCAAATATGATGTGTTTTTGTGCTAAATTTCTGATCTATTCCAATAAATATCAGACCAGAAGGCTGAGCTACATGCTGCCACATTAGTGAACGTAGTGATTCTGTGACATAAAACTAATAATAGAAATCAAATTTTCCTCTTCTACTTGTAGAAGCCTTTTCCGCATCCATGAACCCAGCGCTACTGGACCCAGCGCAGGAGAGTCGTTTGTTGTCCTCACCCCATGTTGGTGGAATGGGAGTAGCCGGAGTGCTAGGGCTGGATCCAAACATGAGCAATTCTCAACCGAGGTCTAACTTTACCATTCCCATCCCAAGGTACTTTACTGTGTGTGTGGGAGAGAGAGAGAACAAATTCACTAGGCGTGAATCGAAATTAAAGGCTGAATTGGTGGATGCATTAGTTGTCTTTTGCGTTATTCTTTTATCCACATGTTACCAAAATAATGGTAGTCATTTTTAAAAGTTTGAAATAGAAGGTATGGGTTGTGGATCGAGGGACGTCCTCCTGTGGCTAGACTGAAGCATGACTAACACCTATTGCTCTAGGAACATGTTTCACACAATGGCTCAACACAGAGTTGCACGAACACACTGTTAAAACACATCTTTATTACACATGAAGACTCATTGTGTACACATACTCCAACTCCTCCAGGTCGATTTGATGATTGTGTGTGCATGGTGTTACACAGTGCTGTTGTTGACTCTGTTTAGCACTATTGCTATGTTTATTTGTTTATTGTTGTTTAGTGTCAACAGTGTTCCCACCAAGGACTGGCATAGTGAAGTTACACCCCAACTACGACAACAGTTAATCAGGAAAATGTTAGTGACATGTTTGATACAATAGATCTGTAGAAATGATGTCATATTTGGATTGTGTTGAAAATTTGTGGAGAGCTGAGAGCAGAAATAACTTAATTCTATATCTGTTACTGTAAGAATCCTGTTAATTACTCACTAAATGACTTCATTTGATATAGATTGCTTGATTTTTTTTTAGCATTGCAGGCCTGTGCTTTCATCAGAATAATCTCTTGTTAAAGTGTTAATTAGTGTGTGGTTGACCTCAGACTCAGAGTTCAGATACTACCCCTGGATGTTCTGTGCTACCAGCTCTCTTTTTGTGCTTGCTAGAACTGCTAACAAAGGCAGTGCTCAGCAGATCTTTGTTACTGGTGTTTTTTTTCTTTTATCCCCCCCCCCTTACTTTTCTTTTCTTTTTCTTAGAGCATTCAAAGGCTCTTTTTGAGCTCACCAAAGTGAGCAAGAGTGGCCCTGCCCTAATAGAAACAGGCACTTTCCCCCCCCCCCCCCCCCTCTTCCCCCTGCTTTGTACATTCCTGAGCAAACCTTTACTGCACTCCTGATGCTCCTACCTTAGGATTGGCTCTTTAAAAAATTAAATATTAAAAATGAATAAATGAAAAGTAAATTTAAAAATTTTTTAAAAGAAGCTAGGATTGGCAGTGATTGTTCGACTTGGAGCACCAATTCAGAAGGGATGTAGAGTCCATAATGAAGCAGCAGTCTGTGGTGAGAAACAGGCTATTGGACTTTTTCAGATCAAACTTGGTCCTGTGTTTAGTGAGGTTTGAAGTAGTATTTCAGACTTGTAACTATCATAGTTTTGCTATGTAGATGTGGTGGTGATTGGTTATGTAAAACCTTGGAGAGGTTTTCTGCTGTGTGGATATGTAAATCTTGTACAGCTACCCAATTTTCGCATGTTTTGTTGTTGTTTTGTTTACTGGTTGTTGTTTTTTCCAGGTTTTTTTTTTTTTTCCCCAGGTTTTTTTTTTCAGTTTTTTTCTCTCAGTTTTTTTCTCTCAGTTTTTTTTTCAGTTTTGGTTGTCTTACTAGTGACCCTTTTCTGCTAAATAGCCAACCATTTCCAATATAACTGATTATTTTATCATTGTCAATTTTTCTCACAGAAGACTAACAAATGACTTTGGAAAAGTTTCTGGTTGTATGGGAAACTACTACCTCATAATTGTTTGAGAGATTGGCTCATGCTGCTGCATACACCTTCCCAAATACAATCTGGAAGCATATTATTTAGGTTTTGCATCTCCAATAGTGTATGAGAAGCAGAAAGGTCCTTCCCTGTCCTTGAGGCAAAGATATCCAGCAACTAATTGAGGAGTGATTTGCAGGGCTGATAAAAATAAGTTAATAAAAGGCACAGGGCAATGCTAGATCAGTGCTATTATATACTCACCTTTCCCAAATACTAGATCTGTCCCTGGACAAGAATTGGACAGACTGGAGAATAGTAAAATATAATAAATTTAATATAAAAAAAAAACAGCAACTGCAATTGTACATCAAAAATTAACACAAGTTGGTTAATTTATAAAGGGTCATGTATTGGGTGTGGTTGAATCATGGATCCATTTATTTTTCTGTTGACAATCCTGGACAGCATTCATTATGTTGTCCTGTAGATTTTTTTAAATTCAAAAGTAATGGGGGGGGGGGGGGGGAGGTAATATTAATATGTCAAAATAGTTGCTCCTGTTTTGTTTTGTTTTTAAATTTATATATATAAATATATATACATACACAAAGTTAACAATGTGATCTCCCTTTTTTGTATTAATTCTTCTAGTGTTGAGGCAATCTACACCATAAAGGATCCAGTGGCTCTACAGGACAGGCGTGTCTGCAGTCTCATAGAGTATGCCATGAGGGTAAGTGGGGGTAGGTGGGCGTGTGTGCATACATGTGTGTGAAGGAACTGGCCCTAGCTATATTTAGCTTATTTTGATATATTTTTACAATACCTCTCTTTTCATTCCTTTTCCATCTCCCTCGCCTCCTCCTCGAACACTTTCCTGTTCTCCTGTCCCTGTTATTTTTTCTGCTCTCCTTTTTCTTCTCTCCATGGCCTTGTCAGGTTGAGAAGGCCATGTTTCTGCAGGCATTAAGTCGAGATCACTACTACAAGTTGCTTGCTCAGAGGATCTACAACATCAAGAAAGAGCTAGATGAAAGGAAGAAGAACAACGAAAGTAAGTGATATTCACTGTCACACTGTTTAGGGCTAAGTGAGGAAATATTCCAGGTTTTATGTGTAAATGACACTTTTATCCTTCCACTACTTCCTCCCCTTCCTGCCCAGGTTCTCCTCGACCTGGACTGAGTCAACTTTCGCAGCAGCAGCAATCAGGAGGTCTATTGCTGCCTGGTGGCAGTGGTTATAATCTGCCAGTCACTTCTTTTCCCAATGCTTCTCCTGGGAACAATTCTGCTGGTGCTAGTGGCCCGATGATGAGCTCACCTCATCCTCCCTCTACAGCTGAGATGAACCCTGGTAGTGTGGGTCTCCCTAATATCCCCTCCCCACTTGCTTCCATGTCTGAGACGAAGAAGGATATTCCTAGCAAACAGGATATTTTCACCAAGCTTGTTTCTTCTCCATCTTCTGGTCAGCTTGGGCTTGCCATGTCGTCCTCGTCGTCTTCCATGATCCCTGCCAACTTGCTGAAGCAGGAGGGTGCTGCAGATGGAGGGATCCCCTCTTTGCCATCCATTAAGAATGAGCCTGTGGATGACCCCATGACTGCCGGAAGACCTTCATTCCCCATCAAGATTGAGCCTAAAGTTGAGCCCAAGGTTGAGCCCAAGATTGAGCCCAAGGAAGAACCTGCGATTAGCAGCAGCAACAGCGATATCAACCACACCACTGCCACCCCTTCACGCACCAACTCACCACATTCCTTGCCAAAGCCACAACCACCAGTGTCATCTATGCCCTTCTCCTCTGAAGTGAACACAGGAGACAGCTCTATGTCTTCTCCTCTGGACTCCAAGAAGGACCTCCACACTTCCACTCCACCATCCACAAGAAATGCTGGTCCCCTGTCTCAGGAAGGAGGAACTCCATTTCAGCGTGTCTCTATTTCCTCCCCACGGTCTGAGGATGACGTGAGCAGGAATGCAAGCTCGATGCCTTCCATGTGTAAAGGTACGCCGTGTCATTATGCTTGAAATTTTTACTAAATTCATGAACACCATCAAAAATTAGAAGAAACCTTTCTTCAACCTTCATTACAATATATCTTCAAGTAGATAGCTCCCTAATTAACCCACACCCATCTGGTGTACTTTTGTTGTTACTGAGTGGAATACAGCTCCTTGTATTAAGCACACTGCACATGCCCACTTTAATCCCTTCACTGGGTTGGTGGATCTGACGTGGAAGAAAACTGTAAATAGGATAAATAACACTAAAAATATTCTGTAATGTTATATTCTAATGGATATCAAATTTATATTTAGTTCAGTTCATGTGGGTGGAATGGTAGTTTTTGCTTGATGGTCTATTTTAAAGCCTATTTGGGGTCATACTACATGTTCCTTCTCTGATGTTCTTTACTGTTTCTAGTTTTCACCAAGGAAGAGTTGATGGATGCACTGTTACCAGTATACGAGTTAGTGTGGAATCAGGATCCAGAATCATTTCCATTTCGACAACCAGTTGACCCTAAAATTCTCGGAATACCTGTGAGTTTCTCACTGGTGTTGTACATGCACTGATCAATGGGAGTCCCCTCCCCCCTGCTTCCTGTCCTAACTTGTAATTGTGTTGTGCTTATTTTGTAGGAATATGCCGAAATCATCAAGAATCCAATTGACCTGCAGACGATCATGAATAAATTCGAAGAAGGCCAATATGTGACAGCATGGGAAGTACGTATACTTTTTGTTAATGTGGAGATGAATGCATGTAACACCCTACTGTATTCCACACTCCATTCTAAGTGATATCCATTCAATGTTTCCCTTCCACAATTCGATATTTCTCTCTGCGTGTTGCAGTTTTGTAACGACATGTACCTGATGTTTGACAACGCCTGGCTCTACAACCGTAAAACATCCAAGGTGTACAAGTTTTGCACAAAACTCTCGGAAGTATTTGAGGCCAACATTGATGAACCGATGCGCAAGCTGGGCTACTGCTGTGGACACAGGGTGAGCTCTTTGCAAATGTTAACTAGCAGATCACAGTGCCCCCATATTGGATTGGGTGGGTACCCCTTTCATAGTGATGCCTTTTTTCCTATTGATTGGCTGATTAAGGTTGGTTTCCAATGGATCGGGTGGAATTTGATTGAGACCTGTCAGCCTCCTTGATTTCTATTGGGCCATGTGATGAACTTGTACCTTATGTAATGTAACTCCTTATTACAGAAGACATAAAATAGGCCTCCTACAATCAGCTATGTTGCTTGATCTAAAGAGCGCAGAAGAAACCAAAACTCTTACAAAGGGAGACATCTTCTGGTGGTGGGGGTGGGGAAGGGAAGAGATGAATAGTATAAAAGGGTCAGTATGAAGCTCTGTACCTTCCATCCACCAGATGATATGACACCCAGATCCTCATTATTTAGATTTCCAGCTCCACCAAAAGAGTGGAATTGCTTTAAATTCATTTTCTCCTGGGACTGTATGACTAAGAATAATAGGCGATGTCTTGTGTTGTGTATTTAATAGCAAACTGAATAATCTTTGCTCTTTCTATGTATCATCTTTACTTTGCTCTTTCTATGTATCATCTTTACTTTGCTCTCAACCCCTGCCCTCTCTCTCTCACTCCCTCTCTCTCCCCTTACCCACTACGCCATGCCCTCGGCTCCCCTCCTGCAGTACACCTACCACCCTCAAGTGCTCTACTGCTATGGGAAACCTCTCTGCACTATTCCCCGGGACATGCCGTACTTCGGACACCAGAACAGGTGGGCAACCTGGATGTATCCCCTGCAAATGTGCTTGCTTTAGTATCTGTGTACTTGTGCATGTGTGTACGGCATATGTATATAAATATGTGCATGTTGCATTTTACGTCCATAGCTGTATGTGCGTATTTATATAGGAAGTGTTCAAACATAATCAATTCTCTCTTTTTTCCCCCTCCAGGTACGTGTATTGCACCAAATGTTTTGGTGAGATCCAGGGAGAGACTGTCACTGTTGGGGACGACCCCCTCACAGCCACCATCATCCCCAAGCAACATTTCACAGAGTTGAAAAACAACTCCATTGATAAGGAATTGTATGTTCTATACAGACATTATTAGCAACATCATACATTGTTAATAGTTAAATTTCGGCTGCAGACTGTGGTGTATTAAATAGTTTGTTTTTAGCTCCATTCAGATTTAACAAAACGTAACCGCCTTCTTTTCTTCTTCTTTTTTAATAAAGGGAACTTTATGTAACTCCATAAAGCATATACCTTAGAGACCATAAAAGAAAACAGTTCTTGCTTAGCTATTGGGCTAGGACAAGTGTTCTGTAGTTTGGGAGTTCCTTTTTTTTAGGGTGTCCTTTTTGAGTGGTTCTGTTTGTAGAGATGCACTACTTCATTATTGCGAGATGTGTCAAGGTAAAATTGCTTGTTGTTTTGTAGGATGGTGGAGTGCATACACTGCAAGCGAAAGGTGCACTCTGTTTGTGTCCTACACATGAACAACATATGGAGGAAAGGATATCAATGTGACAACTGCCTCAAGGCATTGAACATCACCAAGAAGATCAACAAATTCAGTGCAAAACGTGAGTACCAGTTTACCAATTTCCTTCATTTAAAAATTCTTAATTTATTATTTTGATTGATTTAAAATTTATATATATATATATATATATGTATGTATTTATTTATTTATTTATTTACTTATTTATTATTTTCTCTTGATTCTATTAAACGATGTCAAACAACACAACAGGCCTCCCTACCACCAAGCTTGCTACTTTCCTGGAGGAGCGTGTCAACAATTACATAGACAAAGTTGGCTGCACAGAAGCTGGGGAAGTCACAATCCGTGTGGTGTCGTCTTCTGACAAGATGCTGGACACCCGTAGCCTTATGAAGGAAAGATACTCTGGAGAGTTTCCTGAGCAGTTCCCTTACAGGACCAAGGCTTTGTTCGTCTTCGAGGAGATCGATGGAGTGGATGTGTGCTTCTTTGGCATGCACGTGCAGGAGTATGGCTCAGACTGCCTTGCACCAAATACTCGGTAAGGGTTGTTTGTTGTTGTTTTTATTTAAAAAAGAAGTATTTATATATATATATATTTTTTAAATATAAATATTTCTATAAACCACTTTTGTGTGCATTCAGCTAGTAGATCTTTCTTTATCACATCAGCATTTGTGTGTGTGTGTGTGTGTGTGTGTGTGCAGGAGGGTGTACATATCGTACCTGGATAGTGTGCATTTCTTCAAGCCACGAAGTCTGCGAACCTCTGTATACCACGAGATCCTCATTGGCTACCTGGAATTTTGCAAAATGAATGGGTGAGAAGGAAATGTGTGTATGACTGATTACCAACAGCAGTGTTGTGAAGCCATAACCTTATCGTACTTTTGATGACACACTCCTGTGTTTCTATTAATACAAGCAAGTGGCTAGTTTGATAGATAGCACACAATGCTCGTATCCTCACTCCTATTGCACTGCTAAGAGCCGTCTCTGTTTTCCCTGTCCTTCGTAGGTTCCTGACTGCCCACATATGGGCCTGCCCTCCCAGTGAGGGCGATGATTACATCTTCCATTGTCATCCCGACGAGCAGAAGATCCCTAAGCCGAAGAGACTGACAGATTGGTACCGCAATATGCTTGATCGAGGAATTACACAGAAGGTCATCCACGACTACAAAGTGAGTATGACCTGCAGAGAAGCTGCAGCTGCTAGGGCTGGAGTATCTTGTCAAGTGCCACATTATATAGGTGGTATGATCTGGCTGATGTGCTCAAACATGTAATTAATTAAGTTGATGTTTACAATGTTCTCCCTGTAACCATGTATCAGGGCTCCCAATACTCTTGTCCACACCATATGATATGTTGAATAGTTTTACTTCATCTCATATTTTCTTGTGTGTGCGTGTATTCCCACTTTGGGTGCTATTCACTTTGCATAGCAATGACAAATTAGAAACTTCCTCACAATCTGAAACTATAACTTTATGCGAAAGAAATTATCAGGATTTAGCGTAATTTCCCCCTCCCCATTTTTTTTTGACTGCGCCTTTTTTAAAAATCTTTATGCCTTATTGTTTTTCCATGGCTCTATTAGGATATCTTCAAGCATTGCACTGAGGAAGGAGTTACCAGTGTGACAGAGATCCCCTACTTTGAAGGTGACTTCTGGCCCAACGTAGTGGAGGAGACCATTAAAGAACTCGACCAGGAAGCCAAGCAGAGAGAAGCATCAGAAAAGGACCCAGATGTAAGTTTTTGATAACACTGCACTAATCCAAAATATGTTATGCTTACCCTAATCACATCTGAGTTTGCTCACACATAATAAAATTTTTTAAAAACTGATGTTCTTTATTTCATTCCATCGAGTAATTTAGGTGGTCATCTTGTTTCTAGTCTGGTGTTTACAATTGAATTTGTGGTTCTATGAAGTATGCCAATTAGGAATAATCTTCTCTGTGTCCCATGATATTCATTTGCTTGTTTATCTCTCCCACATTCCACTCACTCGGTACAGGGTCGTGCCCCCAAGAAGGCTGACAAGAGGAACAAAGGGAGCAAGAAGACGAGTACTCGGAGTAAGTCCAGCAAGAAGAGCAATGTGACAAATGCTGGCGACGACCTCTCCAGCAAGGTCTACCAGACCATGGAGAAGCATAAGGATGTGTTCTTTACAGTTCTTCTAAATCCACCAACACCGGTCTCCTCTCCTTTACCCGGCACTAGTGATCCGGATAATCTCATCCAATGTGATGTAATGGACGGTCGTGATGCGTTCCTTACCATGGCAAGGGAGAGACACTGGGAGTTCTCTTCCCTCCGTCGGGCCAAGTATTCCACCATGGCCATGCTGTTTGAAGTCCACACTCAGGGTGGTGACAAGTTCGTGTACAACTGCAATAACTGTCGGATGGCAGTGGAAACAAGATACCACTGCAAGGAGTGCGATGTTAGTGATTCAGCTGCATATATGTTTTTACTAGCTGTATATACCCGGCGTTGTCCGGCCAATGTCCACGTGAAATATTATAGAAGCCTCTCAAATTTCTGCCTGGTTGGTCCTTTAATTTGCTTTTGGCAGCCAAAACAATTTTCTGTATGCGTGTGTCTAATAACAAACCACACACATTCCCACACCCACATGTGGTTAATAATGCGCACCCTGTTACTTGGACTCCATATGCCAAATTTCAGCCTGATTGGTCCATAAATGAGTTTTTGGAAGGCATAATGACATGCTATGAGTATGTGGTGATGAACAAACACATCCATTGACACATGCACATGTGATTAATACTACTCACCCAGTTTCTTGGAAACCTCAATCCAAATTTCAGTCTGGTTGGTAATTTGATTAGCTTTTAATAGCCGAAACAACTTTCAGTGGCTATGGTTAAACCACACCCATTACCATGTTCACATGTTTAACATTGCTCACCTGGGTTCTTTGAGAGCACATGCCAAATTTCGGCCTTTTGGTCCAAGTATTTGACCATGATGCCTAGACATCCATCCATCCATCAATCATACTTACGAACCAAATATATATTAAAGTGTGTTAGTGAATCTAACTCCTTGGTCCAAGTGCTATTCAGAATTTTTTTGGGGGGGGGGGGGGGGGGGGGGGGGCTGTGGCATTTTTTCTCTGTAGACACCAATGGGAAGAGGTGTAGCCAAGAGGAAACCTGCCCTTTTACTCCCAAAGTCAAGTTGTGTATGCATACCATGTTTCAAGTCTGTCACCCCAAGGGTTTGTCTGGCCAAGGTACCATTTTTGATCTTTTTTGGGCCTGACATGAAAACAGAAATGGGTGTGGTCATATACATGTACTTAAAACATTCCCCAAATTATATTGATTCCAAATATATATGGGTTCATGGGTCTAACTTCCTAGGTTCAAGTGTTTTTGCTGAAATACCATTTTTGGCATTTTTAGCCTTTCACAGGGAAAGAAAGGTGTGGCCAGGTGGGACCCAGCCCATGTTACTCCCTGAATGAAGTCATGTATGCATACCAAGTTTTAGATTTGTAGCTCCAAGGGTTTTTCTGACCAAAATAACATTTTTTAGCCTTTTCTCATTACCATGGTAACCATTTTCTGGAGTTTTTATCCCATGTTTTAAGTTCGGTCAAAACCTATCATCATGCCATGTTTCAGAGAAATCCACCCACAGGTTTGACCAGAATGATGGTACAAACATGCAGACAGACACACGCAGACAGACTGACATAGATAGATATTTGAGATTGTGGTTGTTTACAAAAGTGGTGTAGAAACAGTAATAACTTTTTCTTTCTTAATTGATTTTTCTCCTCCCCCACTTTGTAGGACTTTGACCTGTGTGTGAATTGCTACAAAGAAGTGACTCATCCTCATCCTATGGATAGGATGGGGCTGGGGTTAGAGCTAGTGTCTAAAACTCAAGACCCGGATGACCAGAAGGACCCCAAGGAGCAGCGCAAGGCATCCATCGAGAAGTGCATACGTTTCTTATTTCATGCCACGCAGTGCCACAATATTCACTGCAAGCAGCCGAGTTGCATTCGTATGAAACGTGTGCTGACTCACACCAGGGAGTGCAAGCTGATGCTGTCGGGTAATTGGAACATGTGTCCAATTTGTAAGCACTTTGTCCTCCTGTGTATATCTCATGCCAAAACTTGCACAATGGACAATTGCCCAGTGCCAGTATGTGCAAAGATTAAGAAAAACCTGAGAGACCAACTCAACCAACGACGGGTCAAGGCCAATATGTTCATGCAACAAAGGATGGCACAAATGAATTCAGCTCTTAATAACCCTGCAGGTGCTCCACATCCAAATAACCCTCAAACCACCGACATCTCTTCTCCAAATCCTCCCGCTACAAGCATTTCTCCAGGCAATAACAGCACCTCAACATCCGTTAACTCTCCGGCCAAAGCCTCACCAGTGGCTGGCCAATCCACTCCTTCCTCTTCCTCCAATGCAAACCCTGGCAGCAACAAACCTTATATTAACATGCCTTCTCCAAGCACTGGACCCCAGTCTGTGGGGAAAGGTGGTCCCAGAACTCCCATCGCTGCTGTGAAACAAGGGAAGTCGAACTTAGTTGTCAGCACCAATTCAGCCATTATACACAGGAATTCTTCTCCTGTGATTACTCCTCAAGTAGGTAAACAAGACATTGCCTCTGGTATAATGATGGAAGCAGCTGCATGCCTTCCACAGGAACTGCCGATTGAGAGGGTCGGAGGTCCAGAAATGATGGGAGTGTCTGGATCACACCATTCCATGAATAACATCGGCCATGTCTACCACAGCCCCCAGCAACAAATGTCGTTTCAGCATATGGCTGCAAACAGATACCACCAGCAACAGCAGCAGCAAGCCAATATACGGAGACAACAGCATCATGCGATGTTAAGGAGGCAGCAACAACAGCAACAGCAGTTTGCTGCCATGAACCGGATGAACCCTGTGATCGCTGCACCTCAGCATCCGTCCGAATTGGAAATAATTCTTACAGCTCCACAGCACCCCCAGTACAATCAGCAGCCTGGAGGGGGAGGTGGGTATACTATGCCTCCTATCAGTGGAGCAAACATTGATCCACGCCCACATCAACAGTACACCCAACAAGCACCAGGCGGTTATGGAATGCCGCAGAACGTTCACCAACTTGGACCACCACCTCAGTACCCGGCCAACAGAGCAGCACAGACTGCTGGTTACCCCCAGATGATGGGGAGCAGATCAGGAGGGATGGTGACAGGGAATCCTAGCATGCAGATGATGGGTGGTGGTGGAAACTTTTACCAGCAGCAGTTCTGAACACGAACAAGTCAAGATTATTTGTAGTGGAAATATTTGTCTATAAATAGTACATGCAACTTAATTTGTTTACTTTTTGTTACTAGGGCCATCTATGCCATGTGTTTCTCGGACTTTTGTCTTCCTCATGAGTATATTGGTGTTATGATAATTATTATGATGCATGTAAATGTCATTGGCATAAGATAGAATTGGTCCTTAAGTGTATTATGGAAGCATGCATGGTTTGGTTATGATATTTAATAATTTCATATTTGAACAGAACTTAATCCATATCATCAAAATTTTGATAGACAGGGAGAGAGGCTGTTTTGGTATTACCAGAGTTTGTACAATTGCTGTTATTCCAGCCATTTGTGGCTGAGATGAAACATACCCCTCCATGCTTGTGGACTTGTACAGGGCTAACATTTATTGTCATGAGAGGCTTTGGAGGAAGGTAATGGTCGTCACTCATGCCTGCTTGGATCAGACTATTTTCAGTGTATACGTCCCAGAATCAATGGTTATTTGGCATTGAATCTTAGACCACAGTAGTTAATTTTCCCTTCATTTCTAGTTTTCTATAGCTATGTCACTCTAAAAACATCAGTTCAGATGGAATGCTCTGATTTTTCACAGGGATGTGCAGTGACGTGCCACATTCAATCCCTGAAAACTTTGTGAAGATCCCTCCAGCGATTTGGAAGGAGTTCATGTCTATAGGTAGACAGATACACTAAAAATTATGAACTATTGTAAGACTAGCAGCATATACCCGGTGTTGCCTGGGATGTAATGACATGACTACAGGAAAAAGTGTTGCCTTAGTGTGACTCAACCCATTTCCTATCAGATTCAAGTTGTGTTTGCATTTGCATGCTTCTAGGTCTCTAGATCATAAAATTAACCATCTATAAGTACCATAAATAGATGCATAATTTTTGGCATTTTTTACCTGACATGCCTGCAGGAAGAGATGTGGACCAGTTTGGGGGGGGGGGGGGGGGGGGGTGTGTGTGTGTGTGTGTGACGCCAAGGGTGACCCAGCATATGTCAAAGAGTTAATCAAGTACAACCTATAGCATTTTTAGCCTCACAAACCCACAGTAAGAAGTTTGAATAGGAATAAACACACTGAGCAGAGACTATCCAATCAAACATAATTCAAGCTCCTTCATTCACAGATGTTTTATTGAAAAACACATGACTCTGAGACCAGTGTTACTGCCCAAAATCATTACTTTTTATCACTATTTTCAGCTACTGAAAAATCAGTACAAAACACATTTCACATTAAAAGCACATGCTCCAAATTAATATTGGAACATATTACAGCTTTTTCTTCAGATCACAGTTTTAATATTGTGTTATGTGCCACTTACTATCTACATTCTATATAAGAAGACAAAAAATTTTCATCAAATCCCAGGGCTTCCTTTATGGGTGCTGCTATCCAGTTTAGGTTCTAGGATTGATGAATCTCATGTTGGAAACCACAGTGGTGAGTGGGGGTGGGAGGGTGGGTGTGTGTGTGTGTGTGTGTGTGTGTGTGTACATGCATGCCTGTGTGATGTGCATAAGCTAAAAGAAAAATAAGATTTTTTTAGTGTTCATGAAGATTGGAGAGAAGTTAATCCAAATGCAACAAAATACATTTAGCTACACCAATACTGAGATCAATAAGTCACTTAGTCAAATTTGCCAAAAAATATACTTTCACTAGGATTTCTGCTTAGCGAATTTATTCGCTACATTATTCAAGTAGGGCTTGCCAATAAAAATTTTTATAAACATGTTGAAGGATCATGCACCAGTTTTCTTAGACTTTTGCATAGTATTTCTTAGCCAGGTTTCTTAACTGAATGACCTCTCACTGATTGCATTTGTTACTGCCATAAGTGAGATTAATTTTAACAGCTAAACCACCATGGAATAGAGCTGATATTCATACTCACTGAGAGACTGCAGATGTTTCACCATACTTTTAACTTTTTTCTCCTTTCTTTCAGTCTTTTTTGTTCGCTAAAGGTTACAATGTAAGACACAGACTGTAAATACAGAACTTGCTAGTCCAAATCATCAGCATAAGATATGATAACATATTTATCAGCAAAGCAGATTGGCAAACTTACCAATGACTTTGTATGCATTGTGATTAAATCTTAAATTGATAGCTTTGACAACATAATCAATCATTTCATAGTAGATATGTCTATAGTAATCTTCGACTGATTCCTCTTCCATGAACATAGGAATTGTTGTACCCACTTCATATAATGTTGGTAATCCACGTTTTCTTGATACTGTTGGTTATGAATTTTCATACTCTGAATTTTTTTTCCATTTTATTTAAGTTTTCTGCTAAAACAGGTGAATAGACTGTTCTGATCTGATACTCTGTATTGTTGCTACAGTAATTTCATATACCATTTTTGGCTTTATTATTTTTTTAATACAGAAAGGAGTAGGTCATATGGACATGCTTATGATGTTCTCCTGGTGACACTGATTTTAAATATATATGGGTTTGTGTGTTTAACTTCAACTGTCCAGGCATGATTCAAGGATGTGCGGCCAGACAGACAGACAGACAGACAGACAGACAGACAGACAGACAGACAGACAGACAGACAGACAGACAGACAGACAGACAGACAGACAGACAGACAGACAGACAGACAGACAGACAGACAGACAGACAGACAGACAGACAGACAGACCAACTGACCGGTAGAATATAGTTCAAAGAAGAGGGTGAAGGAGTGGTTTGACATGACAGCTCGGTCAAGAGGTTTTATGGCAGGAGACCAAGTACTTGTCCTACCATCTGAGTCCAATCAGCTTTTAGAGAAATAGATTGGTCCATACCCTGTGACAAGAAAGTTGACTGATGTTACCTACGAGGTTCTTATGCAAGATAAAAGAAAGCAAAGGAGAGTATTCCACATCAATATGCTTGTGACATGCTTTTGGCAGAAATAGCTTCAGAAAAGCCCCTGATAACATGGACATTCCTCGAACAGACATCTACACCAAATGTAAACCAGAAGCTGACAGTTTATCAGCAAGAAGGTGTGAGGACAATCCTGACCAAGTATAAGGATGTCTTCAGTGAAAAACCAGGAAGAACCAATGCAGCTCAGATAACAATCAATACAGGAGATGCCAAGCCTGTCTACTTGCCACCATATCGCCTTCCAGCAACAAGGGTTGGAGTAGTCCAGGAGGAATCAGACAACTTCTCCTGGCAGGTATCATCGAGAAGTCAGACAGTCCATGGGCAGCACCAGTGGTGTTGGTGCCGAAGAAAGATAGCACTCTGGGTTGTGTGTCAATTACAGACACCTGAACAAAGAGACAAAACCAGATCCATATCTGAAGCTGCAGATTGACAAGTTGTTGGATGGTATTGGAGCCACAAAGTTTATAACAACCCTGGACCTTGCAAAGGGATATTGGCGAGTATCTGTCAGCCCTGACAGTATTCCGAAAAAGCTTTTGTCACAAAGCTAGGGAAATTTCAATTCAGTACCATGCTGTTTGGGCTAGTAAGTGCATCATCCACCTCCCAATCCCAATGCATGATGAACTTGTGAGCAGCTGCCCTAGCTTCAGCTAATATTATTCTGCAAGCTAGGATAGCTGCCCCGCTCCCTAGCCTATAAACAATTCTACCACTGTAAATAAACTAAGGCTACCTAACTGTGGTTATGAGTAGCCAACAGTAGGTTCACACACTCAGTCTCCCTTCAAAATAGATAGTATTAAATACTGGTCAGAGACTCTCTGCACCAGCAACAAAACAATGATCTTTCCAATATTCAATATATAATATACTTTCAATTACAACATGGACACTTTACATAATAACAGTTTAGTTGTGTCTTTTTATAGCTGGCACCCTGCCTGGCCAGCTGTTTGTTCATTAAATGAGTTTATTGTAATTACTTCCTTGTCTTTGTTCTTATAATTAATTTCCTTCACCGGAAACTCATAACTCACATTATCACAATTAGCTATCTTAATTCACTTTGTTATTATCATCTTTCTTTATTCAATCATCCTTCTTATTCATTTCTTTACTCTCTTCTTTTTTTTAAACTTTTTGATGTCCTTTACTTGTTCCCTGCCTTGTCACAGGCAGAGTCACTGGGAGTAGTCTTGGTGGCTCTGACAAACTAAATACTTGCCTCTATTTCAACTTTTGCAGTTACCTACTTAGATGATGTGGGGATATTCAGCAGATCATGGATAGATCACCTCCAGCACCTCAGAGCAGTATTGATGAAACTAAGGAAAGCAGGATTGACTGCCAAACTGAGTAAGTGTCATTTTAGTATGAATGAATGTCAATTCCTGGATGATGCGGTAGGAGATGGACAAATTCACCCAGAAGATGCTAAGGTTGCAGTAGTGCATCAATTTAGACAGCCAAACAGAAGAAAGAAGTATGAGCATTCTTGGAACTGGCAGGATATTTTAGAAAATTTGTTCCTCACTTTGTTGAAATTGCAGTTCCATTCACAGTAGCAATGAGAGAAGATGCTCCAGAAAAAGTGAAGTGAACAAAGAAAATGCAGCAGGGTTTTGGAGCTGAAGAAGAAGCTCACTAGAAGTACAACATTGATGAGCCCTGACATTGAGAAGCAGTTTACATTACAGATAGATGCATCTGGTACTGGAATCAGAGCAGTTCTCAGCCAGTATGATAATGAAAGTGTAGAAAAACCTGTTTCTTTCTGCTCACGAGAGAGAGAGAGAGGACATACTCCACTGTAGAACTTAAATACCTTGCAGTTGTAAATGCAGCTCAACACTTCCTAGTGTACCCCACTGGAGTACCATTTGTGGTGATAATGGACCACAAATGTCTGCAATACCTTCACAAACTACGAGATGAATCCAGCAGACTAATAAGGTGGGCTTTAACATTGCAGCCCTATGATTACAAAGTCAAGCACTGCCCTGGCAAGGTAAATGCCAATGCGGATGCTCTCAGCCAACAAGCTTGGAGTGAGGAGAATGGACCAGACATTCAATCAAAGGAGGGAGGGATGTGAGGGAGCCATACCCCCATACCTGCAGAGAGGCCTCCCTGATCATAAACAAATGTGTGCTGTTCAAGAACAGAGAGTGTTACGAACTTATGATGTCATCATCATTTTATCTATATCTAGTAATCACCATAAGTGGGTTGTTGAGTCACGTGTGGAGAGTCATTGGTTGCTATTGTAATAACAGGAAAACTGATATTTGAGTTCTGTTTTTCTTATTTATTTCAGCTGTGATTCAGTGTTCTATTGCTAAATTTATTATTATATCTTAGAGTTACTATTGCAATGGTATTAGGCAACAGGGTAGCTCGGTTAATCAGTTTGACATATCTGTGAGGTTAGGGAGTTGTCCAGCAGTAGGAGACACTCTAACACATTTCATCGGCTGTAGAACATTCAAAACTGATTTGGTACATATGATTATGTATGCATACTGGTGTAAGTGAAATATTAATATGTGCGTGTATTTCCTGTTTTAAACATTAACATAGGAGCTATGGATGATTAGCATTTAGTCATTCAAGTTCCTGTCCATGCTGATTGATCATAATTTAAGTAAAGGGGACAGATGCTGCAGATGAAAAATATTTGCGAAGAAAATGTGATCTGTACTCCAAGGAGGCAATAATATTCAATAATTATTTACTGAGCACAAAGTCTGTCACCTATTGTCCACTTGGACTTTTTGATGGAGAGGATGGTGATGGCAATGTCATTGATGAAGAAATTGAACAGATAGCAACCTATCTAGTGGTGTGGAGTCTGTAGCACTTACTGGAAGTGACATGTTAGCTATGCTCATATAAGTATAAATGATTTAATTAATCTTTAAAAAAATTATGTTTAAGTATAACAGCAATATCATTTAGGGCTCTATACAGTTCCCTCTGCAACTGGTTATCTAATCAACAAACTGTTTATCTATTGTTAAACTTTTTTTCATCTCTACCTCATTCTGTATTGATAGGCTAGTATTCCATTATTGTGTATTCAATCACAATTAGTGGATTCTCTGAACAATTTGGAATTATAATTTAAACCAGCTATCTATCAAGAGATTGGGGTCTATAACATCTTACTTCTCCTTATCTTCATAATCTAAAAAATGAGCTCCCCTCCCCATATCAAGTGAGAAGTTGGGGAATGTCTGAGAGGCCCACCCACTCTAAAATCATCGTTAAGGCTCTTAATGACAAAAGCGCAGAACATTATACATCAAACAGTAAAAATGGACTAATCACAGATCCTGTACTGATAGTTTAGTGTAAAAAATGTTTTCTCATTAAATTCTAATGTAAATTGTACCATTGGAGTTGTGATGTATATAAGTTCTATTTATGGTAAACCAACCTATTCCAGTTAAAGTTGTAGATCCATCACCAGGAATATGCTGAAATAGCTTGAAATCCTTCCAATGCCCACTTTACTAAAGTAGAGAAAACGCCTTACAATAATTCTTACATCATCCATTCACAAATTGAACATGTTTGTTACTACAGGAAGCTGAAGGCCGACAGAAAGCTGCCCATAGGGCAGGTTTTAGCTAGTATTAATAACTTGGAGATACATTCAAACTTATACCTTAATTATGGCTCACTCACCTACTCCATCCCATACAGGGAAATATAAAGCAAACACATGATCAGGGAACATCGTTAGCACCTGATTGACGCCTTCATTGCTAATGAGTGTCTATAGAAGTACACAACAAGTGCAAATCACTGAATCACACCTGAAGTAAGACATTCCTCAAATATACTAATTATGGCACACTGTGGAACCCAATTTCTGAAAGGAGTCCACCACAGTAAGCAAATTTAATCCAAGGAACTTACATACAAGAAAGGGAACACTATTTTGAGGACAAGCACAAGAACAATGTTGAATATAGATCAAAAAGTGATAAAAAAAAAATGGAAAAGAAAGAAGAGGTAAAATATAAATTAAGACTATTTCTCATAATATTGGTTCTGTCAATGAAACAGTATTTAAAAAAAACCATGGCTGATAACATACCCTCCTCTCCTACCAACAAGAAAGTACTTGGAATAGATTAAGAAATATTTTATCCTTAGCTACGAATAGGCTAATTGCAATATTCAGTACACACCAATTGATTCACAAGTTAAAGAGTTGATTTATCATCAGGAACATGCTGAAGTATCTCTTTATCTCCACTATAACCAATTATTACCCTTACCTGGTTTAGAATCGATATGGTTATCTTTTAAACACCAAAATTTTGCTATTGAGCATTCCAGAACTAGTATAGTATCTCAGAAATAGCTCCTGTCAAGATTGTTGGTTGTTGTGGTCCCTTTATTGCATAATGAAATGTGTTTGGGAAATTATAATCACCTGCAGAAAACCCACCCTTTAGGTTGTATTTGCAGCATAAACATGCTTGGTTTACTTTATGTGAGATGTAGTGATTATTGACACTAATCCCATTAATCCAAACAAACATGATGAAATTAATAAACATGCCAAGTTTCTGTGAAGTTATCATTCCATGTTAACAAATACACCCACTGATGAAACCACACCCATAACCACTGGATCAGAATGAAACTTTTTGGAAGACATGCAATGAGACGTAGGCCTTCATGCTAGAATAATCTTCAGGAAACTAGGTGCTTCTGAGAAGTGAGATTCATGCTGGAAAAATAGGTGGAATGTCAGAAAGAATAGGTAAATTTTCAGGAAATATAGGCCAATATCATAAAAAAAAGAATAGGTAGACCTTGGAGAAAGTAAATAAATGACCTTTTAGATTATACATTGGAGTCACTGATTGCATCAGTGTAACAGTTTATCAAAACCTCTTTTTTTTTTAATGTTGTAACAATTGTGTTTGACAGTGAGCATAATTAAGAAAAATAGGTGTACTGAAAAGAAAATAGGAGCATAATCTGTCAAGGCCTAGTGAGATGTCCTAATCAATCCTGCAATTTCTGTGAAGATCCCTTCATGGGTTTGGATGGAGTTAGAGTCAGCACATACACACAGACAGACAGGTAAACAGACAGACTGAAGGCAGACAAACAAATTATAAATAATAGTAAGATTCTATTTATTTTTACCTGTGGCACACAGGTCTAGCTAGAAACACTTGGAATGGTGGGAGGCCAGCATGGGCCACAAATTTTGCTCAAGAATGGATTTTTCATTAATTGTTACTGTTTGGAAACACCAAGTTTGTAGTTACAACTGAGTGGTTAAAAAAGAGTACTTTGTCTGTATGAAAACCATGTGGTTACAATTAACTCTATGTACATCACCAACAAAGAAGAGCCACATTGGATGAATCTGGTATGTAGTTCTTTGTTGGTGGTGTACATAAAGTTTGGTGTGTCTGTATGCCCAAAATATGCCAATACACCAAGCAGGAATATATACATGACAACTGCCCACAAAATAAGCCAAATTTTTAGAATTTGGCATATTATATGCCAACGTGGCAACAGTGACTGCTCTGGTTGATTTACAATGGTGGGTTCCCCAAATAAACTTGTCTGTGAATGGAAAATAAAGAAGAAAAAAAAGGGGGGGGGGGTAACTCAACCATGACCAGGAGTAACATTTAGACTCCAGGAACTTGTTAAAGTTTGCTGGTAAAAATGTGGTGTATGTCTTTGTGATGAGATGGAGTTAATATTGATATTTAAACTTGCTACTCTTATATATATATATATATATATATATATACATATATATACATACATATATATACATATGTATGTATATATATAGTGTGTGTGTGTGTGTTTCGTGCTTGTGTGGGTTCTTGTTCTTGCATGCAAGTATATATAGTGTCTGTAGAATGTGAATCTTATTAATAGTGCTATAGCATAGTCCTATGATATATTAATAGTTTCATTTATTTTTCAAAATGATTAGTAGTGAAGATATTATATACCAGGCCATTTCCCCTTTTCACCCTTGCCCCCCCCCCCTCCATCTCATCCCATTCAGTAAACAAGGAAAAGGACAGATATACTTCTTACCTGTCTTGTCTCCTTTCAGGTTGCTGACTGTAATAGGGACAGTGTGGAGCAATACAAATTTGTTCTATTTCTGATGGATATTGTTAATATACTTCTACAATCAAGTCCCCAGAACAGTCAGCAAGTACCCCCTCAGTTCAAGGTCAATCAACACAAAGTAGAAACAGGTGCAAGGTTGTGACCCCTCCAAGATGTTAAAGGATAGATCAAAGAACCGTAGAATGCTGATGAAATGGATTCATTGAAACTTGTATCTATGATTTTTTTTAGAAAAGGAACATCAAGTAAATATACTATATAATATAGTTTCTGTACTTGCTCATGTACTGGGGAATCCATGTGATGCTTGGTTTTAATATGTTCCCTTCTTTTCTGAATCTTTTTATTAGTTGTTTTTCTTTATTAATTACTAGCCTTCTTCCTCCTATAGTTAATATTTGTACAATTTACTTTATGTGTATTATGAGGATGTTTTATTATTATTATTTTTTGGTTATTATACAGCTGGAGTATTGCTTGGAGTGGGAAAAAATGGAAAATGGATCTTGCCTTTCTCACAGAAAGAGATAATTCTATGTTCATTCAAACATTGTTCACATGAGCAAACCTAGTTTGTGTGTTTCTTTCAAATCCATGTGGATAAATATACCCAGGTTTCTCTAGTAGAATTTTGTTTTCTTGCTCACTGTAAGTCTCTCAGCTGCCTGAATTGAATCTCTAATCTCTGTATGGGTAGATTCTTCTTATGTTTCTTGACATCTGCCATGTGATGTTCTGATCCTATTGATTCCTCTTCAGTCACAGGTGACCTGCAATGAACTGGTAAATTCAGGCTGAATATAAGCTAATGGTTTCTAACTTCATTTCATGACAAAAGTTCATGGAAGCCATGTATGGTGAAGAATTACAGATTTTTATTTTGGATGGAAAACCTTCCTGTTGTTTCAAAGGCCTTACCCTGAAAGTTTCCCAAATATCAGTCTGATTTATTTTGGAAGGGATAGAGTGGCCCATGGCTTCTGGCAGTAATAAACATGTTCTCACTATTTTGCACAACTTTGGGTTTCTCTAAACTAATTTCCTGATTTAAAATTTTTGTCCAGGTGACCACTAATTTGTTCAGAGTAAAGACAGCATTATCATTCTGTTACCAAACCACCATACCAAATATAACTAGCTCTTCAGGATAGGCACATCCTACTCAGTGGATGGACTTTAGCTCTAAAAAATCTGGGTTCCCTCACCATATCTGTTCCTGTGGGCATGTCACAAAAAATGCTAAAAATGTTACAATCTATCTATGGTACTTATGCTCTTGGACTAACAACCCCAGGGTTGTGAGTTCAAAGCCAGCACTAACAGAAAAATTTTCCTGTCCTTCAACATCTTCCCACACCAGTCCACCAGCTCATGTTGACTACCTCCTCGTGGTGAGCATGGACAACTGACACAGTCAGGCCAAAGTCAACAAATAGACAAGAAATTCTCATATATACATACATACATACATACATACATACATACATACATACATACATACATACATACATACATACATACATACATACATACATACATACATACATACATACATACATACATACATACATACATACATACATACATACATACATACATACATACATACATACATACATACATACATACATACATACATACAAACATACATACATACATACATACATACATACATACATACATACATACATACATACATACATACATACATACATACATACATACATACATACATACATACATACATACATACATACATACATACATACATACATATATGGTACTTATGAATAGTCAAATTTATGGACCTAGATACCTAGAAGCATGCATATATAACATGAATTTGGTATGAAAATTGGTTGGATAACACTAGGCCACACCTTTTTCTGTGAATATGTCACCATATTAGCATAGAGAAACCCTAAATTTGCAAAATACCATATATTTCAAATCAACCATGGCACCAAACTTCTGTGTAGTCAATTTTATCTCATTTCTCCCGAGATTGAGAGTAATTGCTAAAGTTTTCTTTCTCTGAAAATGCTATACTTTACCTCATCCATTATGCTTAGCCCTTCTGTGAACAAATAAAGTAGGAGGTCTGGTAAAGCCAAACTTAAACTAAAAGTGGAAATGAATGGAGTGAACTTTGCACTAGTATGAATGATTGATGACATCTCTGAGACCATTCCTGCCAACCACTGATCAGTAATTGTATTGTGTACTTATGACTCTATTAGTCTGTGCTTAGTAATTGTATAGTGAATGGAGCACAAGACTAGTTAGTGTTCACTAGTTCTACTGTGTTGCAAATTAAATTTTTCTATAGGCCTGCCTTGTTCATCTCATTCTATTGTCGTTATAAGCATACACTTCTATGCTAATTAGCTCAGCTAGAATATTTAATTGATTCAATTTCTTAGTCATTAGCTAATCTTCTCTAAGATCTCCTTTCTAGAAGTTGTTCTGGGTGTTGCAATGTAGAATAAATTATCATTTTGACTGCATTCACCTATTGAACAGCTCTAAGAAGGTTGCAATTCTATATTTTCAGTCACTCGAGCTCATTACCCAAAAAAAGTGGACACAAACTATGCAAACCCCTTCATAAGGTCCTTAAAGAGGGGATTAAAAAGTGATTTTGAGATCACTTCTACAAGACAGAATTTATATTTGGTGCAGCCTTTCAACCTAAATTTAAAGTAAAGTGAATCAATGAGGTAGGAAAATATTTTATATACCATTTTGTATCTGAAAGAATTATGGAATAGTACAAATCAGTAGACATAGTGGCCATGTATAACCCAACACATGTCCAAGGGTTTGGTCTAGTTATCTTTTTTTTTTTTTTTTTTTAGGCCTTACATTCATAGAATAAATAAAATGGCCATGTAGGACCCAGCCTATATCCAATGGTTTAGACTAAGTACAATTTTTACCCCCAATTTTAACAAGTTCCACCAAGTCTAGATGTTATCTTCTTAGGAATCTAGTTTTTCTTGTCAAACTTCCTCCAACCAGTGCTGAGATCCTGGTTCAATTCCTGGTCATGGTTGAGTTTCCCCCCCCCCCCCCCCCTTTTCCCCTTTTTTTACCCATGATTAAGTCAAAATATTTCCAGTCTTGTTAACAATTTTAACCTGACATACCCAGAGGAAGAGGTATTGCCAGGTGGGACCAAGCACATGTCTCTCCCAGAGTCATGATGTCTGTGCATACCAAAATAAATATATTTATGTCCTAGAATCTGTCTTAATTACCTTTTTTTTTGGCATTTATTGCCTCACAAACCCACAAAATGTGGTGTGACCAGGTGGTATAATATTTGTGCAAACCTAATATTCATCCTTAATATAGGATGTGGATATTCTAGAGAGTAAGTGATATGGTGTTTTGGGAAGAAACTTAATACATACAAACATGCATACATACATCCCTACATCCCTACATATGTAAAAATTATTATTTGCATGACCTAACTAGAGGACGAAATATGGGCAGGTGGGACCATAATTATGTCACTACCAGAGTCATCATGTACAGGCATATCACATTTTAGGTATCTCAATTTAAATGTTTGTCTTAAGTACTGTTCTTGGCATTTTAGTTTCATATCCCCACAGAAAGGGGTTGCTCAGGTAACTCTACATTTTGGGTGACAAAATAACCTTGTATAGTATATATCTATCCTGAAGAGCTAGTTTCATTCAGTACAATGGTTGGGCAGGAGAGTGAATGTAAAGATAGGTACACACACATATATACAAACTAATTTTGGCCTGATACACCCAGAGGTGTGTCTTCCACTACAAGCAACTCTTGTATAATTGTCTCCCTCTCCATTTTGGAGTGATTACTGATATTCCTTTCCATAAAACACTATATTTTCTGCACTACTGAATATGGCTGTATCTGGTTAGTAGTAGTGATAGGAAATGCTGCAGCTGTGGAATTTGTTTCCTAATATTGTTCCTTCTGAGTTTTGTATGTTGTTTTCCCACCTTCCTTTGTATTTGAGGGAAGGGAAAGGACTTACTCTGCCTCTCAATCAACCACTGATTATTTGCCAAAATATATAAGAAGCAGGAAAATGTATGCCCAAGTGTGGTGGTCAAGAAGGACCCCATAAGCCCTTTTTACTATATAATTTGAGAGAAAAAAAGGAAGGTTAAAGAGAAAAAAAGGAAAGAAAATTGAGGGTAAAGAAGGTACAGGGATTGTCTGGAAAAACTGTCCTTTAAACCGCATGGCCATGGTTTTCTTCTTGATATGAAATTTTAAATTCCTTTTTTCCTCACTATGGTGTCATTTTCAACCAAAAAAATGGTGATCAGTCTAGTCAGGCACCCAAGTATCATCCTTGTAAAATGTCATCAAAATCCATCCAACTATATGGCTGATAATCACACTATATTTTGCCTCATCAGTTATGCCTGACCCTCAGGTATGCTACCGAATATGGCTGTGTCTGTTTAGTAGTAGTGATAGGAAATGCTACAGTTGTGGAATCTGTTTCCTAATATTGTTCCTTCTGGGTTTTGTATGTTGTTTTCCCCCTTCCGCACACACCATGCACACACACACACACACAAACAAACACACACAACACACATTCATGAACACTTCCGCATCCACACAGAATTTATTAGTGCACCCATTGCAGCTCTGCTGGATGGTATTCATTCAAAAAGTTGGAAAGTCAAGAGCAATATTTTGTGGTAGCAGCTTGAATATAACTTTTTTTTTTGGATAATTTACATTAGTTTTTGTTGGCAAAACCACACCAATAATCACACCTAAAGCAAGGTGAGTAATAACTCTCCAGGTCAAATGGAGGTGACATGGTAAATTTTTGCCTGACTGTTCCAACAGAGAAAAAGCATGGGGTTTATATGTGACTCAGTGCATGATATTGTGCCCAAGTTGGTGTATCTATGAATTTGTTTTTGGTCATCTCATTAAATTTTACTCTGCTAAACCAATCCGGCTACTCCATAAATATATTCCTATGGGTGAAATTGGCTATGGCCAAATCACACACATATCAGCACTCAGAACCACACCACCAGAAGTATAATGTTTATAACTGTCAGTGATTTCTTCCTGATTAATCCAGTGGCCTGGTGGAGCAAGGGCATGTGGTCTCCATGTGATTGGCAGAATGTTAATTTGCTTATGTTGATATGACCATGAATGTGTTCTGAGTGTTCAATTAAATCTACTTCTGCTGACACATCTGGCTGTCTTCATTACTATTTCCTATAGGTATGAATAGCCACACCCACAAGATAATACTAACACTCCTGAACACATGGAGATCAGATATCAATTTTTGAACCTGATTTGTTCTTGACAGTGAAAACATGTCAGGTGGATGTGCCTCTGGCTGAAGTACACTCATGACCACACAAATTAGGATAACAACACTCTCCTGCTCTCCTGGTCACATGGAGATCACATGCCAAATTGCCAAATTTTAAACTGATCAGTTCTTGCTAGTGAAACCACTTTGTGTAGGTACAGCAAATGGAAAGTTACACCCATATGTAGTTAATAATGTCTACCAAGTTACTTGGAGGCAACATGTCAAACTTCAGTTGGTCCACTGGTTTGGCAGTTTAAACTATTTTGCATGCACACACTCAGACAGAGAGTCCTAAAATACAATGTATGAAAGAAATGGAAACAGCCTATGTTGGGGACAAATAAAATTGTAAGTATAATTTTATTCCTGTCCCTAAAAGGATGCATTTTTCCACTTTACATTCAGATTTTTCTATTGAGAGCACCAAATCTCTTCTTGCTTTAGAACTTGAACACAACTTACAGATGAATATATACTGCATATGACATAAGTCAAAGGAAGAGGTGACTGCAAGTATGTTATATCTTTCATGCAATTTTTTTAAGTTTTAAAAAATACTCATTGTTTCAATTCTAATATAAACTTCTTTTCAAACCCAAGGTAACCAAGAAGTCAGGTGTCATGAGCTTAGACAGGACAGAGTACCTCCCCCACCTGCAAGCAAAGATCTAGAATAAAATGGAAAGCTGAGGATCTTCTTATTTCTTGTGCTTTTCCTCATTTGCTAGCCTTTCTATATACTCATTTCTCACTCTGCTTAGAATATGTGGTGTTGCTCTTACTGTTGGTGAGTTGAAAAAATAACACCTTTACTTAATTTGAACTTCTTTTTTAGGTCCATTAATCTAAATTTGATTTACAATTGAATTAAGGGAAGTATAGACAATATTGGTGATTAAATTGAAAAAGGGTCCACCAATTAAAAGTTCTAACATATTCATTTAAAATAGATTTTTTCTGAGATAGCTCATCTATGCTCTCCAGAGGCTTTAAAAATTTATTCATTCCTTGTCTAGATGTCTACAAGATATTGGTGCACTTAACTTGTTCCAAATTCTTATCCTGTTGAAGATATGTGGGCTTTCAGAAAAAAAATTGGAAAATAAAAATGAATAGAATTGCTTTAAAAAGACAACCCTGTTTATCACATTTTATTCAACTAGGGAAAAAAAAATACCCCCACCCCATAACTTGTTCAGTTCTTTTAAAATTAAGTAGGGGTGGGGGAGGGTCTAAGGTAAATATAATGAATTGATATTAATTAGTGTCCTTTTGAATTCACTTGGGTTATAAATATTTGCTGTGATACATGGAGGAGGGGGATAAAACTGGTACTCTTTCTACTACCTTGGAATCTTATTCTAATTACCAATTTATTTGTTTGTTTGTGTGCTTTTGTTTGTTTGTTTCATGGTAACTTCTCCATGACCATTGGGTCTGAAGGGCTCAAATTTACAGGTGTAAGGGCCAGCCTTTGACTAGAGAGTAGAGAGACAGAGAAGTATGTAGACTCACTCCTCCACAACTAAAACATGATAACATCTCCTTAAATTGTAATAACATTTCATTGTGGGTTGAACTCCTTAAGATTAATTATTTGTTAGGCAACCATTTAATTTAATGTCATTACCTATATCCAATGATGTTAACTTCTCTGTGTGTAGTCACTTCTATATTGTTATGTGTTGTCATTCTTGATTTTGTGTCATCTTTGGTGTGGCTCAACTCACAAGGAGTTACTACTTAATTCCCTAATGTACATTTAAGAGAAATAGTTTAAAACCTAGAATTTAAGGGTAGCTTAAAATGTACCTAGTACTTAGGTTAATCTCTGGTGAGAGATAAATATTTTAAAACAACCCTCTTGAACCACACACCTGGTGATGGGTTGTAGCTTATCTTGAGTTGATGAGCCGAAGGTTTAAAACCCTCTTGATTCTCACACCTGGTGATGGGTGGTAGCTTATCTTGAGTTGATGAGCCGAAGGTTTAAAACCCTCTTGAACCACACACCTGGTGATGGGTTGTAGCTTATCTTGAGTTGAGAGCCGAAGGTTTAAAACCCTCTTGATCCTCACACCTGGTGATGGGTTGTAGCTTATCTTGAGTTGATGAGCCGAAGGTTTAAAACCCTCTTGATCCTCACACATGGTGACAGTGGTGCAGCAATCTTGAGTTGAGGAACCTGGAGGCTTAAAACCCTCTTGAACACCACACATGGTAGCAGTAGGTCTTCAGTCATCAGAGAGTATTAGCTAATTACTTAGCCACTAAATTTAACTCTTCATTGTAATCTACCATTGGTTTAAACCCCAATCAGTAGAATGAGAACTAGAGGAAAGAAACTACAGGAAATTCAGTGGGTTAGAGAAAGTCAGAAAAATGAATGGTCTGTCATGGAGGAGACTGTCTACCATGGAGGAGATACTGCCTGCCATGGAGGAGATACTGCCAGCCATGGATGAGATACTCCCTACCATGGAAGAGAGACTTCCTGGTAGAAAGAGAGACTGCCTGCCATTGAGGAGAGACTGCCTATCATGGAGGAGAGACTTCCTGCCATGGAGGAGGGACTGCCTACCATGGAGGAGAGATTACCTATATAGATAAACCAGCTTCAGGAGGAAGTCTGCTCATTATCAGAAATTGTAATTCTTAAACTCTCCTTCCACCCGTGGTCCTCACCAATGGTTCCAGTACAGAAGCCTGATGGATCTGTGTGACTTTGTTCAAATTTTAAAAATTTCAATGTTGTAACAACTCCAGACCCATTTCATTCCAAGGGTGCATGATATGCTCACTCAAGGCTGAATTTCTAACCTAGATGGACCTGAACAAAGATTCCATCAGATCCCACCTCAGGAAGAAGATCAGTGCAAGACAGGTATGGATTAACAATGGAGGACCACTGCATTCTATGGGGAAAGGGGGATATAGGGATAACCCTTCAACTAGAGAGAGAGGTATACAAACTCATTCCTCCACAAATAAAACATGATAACATCCCCATAAATAGTAATAACATTTCATTTTGGGCTGAACTCTTTAAGATTAGTTATTTGTTGGGCAACCATATGATTTAATGTCATTACTTATGCCTAATGATGTCAACTAGCTCTGTATGCCATCATTTATTATTTGCTATGCGTTGTTATTTTTTCTTTGTGTCATCTTTGATGTGGCTCAACATACCAGGAGTTACTACTTAATGGAGCGCCTGAGTGGGACAGCCAGATTTCCCTAATGTGTGCTTAAGATAAATAGTCTTCAACCTATTGAACTTAGGGTAGCTTAAATCTACGGGGACACACCTGGTGGCAGCAGGTGTAGCTTATCCTGAGTTGAGGAGATCAAAGCTTAAAACCTTCTTAATCCCCACATCAGGGTATGATGGAGATCACAGTGGGGTGGTTATAAGTTAGTTTTATGAAGATCAGAGTATAACCCTGCCCTGCCCATGGGGCTATTTCCCCCAAAGACTCCTGGTTGGGATCACAATTCTAATCCTGAATAAACCATTCCACTCACAACAAACCACAATTGTATAAACACACCTAGATCAGCAAATCTGTGTTGAAACCACTGTCAGCTCTTTTTTCTTTTCTTTTAAGCCCTGTAGGACCAAACGTTTGGGATGAGGTAACAAACAACAAATCCAAAAATAGTCCAGAGGTGTTCCTTGCCTCTGTCCATAGGACTGGTGCTATGACAAAATATCCTTCAGGAGGGGGGGAGGGGGCAGCAAATTTTATTGAACCCAACTATCAGCTTCTTTTCTTCATGGAAGAGAAATGAGTTGTTTATTCCAAATTTCATAAACACGTGTTCAATATCTGTAATCCCAATTAAATGTTTGGCCTATGATACACTCCCACATGGACCGTGGCTTCAATAACCAGGGGATTACTCCCCTTAATCTGTCTGGCTACGGGAGACTAGCCGGACACTACATTCTCCATACCTCATCATTCCTAGTAGGGCCAACCAGGTGCAAGTGAGTAGAATTCAGCCCACGTTTGTTCCACATATAGGTCTCCAGTATAGTGCATGGGGGTAGAATTCAGCCACGTTGGTTGCCTTAGTGATGTCCAGTATAGAACACGTGAGTAGAATTCAGCCCGCCATAAGGTTGCCATAGTGACCTCCGGTATAAAGCACGTGTGTACAATTCAACCCCATTAGTTGCCATAGGTCTCCAGTATAGGGTCATCGGTTATTCTTAAAGTAGGTTATACGTCTGGTTTGAAACTAGACTTTTTCACTAACGCTATTCTCTCTATTCTTTATTCCCTCTTCTCTCGCTGTTGCTTTTCTCTCTTAGGTCCTTACTGCTAGCAGTTTAGATGTTGGCCAATCTGAAACTGGAGACGCAAAAGGACACCCCAACCTGTAATGGTGGCAAGTATTGCTGCAATGAGTGCACACTATTATTTTATTCATATGGCTAACTATAACTCTGAATATGATAAAGGTGTATAGGAGTCTATTATAATACCCTGGTTAATAAATATTCACAATTACCTAATTCCTATTATAAGTAGGGTGTTAATGTTTCACTGGTTCATATTATGTCATCAGTGCTAGATTACTTCATTTCTAGTTTCTAGATGTCCTTAAAATTGCATTGTTGAAGGGAAGAGTAGGTAAACAATACTTTTGGAATACTACTCTTTATGATACTGGGCCACTTTTTGGTAGGCCTCAGGCCTCCTGTAGATTCAAATCTGTTCACATTGCTTAATGTTTTATATAGGGGGGGGGGGGGGGGGGGGAGGTTATGAGGCATTTCTAAAGTAGATATTTGGAATGCATTTCTAGTAATTAGTATCCATTTGTGCTAAACAAGGTTATAATCCTTTGCTGTTATGAATGAGGGGGGTTGTAAGGCATTGCCCCATTTCTAAAATCTCTATCATGATGAAGAAATATTATTATTCACCTCTAATACTAAGTGCCCTTTTGAAATTTTTGTAAATTAAAATAATAGTACATGGTGATCACTCCCTCTCACAAATAACGGGTGCAAATGCCAATACTGAATGGGGTACAATTGATGCTAAATTTAGGTGTGTGGCATCTGCAAGCATCAGCTGACTTTAATCACATTAAACTCGTCTTGCATTATCTCCATAGGCATTGATTGTCTATTGATTATTGTCAATGTTATTCTTACTTTATTACTTGTCCACCTGATTTTCCTTCTAGAACATTCCATTTGTGATTTGTATATAAATACACTAGCTGATTCATTTTATCAGTAAATGTTGATTCAATGAAATCAAGCTTGCCTTTATGATAAGTTGTTAACTTTTACAGGTCCATTATTACTAATTTCCATTCAATTTAGTAGTGACTTAAATATCGCTTGAAATAATTTAGTATTATCACTTTCATACTCATGCCCTTGCCAAACCCAACTCTCCGTGTCACCACAGTTCACTTCTGGATTTTGGTTTCTCATCACTTTATTGTTTGCTATATATATATATATATGTATGTATGTATGTGTGTGTATATATAGATTAATTAAAGTTGGTATTTCTCTGTGTGGTTAGTAAACATACTTCCCTATAGAAATTTCCTCTTGAATGGGATCAGATTAAAACTTTACATTACAATTAGGTTATTACTTAGCTTGCTGTGTTGTTTGTCAACAAAATTTCCTTTTGAATATTGCTTCAGATTACAAGTTGTGAATACTTATGAATAGGAAAGTTTATTTGTGGCCCTACCCCCTAGCTTTAGCCACATCCTCCCTAAACCAGATGAGTGGTCCTGTGAGCAACCCCTATAAATCTCAGGACAATTGGTTGAGGCATGTGGGAGGAGATGCATTATGTACGGACAGACAGACAGACAGATGAGACACACGAAGTAAATTATAGTAAAGATGGATCCATGCCCTAATCATAGCTCTAATCACATTCTCCTTGAACTGGGCTAGTTATAGTAATTATTTCCATGTGTCTTTGTTCAGAACAACTCTTGTTTATGAATGTATTCATTCCTTTCATTGTAACAATTTTGAATATTTATGTGAGTGAGTAGATATACCTTATTATTTTTCATACCCATTGAGATGAATCCCAAAGTCCCCAAAGTATGTCACTGCTGTTTATATTTCTCTCATTTTAGGTTAAATTTACCTAAAGGTTACGAAAGCTTCAGTAGTTCATATTGGCAATGCTTAAAATGATAGCATGTTCATTTAATTGTAATTTACCTCTTTTGATTCACTTTTTAACCCCTACTCTGATAGGTTTTTCTCATCATGGAGGCATCTCGAAGTCTGCAAGGATTATTCCTACCATTGGCTGCCCACTAGCTTCCATGCCAGACATTTTTTGCAAACAGGGCATTGTTTCTTCGCAACAATTTTATAACTTTAGGTCAGCCCCAACATCCTCCTCTTCCGTTATTTCTGACGAACTGTTGCAACAAGATTATCATAATACTGAGAAGGTTCTTTCTGCTCCATCCTTATATAGTGAGTTTCTAGATGACCCTATTACAGGAACAGCAAAAGAATCTTCTCTCTCCGAAGTAGTCATGCCCATGAAAAATTATATCATTACTAGTACCAACAAAAATGATAAAAGCCTCTCTACTGCCACCCCTTCATGCGGTGAGGCAGAAAATTCTCTGCCAAAGCCTAAATTACCAGTGGTATCTATGCCATTTTCCTCTGAGGGGAGTATACGAAACAGCTGTGTGTCTTCTCCTGTGGATTCTAGGAAGGACCTCCATAGTTCTTCTTCACCATCTGTAATAGGAGCAGGTTTCATTTCTCAATGTGGGATTCCATCTCAGTCTAACCCCATGACCCTACCACAGTCAAAGGATAATCAGAATACGGAAATAAGCAAGGTGTCATCCTTGTGTAAAGGTATGTCTATTTATCAAATTCAATGACAACAATGACAAGAAAAATGTTTAGCTGAATTATAAAATATTTATATAAACACTACCTTGGCATTAATTTCCATTATCAAACAAGTCATACATTTAGGTAGGGTTTGGGCTTGGGTTACCTTCTTACTTTATAAACATACTAAATAAGCATCCATTATACATAGGAGAGTGGGATATAGGAAGTGTAGCCTTATTTCTCAAGTTAGTATTATGATATATTTCTAGTAATTAGTGTTCTTTTGAACTTCCTGTGTGATAAGATGAATGTCATTTTTAAGCACAACTTCCTCTAGAAATGTTCTCTTGAATTGGATTACATTACATTTTTACAACTTGGTGGTTAATCATGAATAGGAAATTTTATTTAATGAACATACACCCTAGCCCTAACCACTTTCTCCCAAACTGAGACCAGTGGTGCTGTGAGCAACCCCTGAAAAATTCAGGACAATTGGTCCAGGCATCTGGGAGGAGATAGTGAATGCACATCAACAGGCAGGCAGGCAGGCAGACAGGCAGGCAGACAGACAGGCAGGCAGACAGACAGACAGATAGACAGACAGACAGATAGACAAAAATTGCAAATTATAGTACAAGCCCACACATTTTGAGTTATCCAGTAGAATATTACAGACTTCAATGAGAAGATTTCCAATCTTTTGATGTTTTTTTTTTCTTCTTTGTAGTTTTCTCCAAGGAAGAATTAATAGAGGAACTGTTTCCTGTATATGACTCAATGTGGAAGCTGGATCCTGAGTCATTTCCATTTCGACCATCAGGTGACCTGAAATCAATTAAAAAATCAGTGAGTATTTCACCAGCAATACACTAAGATATGAAAGTAATTACCCTTCCATTTTTTCCTTACAACATTGTAGGACTGTGGCCAAATCAAGAGGGAACCAATAGATCTCATGACGATAAAGAAAAAGCTTGATGAGGGGAGATATACGACAGCATGGGATGTATGTATCTATATAGTGGAGCTAAAATGTTAATGTATGCATATATACATATGCACATATTTATATTATAAAGTGTGAATAGTGTGCTATCCATCTGTCTGTCTGTTTGTCAGCGTATCCACAATTCACGCTTGAACAGTTGAAGTTAGACCCATGAACCCTTATATATTTAGAATCAGTGTCACCAGGGGAACTTTATGAGCATGTCTATATGGCCATACCCTTTTCTGTATCCAAAAAAGCCTAAAATGGTATTTTACCAGAAAAAAGAATGGACCTAGAGCCACAAGCCCATATTTATTTAGAATTAGTGTAACCAATGGAATGTCATAAATATATCCATGTGGCTGCACCTCTTTCTGTATTCAAATAAAGGCCAAAATTGTACTTTTTCCAGAAAAATGAATGGAGTTACAGGCCTAAACCTTTGGCACACAGACACAGCTTAACTCAGCGAATAACATGTGGTGGACAACATCAGTGTCACCAGTTGAACATCATAAGCATATCTATATGACCAAACCTTTTTCTGTATTCAAGAAACTAAAAATAATACCTTTGCCAGAAAAAATAGTGGAGCTGAAGGCCTAAAACTTTGGCATGCAGACACAATTTATTATGTAGATTACATGGGGTGGGTTCCATTTGGCCATACCTATTCCTCTTTCTGTATAAGGCTAAAAATGTCCAAAATGGTACTTCCATAAATACACTTTGACGTAATCACATGTTCACTTTTGTTTTAAAAATCTGCAACAAATGTCTTCAAAGCAGACATTTTTGTGTCTACAGCCCATCAAAGGTGGGGCCCAAAAACCGCCTGTAGGGAGGATTTTTCACTAGTGTCTATGAATGTAAAAAGATGTGTGTGTGTTTTCTACACCCCCCTCCTTTTCTCCCTTATTTCTCTCCTTGTTTTATCTTTCCCTGTTATTTATGTTCATTTTTTAATTTTAAATTCTGATATGGCTCAAATGTTCAAAAAAGATCACCTAAAAATTTGTAGGTTAAATAGAGAACACTCAAGACATGCACACACAATTTCTTTGTTACTTATTGGATTAGGAACCTGAATAGATAGTTATTTGTAAATGATGACTCAAGTATATTTATTATTCATTGAGTTGATTCTCTATTTATTGAGTAGATTTGTTACATGTAGATTATTGGCTCGAGTGGAGGAAGCATAGCTGCACACACATGCACACGTAATTATAAATAGGTAATTGATCACTGAATTATTCATTTTAATGTTATAATGTCATCTCCATTGCCGGGTATTTAACCTATTTAAAGGAAACTGCTGGCTGATCTTCAGAGAATGTGGTATAATCTTGAGCAGTGTTACCACAAGTAGTAATATCTCTGAACCATTAGTGAGAGATAAGGTCTGATTGGAGAAGTGCTAAAAGTTTCAAAAAGCAGTGAATTCAACAGCATGGTCAAGGATTACATACAATGTTGGACCATAGCCAGCTATCCATGTAGAAGAAGAGGACACCGAAAGAGAACACCTTCAAGTTTCTGAGAATATATTCATAAGACTATAGAAAGAGTCAAGCTCCTTACCAAAACAGCTTCATTCCAATTTTCACTGTTCTGGCAAGCTACACCTGTAGAGAGAATATCTGTATCCACAATCATTTCCATAAGACATTTCATCCCAGGAACTTGAGAGCTGGAGTCTAAGTGCCCCATGATCAAGGAGCTGGCCTGGGACATCAGCAGATCAGAGATTTTTTGCTGGATGTGCATTCATACAAGTATCCAGTGGGGAACTTTCAATTTCTACTGTTCAGCCTGGGTATGTTAAAATTTTCTGTCTTCCTATTTTGAATGCAGATAGTAAGTGGTGCTTAAGACATATTAAGGCTGTGATATGAAAGAAAACCGTAAAATGTTCCAATTTAAATTTGTATTGTGTCTTCTGAATGCTAAAAATAATCTTTGTTAGCAGCTGAAAATATGTAGTGATAAGAAGTGGCAATTTTGAACCTAATCTATCTAGTAAGACTGGTCTTGAGTCATGACTTTTTCAATAAAACATCTGGAATGAGGAAGCTTGAATTATATTTGATTGGATACCCTCTACTCAGTGTGGTTATTCTTATTCATACTTCTTCCTGTGGGTTTGTGAGGCTAAAAGTGAAAGATATCATACTTGACAATTCTTGAACATTTGCTGGTTCACACTTGGGTACACCACTTTTCTACCTAATCACCATACCAATTAAAACTGTTCTTTAGAGTAGGCAATCCTTTAAAGTGGATTGAATTTAACCAACAAAAAAAAAAGAAAAGAAAAAGTTCACACCTCTTCCTGTGAGCAAGTCAGGACAAAAATGCCAAAAAAGATGTAATCTATTATGGTACTTATGATAGTCAAATTAATGGACCAAGGCACCTCCATGCATGCAAACACAACTTGAATGTGGTAGGGAAATGGGTGTTTTCCTGTGGGCATGTCATATCCTGGTCAACAATGTGTACATGCTGCTAGTATATATATATAGTATGGAAAACTGGCCCTATACTCTGTTGGGAGATATTATAAGGCTTCCCCCACCTCTTTGAAAAAGCATGGAAAGTAGTATATATGTTTGGATGCTACAATTAATTTATGGTCAAGACTGTGGATAAGTCCCTATCAGTACCTGTTACAAATGTTGCTATCACACTCAGTAAAGAAATGCTCCCAGCCTCAGCATATTTCTTTCCAGAAATATTATTGACACTCATTCAGGACAAAGTTTATAAGTAAAAAGACAAATTCTTATGATCTATAACACTGAACTTGTGATCCTCCATATCTATCATTTTAATTTGCAAGCAGAAAAAAGAAAAAAAATTCCCAGAAGCCAGAGCGAATTATAAAACAACAACACAGTGTTCCACGAATATTAAATGACTAAAACATGCTTATGGAGCGGATGCAATAACATTCCTAAATAAATTGAAATAGACAGTTTACAAAATTGTGAAATAAGCAACAAAATGTCCTAAAATTTGCAACCATATTAGATTTATGTTATGTTGAATAAAACTAATCTAAAGATCTCATTAATCTGATGACAATGATCAGGCACAACAATACACTGAAGAGTACAGGCCACACCCACTACTTGTGGTGGGTAGTGGGGGATTTGAAATTAGAATGAAGTATATCTGAAGTTTATGCGATAACAAAATCCTACTCACCTTTCCTTAGTAGGCTAATTCATTGAATTTGTAATTTTCTTTAAAGCTCCACAATGCCCAATGGTGTGTTTAGATTCATGAATCCAAACAATTGTTTACAAGTTTTGTCCATTTTGCTTCTTTTTGACATAAAGGAAAAATTTTTTTTCCCATCAGCATCAGACGCTCATTATCAAAATTAATTTGTGAGTTGAAAATCTCGTTTTTCACTGAGGGATCAAGGTCTGTCACAAACCTGTAGCCACTGATACTGAGCACAGAAAGTTAAAACATATTTTTTGGTGAAATCAAGTAGCAATCCATTAGTGCAATAGAGTAAGCTTTACCATTACACATAGCAAAGCATCATTACAATTATCAATCAATTGATCGCACATTTGTCATGTTGAAAATTTATCTCATCAGCAGTCAATTGCTCATACCACTATTACGCTGTTTTAATGTGGTAAAGTGTAGGATTAGAGATGGAGCTGTGATTTTTCTTTAAAGTTCCACAATTCTTAAACGTAACTGTACATCCACTCCAGAACTGAAATTAAAAAAAAAATTTTTTTTTAATTTTTTGGTGAGCAAGCTGGGAAGTAATATTTTCAACATAAAAACAACAACAAACAATTGTTCAATTAATTAAATGTAATCAATATCTACCCAAATCCTCCAAAATTTGAACTGGTACTGTTGTTTGTTAAATGGTTGGTTAGGTGATTCGTGAGACACTTCTCTACAGGGAAAGCATTTTCAAACCTGACCCTTTCCTGTGGACATTTATTTCAAATGATATCAAACCAAAACTACAAGCTAAAACTATGCCTGACTTGACCAACACCTTAAAAACTGTAGAAAAAACCCTACAGTACATTCACACTGATGGCAAAGTGCTGCAGAACATTCAACCTACATTAAGTAGAAGTGACATGTTGTTGTCCAACCACCAACAGTGAAACCAATGCAGTATAACCCCAGCAGAGAGAAGAGTAGATCATGGAACACTCCAGAGTCTGTGATCAACAACTTCAAAAATCATCTCTTACCAACTTTAAAAAGTGTTTTCAAAAAATAGGCCTGAGTTGAGTTTGCATGTGATAATATATTACTTTCTGAATCCTGAAGATCCTTGGAAATCACAAAAAATTAAGAAAATGGATATTTTAAGGCTGGAATACCCCACAGTAGGACACCACCTGATAAAGGCTAGTCTAGCTATGTAGCTATGGGGTGAAATGAGGAAAATGGGAGGGAAGGAGCTCAACATGGATTATGAATTTTTTTAAAAATCTTAATATCTCCACCTGGTCAAATTACATATGTTATGTTAGTTTCACCTTAACAGGTGCCATAGTATAGGATTTTGGAGACTTAGAGATGTTTGGATTCTGAAAAATTTATACAGTCTTGGATTTGAATGAAGTATAAATCAGCTTCAATTTGCTCCAATAAGACAAGAAGATGTTAGGAAAATAACTTTTATCACTGTGAAGAAAGCCAAATGTGTCCTTTCATGTTCTGGAACACACCCAGTTTTACCAAAATCCTGGGCATTATTGACCCAATTGATTTGGAGAAGAGATTTTTGAAAAAAAAAAACATGCAATAATATGTTAACTGATGCGGACAATATTTTTCCTAATTATCAAGCCTAATGATGGAAAGAAGACAGGAATAGCTTCTGTTGTGAGAAAGGCAAGGTCCAATTTCCATTTCTGCCCACTCCACCTCAAGCAATATTCCAACTGTAACATGTCACACAAACAAGACCCCTCAAATTCTAGCAATAAATTACCAATTTTTGTCTGTCTGTCTGTCTGTCTGTCTGTCTGTCTGTCTGTCTGTCTGTCTGTCTGTCTGTCTGTCTGTCTGTCTGTCTGTCTGTCTGTCTGTCTGTTTGTGTGTCCATGAGTTCCTCCTAAACACCTAGGCATTTTTTATGAAACTTTGCATAAATGTTCTCTATGGTTCCACTTGCCTAATAAAAATTTAGGCTTCCATTGCCCATATATTGTGGCTGCAAAAGGCATATTTCTGCATTCTCTTAATTTCCCATGAGATTCTGGTAAAGGGTCATTGATTTGGCACACACCCACTCCACCTCCCACCTCCACAAAATACAACAAAAAACCTACAAAACAAAATAACTAAATTATTATATAAATTAGAGATAAAGTTGGGGCATTTTTTAATTTCTGCCAACATTATACTCTTCCTTACTTTTCGAATGCCCACAACCCAAAGTTGTAGTTGCTGCAGCTGTTCTCTCCTTTTGTGCATTGTGTTATTTGGCTCCTGTATGGTGAGGAGGTAAAGAGGACACAGCAGCAGTTTCAATTGTGGATCTTGGGCAATCTGGAACATGAAAAAAAATTATTATATAGCTAATTGTTCACTAAATTATGCAAAGTGCCTGCTTCTGTTCTGTCCCAACCTCCAGCATCTTTTGATCCTGTCCTCAAGCTTCTTTTGACCCTGTCCTCAAGCTTCTTTTTACCCTGTTAGTCCATGCCCATTCTCAAAAATGGTGTGAATGCTCCATGATGAATGGATAACCTAGAGTTTCATTTCTTTGTCCAGCTGCACAGCCTCCTCATCCTTCTGCCCAATATGATTGCTTGTTAGTTCCACCTGCTTTTGTCAACGTCTGTATTTTAGGCCAATTTTTCATTTACTGCCCCCATATGATGCCTAAAATAATTCATAAAAAATCTGTCTTTGTGAGGAGTGACTACACAGGAGAACACTTAGTTTGAGGAAAAGTGAGGTTGCTTTGCAATGCAACAGAGAGAAGAAATGATGTTGTCAACTCACCTTAAGGCAATAAAGCAAATTGGACAATTTCATAAGTGTAATTACAGAACTGTGGATGACCTGAAAACCACTGCTAGGGTGAGTTTATTGGTGGGTTTTACAATAGTGTTGAAAACTTTTAACCTCATGCTTTGTTCATAGTATTAATTGACTTTCTCTCTTCCATAGTGTGATATATTTCCTTCTGTATTTGCAGTTTTGTGAAGACATCTACTTGATGTTTGATAATGCCTGGCAGAACAACATCAAAAGAAGCAATGTGTACAAGTTCTGCACCAAACTTTCTGAAGTGTTCGCAGACAATATTGATGAACCCATGCAAATATTGGGCTATTGCTGTGGACAAAGAGTGAGTTTTTTTATATTGATTATCAACACAAATATAACACATGTTGAGATAATAGATATATATCCATTTTAGATTTTTAAGGTCAATTAGTAGATATCTCACTATAATTTGACCTTTGTCTGTATGTCTGTGTATTCAATATCTCCTCCCAAACAGATTAGCAGGTCTTTATGAAAATTTCCAGGTAGGATCTTTGCAACCATAGGAAGGTTTCTACACACACACACACACACACACACACACAAAACTTCATTGCATTTCATGACTGCCATGAATTTGTAAAAAAAAAATGGAACGGTCACAAGAAAATACATATACACACACACTAAACCTAATTTAAAAATTTATGTACCACAGTGTATAAATGCTTTGGGTGTGGGGGGAGGGGTAGTGAGGTTGGGTCAGCTAGGGACAAAAACAACCTACACACAAACATATTTCAGGGGAGCAGTGGGACAGCAACACCTCCCATAAATGGAAAAAAAAAATTCCCTTCCCACACTCAAATTAAACTAGCAATTCTGTCACATTTAAATAAGAGCACTCCCACTTAGACCTGTGACAAATAATTGATAAAATCATATATATATATATATTATTTTTGCAACCTCCCTGTGTAACTGCTTGAAAAGAAAAAAAAAGTGCCAGGAGTCCTATGACCACAGCTTGAGTTTTATTGTGCTCCCAGCATCATCCTCAGGTGTAGGATGGTCTTGGATTTTCGATAAACAGTTGAATGAAAAGGTTATAAATTATTTAAGGCTGCATTTTTTTGGACAATTTCTTGACTGGAAATAGTTGAAAGGTCAATTAAGCAACATGACAATTTTTTAAATGTAACCACCCATGCTCTTATAATGACTAATTAAAACCACCCCACCTTTAAAAACTATTTTTTTAAATTAATTAAAACCACCTCCCCTGGGCTGTGGAGGATAAAAAATACTTAGCCAGCAGAAGAGCAACAGAAGTGGACTGGATCAGAATGGTGAAGTTGGCCAACATCTTTATGCCTAAGCTTCCCATCTACAGGTAAGTTCTGATACTATTTTTGAAGGTGAACTTAGTAAATATTACTTCAGATATTAGGTTCATGAAATGATAAACATGTATTTAGCTATCATATTGTGCATTTTATGTGTGTTTTTGACAAGAATGGACTAACCAAAATGAGGCATCCCTTTCAGGAAACAGGCTGAGCAATGTTCAGTATAGCAATCAGCTTGATAACATCACTATTTGAATGGTCAGTTTCAAGTTAAAATATTATATTAACAGCAAACAAATTATAAATTACAGAAAATAGTAAATATGATTACATTCACCATCTGCATATACAACATATTAATGGTAATATGTTACTGTACTGTCTTATCTAGTACTGCACTAGTTCTTTCCCCAACCAGCGCTGCACGCACACACCCAGTGTATACTCAATAATCAATACTTAATAAATCAATCAACAGAAGCAATACAATACTGGATCTGGTGATATGAAATAAAACCATGGCATTTTAAAGTGTACACTCAATAATTATGACATGACAGGAAATGATATAGAACCACAAGTATGTTAACAATAACAATAACTAATTCTATACTACAATGAATAAGGTCAATACATCATACCTTTCCCTCTTAAACTTGAAAGGTCATATCAATGAAATGTTGCATGGTACCTATCCGGAGGTACTATGTTTCTACTTGAATGACGTAGCTGCATTGTAGGTGGTTCAACTTCTTGACTCGACATTTGTGCTTGTGATGGTACCTCTTGGTCTGTACTTGGAAGTTGACTTTCCATTCCAGAGAGTTTTAGAGGGCTCAATTATCGGCTGTAGTTCAAGTCCTATTCCAGAAGATTGCACTTCAGGCTCAGTTGAACTCGAGTCTGAACTTCTTGCAATTACATTGTCAATGTGAGGGCGTACTTCTCTTTCATCCATCAACTTTACCACATAAGATACTGGTCCAGTCACCTTGGCTATGGTACCTGGTATCCACTTATGCTTTGATGGGGTGAAGTCCTCCACATACACAAGGTCTCCAACAACAAAAGATCTTGCCACCTTTTTGTTGTCATGGCCTTCTTTCTGTTTTGAATGTTTTTCCTCTATGCGATGTGAAATATTTGAAAATGAGTTATCCAAACGACATTTCAAGCATCTACCCATAAGCAACTTTGAAGGTGAAACTCCTGTGGTCGAGTGAGGTGTAATACGGTACTTGAATAAGAACTTTGCTAATTTTTCCTCAATGGTAAATCCTTCAACTTGGCATAAGCCTTGCTTAACTGTTTGAACGGCTCTCTCCACCAACCCATTTGAAGAAGGGTGATATGATGCAGAAGTAACATGCTTAATTCCATTCTTTTCCATGAAGACTTTGAATTCTTAACTAGTAAAAGATGGACCATTATCTGTTACTATCTTGTTAGGAAGACCATGATTAGCAAAAAGCATCCTTAATTTCTCAATTGTCTTGGCAGTTGTGATAGAAGACATAGCTTGAACATGTAACCACTTTGAGTGTGCATCTACTGTGATTAGATATATGTGACCCAAGAATGGACCTGCAAAATCAAAATGCAGTCAACTCCAGGGTGTCTCTGGCTACTCCCATGGATGTAGTGGTGCTGAAGCAGGTGAGTGTTGATACATTTGACAAGCACTACAGCTTTTAGCCATCTCAACAATGTCTGCATCCATCTTTGGCCACCACACATAGGTCCTGGCTAAGGATTTCATCTTGGATGAACCTGCGTGTGACTCATGGAGCTCTTCCAACACCAATCTCTCCCCTTTTGTGAAACTATCACTCATGCTCCCCAAAGTAAACAGCCATCCAGGGTGCTAGTTTCTTTTCTCTCACTCGATATGGTTCGAGGTCTTGACTTCTGTCCTGGTGTGCCCAACAATGCATGACATATGCTAAAACTCTGCTTAACACTGGATCTTCAGCTGTCCATCGCTTGATGTCTGCTGCACTAATACTAGTGGTTTCCAGATGATGCAACAGATGCAGGAGGTCTCCAGGTAGTTCAGCAAGGGAAGTAGTCACTGGACTAGGTAACCTACTCAAAGCATCAGCATTACTCAAATTCTTCCCAGCCTTATAGCGTATTATATACCTGTAAGCGCTCAGAGTAAGTGCCCATCGTTGAATTTGTGAAGATGCAAGTGGTGGAATCTGTTTAGATTCTTTAAGCAAGTAAGAAAGAGGTTGATGGTCAGACTCAATAATAAATTGTCTACCATAAAGATAAATGTGGAATTTGGTAACACTGAATCTAAAAAAAAAAATGTAACTTGGCATGCATGCACAACTTCCATGTGGGTTTAACAATGCCTAGGTCTCTCTAGGACAAATCTCAATCTTTGGGCATGTCCATGCATAATTTTGTCTGTTAGACAATCAGTGATTTGATTATTACAAGTAAAGCTGCAATGGGCCTCTGGTATTTATTAAGTATGACACTTAGATAGGTTCGAATTTTGTATGAGTTACAACTTTTTTGGTTTCAGTTCTGGTAAATTTACAGCTCTTGGGTTTGGTTAATTATCCATTCTTGTATAATTTTTTTTTTTTTTTTTTATGTGCACACATTCCAACTGTTCTTAGACCTGTGTGCTAATGGTAAAAAAAAAAACCTATTTGAGCATGCACAGGAGCTAGGGCTGGAGACATCAACGAAATCAAAATATTTTCATATTATTTTGGGTGTTCCCTTAACATAATACTATATTTACAGTAATGTAAACCTTAGTGCAATATCTTGATATTATTATCAAAAATTAACCAAAGAAAACAAACCCATGTAAGATCATGCTATTTTAATTCTCTTTCCAAGAAAATTTATTATGATAGAGAAGGACCATCTTCTAAGGAACAGCTACTTCTTGAGTAATAAAAAAATTTTTTAAATTAAAAAAATTTTTAAAAAAGCAACCCTGCATTAAGATCTTGGGCAAATAATTACTATATTCTTTATCAAAATATAGTATTTTAGGCCATGAAAAGGAATTGTTTAAAACCCTTACATGGGGTTAGAGTTGTAGTACAATTTACAACCTTTTTGCTTCCTATTCAGCAAAACCAATTAATATGACCACAGTTAAAAATAGTTGACAAACAAGCAAAATGGCCAAACCCTTGGACTGAAATGAATGAAATTTTCAGGGTTTGCACCTGGTTCACCCAGGATCATTTTAGGGTCAACAATTTTTGGGGCCAACAAACCTACTGGGGAAAAAAGGAATTCATGTTACAATTACATAAAATCCTATGAAAGCTATGGCACTTCAGCAGCAAGAGAAAAACTCATTGCCTTTTCACACAACAAAAGAACACAATATTGGGTAAAGATCAAGTGAGGTTTGACTCACCCAACAAGGCAGAAAATATCCACAGGCTACAAGACTCCCCCCCCCCCCCCCCCCCAAAAAAAAAACAACTTAAACATTCATGTTGTTCAAGCAAAAAAACATTGTGGTCAAGCCATGGAGTGTCCAAATCTTGAACATACCACTGGAGCCACAACCTGCATCCAACTTTCTGATGTGGAGAGTGTGGTATTGTGGGTTTCTTTATAGAGGTTGGTACAGATTCAATGGCCAGGTAGTATAGTCAAAGACTTAAAGATTATATTAAAAGTGCACATGAGGACCACAGTCCAGACAATCACATGACATTCTATTATATGCATACATCAATCAATACAGGAAGAGGAAGTGAGTTTACAATCAAACATAGCTTTACCACAGAGAGGGGCATGTTGGAGCATTTTCAGAAAGTAGAACAGGTCCAGTACTGCTTGTGGAGTGCTTTTCAAGCTGAAGGTGAGCTGGTGGACAACCATATCGAGAGGGGGATTGCCACCTGAACTCAGCAATCCATGTCCAAATGTGCTGGTTTCAGTAGATCAATGGAAACAATTTCCTGTCTTTCACCCATGTCTAGTGTAAAAGTTTGTTGCCAGGCACCTGTACTTTGTATGAAGTAACATATGGTTTCTGTAGTGTCGTATGATCTGACTCTTACTGCACAAAAAAGAAAACACTCATCTTGAGATCAGGGGACAGTGCAATTAGAGTAAAACCATGTCATAAAGTAGGGACTGGTGTCTAATCTTGGACCTTTGCAGGAAGTGCTGGGAGAAAAGCATGGATGGTTGGTTCAACTGATGAAGATCAGAAAAACCACCAGGTACCATGAGAGATGAACCATAAAAAGTAGAGCACAGGAGGTGTCCATCTTGGGAGCAGTTTGGATGCCTAACAAAACCCACGGTAACTCATCCAGCCAGTTTGGTCCTTGTGACCTAGCAAGTGATCCATTAAGCCATTGTCTTATCAGTAATAGGCAATGGTTTGGCGACATTCAGTTCCCAACTGTTTGCCAACCTCTGTCCATAGATCAGAGGTAAATTGAGTCCCTCTATCAGAGAAAATATGTGCTGAAGTGCAAAACTGTGCAATCCAATTAGCAATGAAAGCATGAGTGCAGGAATGGGTTGACATATCAGCCAGAGGAATTGCTTCAGGCCACCTAGTTAAGTGATCGAATATGGTTAAAAGGTAAAAAAAACATTGGGACAGCAGAAGAGGGCCAACCAAATCCACATGAATGTAATCAAAGTGTCTTGAAAAACTTTGTCCAAAGGATGCCAAAGCATAAAATCCTGTCACTGAGGAAGGCTTGATGCACAGCTTCTGATGTTGTAGAATTGAGGAGAACTAGTTTAGGCCATTTGAACCTACCTACACTAGTAAGAAGGTAAAGGTACAACTGTTGCTGAATAAGTCAATACCGAGCAAGTTGATATGTATCACATCAAAATCTGCATTTGTTGTTGCAAAGGATGGAAGTGAGAATTCATATATCTCTGGATTTTACCACAATGAAACTGTACACAGGAGCTTTTCCAGCAGTGAACATCAGAATTTATACTAGACCATACACATCTGAGAGTGACTAGTTTCTGTGTTGATCAGATTTCTGTATGGAAGAGACCATGGAGAGAATTGAGCATAGTATATCACCACCAAATAACCAATAAAATTGTGATGTAACAAGATGATCTCCTAGCTTAATTTGGAAACATACATCTATATTATAATGCCTCTAGTTATGATGCCATCATCTTGATAAAGAATTATGAATCAATTTCAATATGTACTATAACTCGATATAATAGATTTTAGCTGCATACTCTACTTTGTTGCATATCTACTGACAAACTCCCAAAATTAATCCATGCCTGGTTCACTTCAGTTTAGCTTGAGGTAACTAAATCACACAATTTGGAAGAGATGATTAAGAATTGAGTCCATATAGAATTTACTTGTATCCATATGAAATTAACACTGCTAACTTAATGCTTATTAAAAATATTACATTAGAATATTTAGTATAGGAGAAGAAAAATAAGACTGGAAATTTCCAGCCAAAAACCTACTCACTTATGACTTAATCATAAAAAATTTTTTAAAAAATTAGTGGGATGAAACAAAAACCATGACTATCATTGAAAAAAGGAATTTAGACCAGCCTAACAACAACAATGTAACTTTAAGACTCCAGGCAGGCAATAGCTCCAGGTAATAATTACATTACATTAGCCACTTTTATCAGGAGTGATATTTCAAACTATTTCAAACTTGACATCACAATAGGTGTACAAGACATGTAAAAAATACACAAACAATTTTAGTGATTCCCCCAACCTTTTTCCGCATAAACCTCAGTCATTCACCACACAATCTATGCCTTGCATATGGCACTCCTTGTAAATAGTTCAAACTTTAACCATGAGCACTTTATATGAATCATCTAATTTTATCCATTAACCTAATACTTCTTGCCCATTCACTCTCTTCCCCTCACAATGCTCCAACCATTTAATCCTGGTTTTACTTCTTCCTGTGTTTTTTGGAATGCAGTACACCTACCAATCACAATCACTTTACTGCAGTGGGAAACCAAATTGCATTATTTTGTGGAACATGCCCTATTTTGCATATGAAAAGAAGTAAGTAGTGTGAATATATTGCTTGTGATTGTGTTAGCTTCAGTGTCCACGTTAATACATTTATGTACACTGATATATGAGTGTTCATATGTGTCATATGCGTGTTTGCATGTATGCATGCATTCATGTGGTTAATGTGTTCATTTTTATGTGGGAATTTTTTATAATAATAAATCCATGATTTCTACAGGTATTTTCACTGCATAAAATGTTTTCGTGAGATCCAAGGAAATATGGTCACAATTGGAGATGACCCATCCACAGTGACCATCATTCCCAAAGAAAACTTCAAAAGGATACTAAATAACATCAAAGATAAGGAATTGTATGTTGGTCACAGATGTTAATAATATCAATTATTGGAGGAATAATTATTGCTGAAAGCACTGCTGTGAAATATTTAGTCAAACTGAATAAGTACACCTTTATACAACCTCATCAAAACACATTTGACTATTTTTCTGTATCAACAACACAATAAACTCCCCCGAATCAATTATTAGAAAAAGTGTCTTGTACTTAGGGATTCCCTTTAGGCTTATCATAATATCCCAAATTTTATGCAAATTTACTTTTATTCAGCTCAATTTCACTTGGATTTGAATCAATCCAGTTTGGTTGTTTCAGACTAGCATTGAAAATATAACCAATTTTTAAAAAGTGAAGTCAAAGATCAGTCAAAAATGGTCTTCATTTTTGTTGTTTTCCTTTCACGATCAGCTGTACACAGGTGCAAGGAAATATTGCTGCATGGAGAAATGAAGTGAGAGTTCAGGGAAAGGCAAATCAATAAAGATAAAGACAATATAGTCGGTTCTATTAGAAAGAGTTGTATGTCTAGCTAATAATAGGTAGCTAGAGAGATCAATAATAAAAGGTTCAACTTCAGGAATTCTATTTGTGGGAACTGTTTTCACTGCCAAAGGCTAGACCAAGTAAACTAAAATTTGTATTGTGCTCTCCAAATTACTGGGCAAGCATATTCAACACATGTGGGAGTGATAATGGGTGTTATTTTGTAATAACCAAACCTCCGGAAGCCATTTTCACTGCCAAGAACTGGCTCAAATTTTTCTTGTGGTCTCCATTTCACAGGAATTGTGTTTTTTTTTCCACCCACATGGGTGAAGTTTGACCTTAGCCACATCCATAGAAAAAATGTTCACTGCCATGAACTAATCAGTATGAATTTAGCTTATAGTTTGATGTGACCAGCAGAGTATTAATACCCTTCTTTAAGTGTGGCTAGTCGTACAGGCAGGCAGGAAAATTTTATATACTCTATAATCTGCAGTATAGTAGAACTACCAACTATTCTGGTTTCATGCTTCCCAGGAATAGCATTGCCAGCCATGAAACAAATACACTTTTTATGATGCTGGTGGTCACTGACACAATAAGTGGGCATGGCATATGTACCAAAGGGAATTATGCAAGCCCCTCATTGAAAGGCCAACTAACCCATAGATTATTTACATAAAGTGTGATAATACACTCAGGATCAAATTGAGAGCACATGCTCCTTTTCTGGAGGAATAATTAACTCAATTTGGTATGTGATGTCCATGGGTCTAGTAGATTGCTATTATCCAACCTTGGGTGTTGTATTGGATGTTGTTTTTCCCACAGGTACTTCAGTTAAATGTTGTAGCTATAGCTATATAAGATATCCCCTCACTGCTGAAAATCTCTGTTCAGGTTTCCATTTCTAATCTCCCACATCTACATAGCTAAATTTAAGATAGGTGACTTGAAACCTCACTAAACATAGAGCTTAAATTTTATCTGAAGAAATTCACCATAGTCTGCAGCGTCACCTTAGAATTCTGTTTTAGATGGATTAACAGTTCAACCACTATATGGTGGCTACCCTATATCACCCCACAATTTCTGCTACCCTGACTTCAAATTCTGTCAAAATTTCAATAAATCCTTAACCTCCCCACATGATAGCAGCTAAGTACTTTCTTGTATCTCTGTGTCATAGTTAGGACCATTAATAGACAGCTATTTCAAAATCTCAAATGATTGCCTCATAGAGCTTATGGCTCTTCTGCAACCTATCCAGCTGACTTTACTTATTTACTGTTCCTACACCAACTACCATACCAACTGTTAATATTTCTATAACATGCAAAATATACACAAATCCAGTTATTTAACTGCTTGAATAGAGAGACATGATTCAACTGCAACTACCAATCTAAGTGGACAAGAGTTGATTTGAATTAGGATATTAATTTTAATTCTAATTTTGTGTGGACAAAACCGATTGGAATTCCTTGAGAAAAAATTAAAAATCAGTATGCAATATGGAGAGGGATATATTTTAGAGTATTTTCTCCAGAGCTTCAATGTAAAATATGATATATTACATCTTTATTCCAGTTATGTCTTATTTAAAATTGTTCATTTTATAGGATGGTGGAGTGCATCCATTGTAATCGAAAAATGCACTCAGTTTGTGTCTTACACATGAACAGCATGTGGAAGGAGGGATTTCAGTGTTACAACTGCCTCAAGGCATTGAATATCCCCAAGAAGATAAACAAATACAGTGCAAAATGTGAGTAAATGTTTTTACTTGATATATTTATTTACTGTCAATGATACATCACCTGAATAATGTCACACAATTACCAATATTATGTTAAACAACAAAACAGGTCTCCCAACCTCTAATCTAGGTGCTTTCTTGGAGGAGCGAGTTAACAAAGTTATACAAAATGAAGGATGCTCAGAAACAAAAAAAATAATAGCCAGAGTAGTGTCATCTTCGAATAAGATACTACATACCCACAACCTCATGAAAGAAAAATATTCAGACCAGTTTCCTGAGCAATTCCCTTACAGGGCCAAGACCTTGCTCATCTTTCAGAAAATAGACGGAGTAGAAGTCTGCTTCTTTGGCATGCAAATGCAGGAGTATGGCTCTGACTGCCTAGCACCAAATACCAGGTAAACTTATTTTGTGTTTCATTTTATTAAATGTTTATTAGTCTCATATTTATACAATGTGGAAATATATTCAAGTGTTCTTTCAATTTTAAGGAATAGTGGGGAAGGGGGGAATTCTACTATAACGGAGTTAATATGTTAATATATATGTATGTATATATATGTGTGTGTGTGGTCGAACCCCTCCCAGAGGAAAAGTCAGAAAAGCAGTAAATTTTTTATGGGGAAACATGGGGGCCAGGGGTCATCACTATCTACGTCAGGTCAGGGGGGATTTCTTTTCTTTTTTTTCATTCTTGGCACAATTGAAACAATGAAAGATTCAAAAGGTTGTTGGATAGAGACATCCCCTTCATTGGTGAGTAAATCATCCCATGCCATGTTGAGGAAAGAACATATCACAGTTTCAAAGAGGAAAAAATGCATCATGAAAGCCAATATAGAGTGCCACATGCTTATATACTTACATACAGCCAACAAAAAAGTGTCTGCAGAATGCCAAATAGAGTTAGTCAAACCTTATAAAAAATATATAAAAAGAAAACAAACAACAAAAAATAAATAAAAACCAACCTTCCACATGAGCAAATGGTTAGAACAACTATTCATCTCAATAATTAAGTCAATATTCATTATTTTAACTTTCATCTATAACAATTTCATAAAAATACCTGAATTCATGTGACAATACAGAAAATACAACAAAAATAAATTAAAAAATTATTCAAATACACTGGTGAGCAGAAGAAAATCTGTCCAGAAGAAGCTACTAACCCTGAACCTGTAGCTCAGAAAGGTGTACAAAATAGTGATGCAATAGGTGAATGGGGGATGGCAAGATATTTTTCTCAAATGCAAGCATGGGACATGGAATACCATCAACACCATCCTGACCAAGGTGAGAGGACAAAAAAAGACAAGGAAGAGTCAGTTTCCACTTCACCAAACAGGATGCCACAGGAAAACTCTTGCAGAGGGCTGACTTGCTCGTGATTATGAGATCTCCATGGGCCACAAGTAGATGTATGAGTGTTTAGAAAGGTTCTTACAAAATGTGAAGAAAAGGAAGAATGAAGATCTTGGAGCTAGGCAGAATTCTGAGTGGCCAATGCAGGCAGAGATGGTACTGACTTTGCAGACTACCTTCAAAAGGTCAGAGTAGGAACCCTGCCCATATTGAGGACAACCAGGAAACACACAGTGTAGCTGCCAGAGGATTTGAACCAGGGATTTTCAAGGCAGACCAACCTCTTTGATTTTGTCTTCCATCACCTTGATGCCCACCACCAAGACCAGGAGTGGTTGGCAAGCAGAGCCATCACCATACCCACCAATGATGCCTCAGACATGGTGAACAACCACATGATGAATAAGTTTCCTGGTAATGAGAATATCAACCAGAGCAGGGACAATGTGGAGCAGGGACAATGTGGACCAGGAGCACATATATCCACTTGAATTAATTAACCACCTTAATACATCTGGGTTTCTGACCCACATGCTCAGGCTCAACATTGTTGGCTGCGGGAACCTAGATGCACTGCAATGGGATCTCATTGCTTAATTTGGCAACCACATCATTGAGGGAGATGTTGCCACCTGGAATTACAAAGGCAATATCTTCTTATCCCCACATTCCACTGGTGCTGGGAGACAACATTTTTCCTTTTACCATGAAAATGAAGCAATTCCCAGTGAAGGCAGCTTTTGCAATGACTCCTAATAAGAGACAGGACCAGACCCTCACCAAGATGGGCATCTTCCTACCATCCAATTATTTTACCCACAGCCAAATGTATGTTTCCCAGTCATGTGTTGGAGATAAGGATAAGGTGTAAATTTTGGCTCCCAGAGGAGATGACTGGAATGAATGGATGCTATGTTCAAAATGTTGTGTATTGATAAATTCTGCATTTTCAAATATATAAGGGAGAAGAAATAAATAAATTAATAAAATAATTAATTTTTTTTAAAAATTCACTATGTATTCTATGAGAATGCCCTCCAATCAGACAATTGTGTTACTACAGCCCAGTGGGCTGTAGTAACATGATTGTATGATAGGAGCCCACCGGAGGTGGACCTTGCAAGCACTCGAGGCCAGGCAGTGATTGCATGCTAGTTATATTAATATTTTAACATTCCTTCTTAATCAGAAAATTTATCTCCTAACAAAGAAACATACTGATATCTGCTTTTAATGCTGCTCTGAGTCCGTTCTACTGGGAATGTATCGATACTGTCAAAGAAGAAGTAATATTTAAATATAATGTGAGATGAAACTTGGTCATGGATAGGTGAAATCGATTTTACCATCATGAACTATGTTGTGAAGGAATATTGAAGAAGGGAGTTACAACCTCCTGTAAGGACCAGCCTTCAACTAAAGAGACAGAAGTATGCAAACTCACTCCTCGACAACTAAAATATGATAACATCTCCATTGTAATAACATTTCTTGTGGCCTGAACTCTTTAAGATTAGTTATCTGTTAGGTGACCATTTAAATTAATGTCATCATTTATGTCTAATGTATGTTAACTGCTCTGTGTGGTCAATTATTATTTTGTTATGTGTTGTCATTCATTATTCTGTGTCATCTCTGATGTGGCTCAACCCACCAGGAGTTACTGAGTGGGAGAACCAAATTTCCCTAATGTGCGTTTAAGATAATTAATTGAAAACCTTTTGAACTTAAGGGTGGCTTAGAACCAAATTTCCCTAATGTGCGTTTAAGATAATTAATTGAAAACCTTTTGAACTTAAGGGTGGCTTAAAATTTACCTAGCATTTAGGTTAATCTCTGGTGGCAGCATACACTGAGGAGACAGAGGCTTAGAACCCTCTTGACCCCCACACCTGGTGGCAGCAGGTGTAGCTTATCCTGAGTTGAGGAGACTGAGGCTTAAAACCCTCTTGACCCCCACACCCCCCCCCCCCTTTCCTCTCCTCCCTCAGCCCATCTTTGGCCAAATTCATTCCTGAATGTCTTCTTAATATTTAAATATATTTCTTTTGATTATTTTATGTACCATTAGAAAAAAAATTCTTTATATCACAAGTTTTTATTTTGTTTGTGCAGGAGGGTGTATATCTCATATCTAGACAGTGTTCATTTCTTCCAACCACGGCATCTACGAACTTCTGTCTACCGAGAGATCTTTATTGGCTACCTGGAATTCTGCAAAATGATTGGGTGAGAAGAAAATATATGTCAATGATTAACGATGGTGGTGTTTTGTGTTAGTATGTTGATGATTTTAGTGAAACCATTCCTTGCTTTTATGTGCTTGTTGATATAATGTGCGATGTGAACTTGAAATCTGTATTTGATTGCATAGCATATTAAATAATGACACGAAGTTAGGTAATTGTGTTTTAGACTGTAATGTAATATCTGATCCATGTCCATAATGGATCCTCCAGATGGGTTATGGCCTTCAATAGGTGATCCCCCATCACCATAACTAGTCAGCCTTTTTTTTTTAAAAACACATCTTTTATGTGTGTAGGATTTTTTTCCTCCTATAACATGTCCACTGTTTATAAAATTTGAAGTACTCCACAAGGGAGGAGTTGATCCAAATTATGCTGGCCAACTGCTACATAACAGAGACGGTGCATTAAAAATATTTTTTTATAAAATAATTATGTTGCTGTCTCTTCCAACTAGCTAGCTTTTAGCTATGAATTATTTATAAGTACTAGATGACCCTTTGCAGCTCTACTTGCTAAATAGGAATATTTATCTAATTTAATTTTTATCTTCTATTCAGTCAGCAATTGATTATGACTCTATCAATTAAAAAAAAAAAAAAAAAAAAAAAAAAAAAAAAAAAAAAAATTCAATGTGCACAACATTTCTTGTCTTCTGGCCAACGCATATAATCCTTGAGTCAACAACACAATTGTTCAACTTCCTTCTCTTTCCCCCTTTTCTGTGCACAATAATTCCCTTGCAAAGTGAAGTTCTATTCCAGGTCCTCATTCATTGGTTATTGTGTTTATGCCACCAAAACGCAACCACCTATCCACAAAGGGTTGCTGTTTATCAAGGAATTCTGTGGTCAATTTTTGTTATCATATATTAAACTTATGTGCACTGAACTGTCAAGAGTATGCAACTTCCTTAGGGCTTTTCAATACAGCTGCTCCCATTATTAAGCCTGAAATGGCCCCTTTTTTGGCCAATTTTTCTATTGCAACCTGAGTAAGTTTTCTCCCTTCCAGAATCTATTAGAGCTGAAAGATTCTGATTTTCACGAATATGCTGATAGAAGCCTGTGACAGGCTTTTGGGACAGTCAGCAAGGACAGAGGAAGACAATAAGGAGAACAATGCAGCTGTTTCACTCTGTTAAATTTATAGGTTTTCTTTGACCTACCTACCTTTGAAAAGTAACCTTTAGTGCCACGTTTGTGAGAGTGTTCTTCTTTTACTGGACATTCACATTTAGTATGCACATCACCAACACTGAAGTAGCATTTCCTTTCATACTTGTGTGTTTCAGTAAGAGATGATTCAGAGTGAGTGTGAATAGATATAGCTACTTCATTATGTTCATCTCCTTGTGAATCACCCATTGCATCAAAAGTTTAATTAGCAGCAGTCACATATGCTTCTGAGTTCTTCTGAGCTAAATCTAAGGCATTGACTTGATCAAAGGCTGTCTGATAATCTAATTCCTTATTCCCATGGAGGTGTTGACAAATAAAGAGTGAAACAATTCCACCAATAAAAATGTCCCTTATTATTTCTTCTAAATATTCCTCTGCAATTACAGCTCTATTGCTGCAATCTTTGCTGAGCTTGTGAAGCTCCCGAAAAAATTCCCGGGGAATTTACTGGACGGTTGTCTTCTGGAGGCAAGGAGATGCCAAGCAAAAAATTACATTTGGTGTTTTCACATCCATCGCAATATTATAGTCTAGATATTCCTCAATATATTCTAAAATATTAAGAAAAATGTAGTTAATTAGAGTCCTGAACTTATTTGAGCATGCTCACAGCATTCTTGGATAAATCTGTAAAGGTACTTTGCTAGTGCTTTCACTTTTCTGCAGTTGTTGGCAACTTTAGCTCTTGGTCCAGGCCTCATGGTAATCATCAGCGATTGTTGTATGTTACTTTTGTCAATTGTAGTAACCGAAAATTATTTGGCTTTATAAAGCTAACACTAGAAGAGAAACAAGCTGCAACACTGAAGTAAGCATATAGTTTAACAGATACGAGTCCTGTCATGCAATAACCCATCCCCCCAATAACTGATCCACTGAGATCATTTGTGGCCACTGTAGCTGATCCCTTGGATCATTTATTTCTGCCATAACAGATCATGAGCTGCCACAACAAGTCCAGTGGAATAATTTGATCTGAAAAAGTTGCAGCTGCCATAGCTGACCTCCCAGATAATTATAGCTGTGGATAAGTAATTAAGTTGCCCTGGAATCACTTTTAGCTGTCATATGCTGTGTGAGAGGTGTTTATTCTGTATCTCTGAACTGCACATGAAGATGTAACTTAATGATTAGCATTGAGTGAAAAAGTAAACATAACTAGCCAGTTTGTTCAGTTAAATGTCTTATTTATTGCTGGACTAGTTTACTTAAAAAAACAAACTCATCTCATTTAAAATACTAAATTTTATGCCCACATCTTGAATTCAGATACATGGACCAGTTTCTTTGTTGAATGTCTTATTTATAGCTAAACTACTATATTTAGTAAACAAAATTTATCCCATAAAAAATTCTTAATTGTATACCCACATTTTCAATTCAATCGCTTATTTTAATGTATAAAGTTTACAAAGAAATTAAGAGCCAATCTCAAGTGGACATGGACTTTCAAAAGGTATTTAATAGAGTAGCTCACACAGAATTGTTGATAAAGTTGTGAACCTGTCACCTATGGTATAATAGGGACTTGTGGTTACTGTTTGAGCACACCTCATGTGCAGATTTCAATGTGTCTCAACACATCATCAACACTCTATGTTCTTATCTGTTTTATCTACAGTGCCACTGAGGAGTTGATCTATGCTCTATTTAATCTATGTAAATGATCTTCCTCAATCTAAGAAGTATTTCCATATGCAGATGTTTGCTGATTATATCACGTGCATTTTACTTATTGCAACTTGCCAGGACAGCATTAATCTAGAAAATTATGTCTATATAATCTCACATTGGTGTACTCAATGGTAACTCAATTTTAATTTAAAGAAAATTGTTCACTTCATATCCTCACTTTGTACAATTCCAGTATCTACATCTTTCTCAATTTTGAACCCCCTATATACAGAACCTCTCCCTACAAAGATCTTGGCATTATTTTCTTCTAATTTGAGTTGAGGCAATAAAATAAACCTCGTAACCCTATCAACTAAAGTTAATATCAAAAAAGGAAGACTGCCACATGAACTTGAAAATAGCTCTTAATCTGTGTGTGTATGTGCGTTCTCTATGCACTCTTTCATTTTTTAAGCTATACAGTCAAGATGGGTATCAAAATAATGGAAATCAAATACTGCACCCATTCATCAGTTTCTTAAGTTAAAAAAAAATTGTTAGGAAACTGAAGCACTGTGTTCATCCTTCATCGCAAGATATTTCTATGGTTCTCAGTACCACAAAGGTTTCTTTCCTCAGCCACTCTTTTGCAGATATATATATCTCAAAGCTATGTTTATACAACCACATGTCTTGGTATTCTCAAGAACATTTGCAGTGATGCAATCCTTGGGCATCATTTTCAGAAGCACAGAAGAGTGATTATTGATTTTGTTGGCTCAAAACCTGATTTCTTAATACCCAACTCAATGCCTCTTTGTAATCCTTCCAAAGCCCCACTTGTTGAACCATTGCTCTTTGCAAACACCCTTCCCAGATGTAAACCAATAGCGACTAAGTAGCAACATTTTAGCAAGAATAATGAATCCTTCATACACCAAGAGGTTACTCGGCTCCTAAATGAAAACACCATTGAGCACAGTACCTCTCCTTGGTGAGTACTGGTTGTTCCTGTGAAAAATTATTTTCTTGGACACATCAAAAGGCTGTATGTAGATCATTGTCAGACCATAATGAATTTATTGACTATCTGCTCCCCATAGTTGATGATAAAGTTACTATCCTTACTAAATACAAGTGTTTTGACCCTTTAATCTGAAAAGTGAATACCATCAAGTACCAATAAAGGAATCTGACAAGAAGTATATAAATTTTGAAGCCAATGGAAAGCTCTACTATTTTGGTCACATTCCACTTGGTGAATCCAATGATGTTGCTGTTTTTCAGAGGGCCATGGATAAGGTGATTAAAGAAGAAGTGTTAAACAATGCCTTTTCCTACCTGAATAACATTAAAGTTGCAGGAACCAAGAAGAGCATGACAATATCATTCAAGGATTACTTAAAGCTTTTGACTTAGGAATCTGTCCCTCAACCAAAGAGATACAGTGAAGTATGTGAAATCAATCGATATTCTTGGATATTTAGTTGGTAATGGCACTATTAAACCTAATGAAGACTTTGTCTCTCCAAGAATTTCCTCCTACAAATAGCTATTCCCTTCACCGAGTTGTAAGAATGTTTGTATATTTTGCAAAATGGATCCCCCCAATTCTCTGAACAGATACAACCTCTGATAAATGTAGCATTATTTCCATTGGACATAGCTGCAGTAAGTGCTTATAATATCCTTAAGAATGATCTTGAAAAAGCCAATCTTTGCTCCATAAATGAAAGCTGGTGGAGTGCTATGCATCTGAAGTTGCTATCTTGCATCTGCCATACTCAACTGACGATGTGAAGAGAATGTGCTCTGGATGCAGTCTATGCAGAGCTAAAGCCTCAGTTTTATTGTCTCATACCTGGAAGTCTACTCACTCTATGCAGCAACTCAGAATGAATTTCAAAAGAATATTGCCTCATCTTCTTGCAATACATACATACTCACTGATATTGATGAGTACTCCTGTTTCCTCTTTGCGTATCCTCGTCCAAACATGAATTCCATTAGTCATTACATGTCTTGATCAGATGTTTACTGTCTGTGGTTAACCTAACTATATACACCAGCAGAAAGCCTACCCTATGGGAGGATTTTAAGTCATCCACCTGCAGTAATAAACATGTTTAGTTTTCTTTTGCAACATGTAGGGATTATTGACACTATTCTCATTAGTAAAAAAAAAACATGATAAAATTAATAAATATTCCAAGTTTTTGTGATAATTAGTCCTCATGTAACTAAACCACCACACTCATTGACAAAACCACACCCATAGCCACCCAATCTGAACGAACATTTTGCAACGATGTGCATTGAATTACCCTAATCAATCTCTAAAAGTTTCATGAGGGTCCCTCCAAACATTTGGAAGGAGTTAGAGTCTGAACATCAGACAGACAGACAGACAGACAGACAGACAGACAGACAGACAGACAGACAGACAGACAGACAGACAGACAGACAGACAGACAGACAGACAGACAGACAGACAGACAGACAGACAGACAGACAGACAGACAGACAGACAGACAGACAGACAGACAGACAGACAGACAGACAGATAAATTGTGAATTATAGTAAGATTTGTACCATGGTGAATCTTTTCTATCATGAAAACTGAAAGATTATCTCACACAACAAAGAGTAGCATGAGCAAGACAATACCTCACCACTCAACTGGTAATGGTAAACTTGAGAGGTACAACAGTATCATTTGGAATGCTTTTGGAATACTTTTCATCTTGCACTGAAACCTGCAAACCTACCAGACTCACAATGGGAATTAGTACTACCAGATAAATTATGATCAGGTCACTATACATCCACAAACTTCACAACCCATGAAATATTCTTTGGATTTTGACGCTGTTCATCTCATGGAATTTGTATGCCATCTTGGCTGATGTCTGCAGGTCCAATCCTGCTCCACCAATTTGCTCATGCCAACAAATATGACCCACTAGTGGCCAAGTCGATCTACAGAAAGCCAACTCAAAATATGCTCATATCTATTGCCCACACTCAGCCACTACCAATACAACCTGAAGGTGTTTCTCAAATTGATGCTATTTCTAATATGAACCAGTCCATCACTTCAGCAGCTGAAAAACATGAACCATATTGAAACCAAGCACTTCTACATTCTATTCATGAAGTAAATCTGCCCTTATGATATGAGATCCTAATAAGGATGAGACAGTCATTTCTTTTTTAGAGGGGAAGAATGGAGTGAATTAGGAATTTATATTTGATCTTATATTTGATCTTACAATATATTCAAGCATATGATGTCATGTCAGATGATTTTGTTTTTAACCCATCCTTTATATTATTCCTGTAATCTGCCCCGCCTGTCTGCGTAATTGCTTGAAATTTTTCAAACCATAGGTCATATGACTGCAGCTTGAATTTCATTCTGCTCCCAGCCATCATCCTCAGTTGCAGGAAGGTCTGGATTTCCACCAAACAGTTTAACTAAAAAGTTAGGAGATATATAAAGCTGCATTTTGGGCCAATTTCTTTAGCATAAATAGTGAAAGGGTTGACAAATCAACAACCCTGTCCCTTTCAAACCAAAATGAAGAAAAATATATTAAACCATTCCACATGCACTGGGGAGGATAAAAATATGTTTAGCCAGCAGAAGAGAGAGAGAAATGGACTGGATAAGGGTGGTGAAGTCTGCCAACAGCTATATACCTAAACTTCCCTCAACAGGTAAGTTCTGGTATTACTTTTCAAGGTAGCTAGCTTTATATCATGCTTTTTAAGTGTTTTTTTGACAAGAATACAGTGACTAAAATATTGCATCCCTTTCAGTAACCAGGCTGAGCCAAGGTTATTATAGCAGTAACTTCATGACGTCACTGTTTGTATGTTCAGTTACATACAATACAGCTAAGAAACAAATTTGCTTTGAATTATAAAAAAATATTGTCAGCTTTTTAAAGTAAGTATTTTGCCCACCATTTCCACTGTATCATGTAGTTGTAGCATATTAATGATATGGTCAAAGCAAATTATATTCATAAGTGAATTCAGTGATGGTTGGTGTCTATATGCTGTTAAGTTACTGGGATACTCAAGTCAAAAATATTATATCAACAACAAAAAGAATTATAAATTGCAGATTACAGTAAATATGATTATATTTACATCTGCATATATAACATATTAATGGTAATATATGACTGTCTACACTACATAACAATAGATATATCTTAAGAGAGCAGAAGAATAGGTTACTGACAATTAGAACATCCATATTGCATTTGAAGGTCAGATCTGAGGTACCTCTGTCAGATAGAAGAATAAGCAAGGAATGGCACAATATAGTGATGAGAAATATTGTGAGTGGTCATACAAATATTTCCTAATGCATGCAACGCCATGCAATTACTCTTTTTCTTGAACCCCACCCCCACTTTTAAAAAAACCCTTTGATCTGCCCCTGCAGTGATAAATATTAGACTTGATCAAGATTACATGAATATCTCTGTGGGTACAGATATTTCAAGAATAATATCTTAGCCAACCAAACCTTGCCTCTAGAAAAATGTAACTTGGCATGCATACACAACCTCCATCTAGGATTAGCACTGCCTAGGTCTCTCCAGGCCTAATCTTAACCTATATGCATATGCATGAATTTTACTGTCGGTTTGACATGATCATTGCAAGAGAAGCCGCAATTAGCTTCTGGTGTCTGTTAAACTATATCCTTGCTGTAGTGTTGTAAATTGCCTTGGTTCTGCATCATTTTAGTTTTGTAAAGCTAAAAATTTGTTGATCACTACAATGTGGATATTAGGTGTGATTTTTAATAATAATTGTAAACTATCTATACACAACGAGTTTGGTCTTGAATCAATTTCATCCTTTTACGAGATCAAATGGTAGAAGGTATAGTAAAATGATTGATGTTGCATGCATTAAAAAAAGTTGCTATTTTTGGTTAAGTGTTCCCACTTACAGTTTTTTGTACAAGGTTGTAAGCCCTCCCTTTCTATTATCATATGTAGGTTCCAAAAGGTCCACTTGTGGGCCTGTCCTCCCAAATCTGGAAATGACTACCTCTTCCATTGCCATCCTCATGAGCAGAAAGTCCCAGATTTAAAAAGATTGGTGAATTGGTACCAGAATATGCTGAATCAAGGAGTCACTCAAAAAGTGATCTATAGTCATACAGTGAGTAAATAATATCCTGACAAGTGAAGCAGTTAATGCTGCTAAAACTTAAAATATCTTGTTCAATGCTTCACATTTACGGATTCTTATCTGGTTAACTTTAGTGACTACAAAAATGTGTATAATAAAATAAATCTGTGCATCAGAAGAGAGATCAAAATTTCATATTGGCATAAAAAAAAAGAAACCAAAAATATTTGAATTTTTTCATTCTATGGTAAAACTAATATCAGTGATATTTACTAGCATAAGAGGTAATTTCAGACAATATACTTTCCAATGAATTTCCATGAGTGCCTTGAACCATTTGTTTAGTTAACTGTTATCTGAAGAATTGCTCAGGCCTGAAAAAAAACACCATTTCATTTAAAATAAAATTGAAATTCTATATTTTCTAACTCATTCCCCCCTCCCCTCTCATAGCCAAACTTATACTGCATAATGCAGATCCACTTGCACTAATTTTATTACAGAACACATTGACTAACACATACAGTAAGGAATTCATATTCCATTATTAGTATCCCTAAATTTCTAACTGATTTGTGTAGGTATGGATATCAACTTTACCCCTAAAAAGTAAGGTCTGATAGGGGGAGGCTATATAATCTTTTCAGAGATTTGAGGTCATTTACAAGATCCTAAAAACACTTGATTTTATCTCAGCAACAACCAAAAAGGTTTTGTGTTTAATCCTGGCATAAAAATACATTGAATTATACAAGACTGGAAGAATATACGAAGGGTTGCCAAGGCCAGAAACATCTTTGCAATGATATTCTATCACTAAAGTGCCTCAGGGATACACAGCAACATCATACAACCATCTCTCTCACACTACACAACCATTTCTCTCTCACCATATTTGGGGGAGGGTAATTTCTTCCAGAAATTTCCCTCTCCTGAATCTCTGTCCCTCTGTTTATGGCTTCTCCTGTCTCCTGTAAAATGAAAAGCAAGACTAAAGTGCAATAGAGACTCCCCCATTTTCCAATTTTTAAGCAATTAATAGAGGCTTGCCAACCTGAGACATCAAGATATCCAGAGAATTTTTTTTAATTTATCAAAAATAAACAACTGGTGATTAGACCAAAAATATAGAGAAATTTTTCAAGCCCCACTTCATAGTACAAACATCAACTTTCCTTCTCTATCCCATTTTTGGTATACAATTACACTCAAACTCCCCTTGTTGGGAAGCTTGGAGTGGGGCTCTACCCATAACTCAGGAAAAGGCCATATTTGGGAAAATTCAATATATTCTTTAATGCATGTGGGTATTTGGATTAATAATTTTTATACCTTCATCTAGTTTATGTAAAAAAAACATTACCTGTGTATATTATTGCAAGCAAAAGATGTGATAAATGTTTGATGAAATTAATTCCATCTTATCCTAGTTATACCATCTTGCCATTTTTGTACAAGAAAGATAAGCTGGTTCATTCCCCAGAGATTTCAGCCACAGCAGTGAGGTGACGTTTCCTTTCCCTATTTCCCTATTTCCCAATTACCATCTTTTCCTCAAGACATCACTGGCATTTTCTGTGGGCCCCTTGGTGATGAAGTAAAGAAACTTTTAGATCTATAAATGACAACCAACAGAAGCTCCAATTCTTTATTTCTAATCCTGCTAAGCTAACCTTATAAAAACAAGCAACAAAAACAACAACAAAAAACAGCTGACCAAGAGAAAGGAAGGGGGTGCCCAATAGAGGGGAGTACCCCAATGAGCATGGTTCATACTTTATTTCTTTTTTTAACCATTTTTTCTCTCAGGAGAATAACCAGTGTGATTTTTTTAACTGAATACACAACCACCTATAAACTTTAGCTGGAACATCTATTTTACTAACCACAATTTAAAAAATTCTCTTCAAAATATTCCCCCCCCCCCTTCCCCTTTCTCTCTCCCTCGTAATTTTGCTGCCCAGAGAATGGGATATTTTTTCCAGGAATATTTACACTACAAAATTTCACCAAGATACTATTTGCTGTTCAGCTTTCCTCTCCATTTTTAAATTGATTTTTGTGGCCCCTTCCATATTCTCCAAACACCTGCCAGGTTCAAGGATGCTTTTATTTTTGACTGTTTAGCCTACAATACAATTATCAAAAATTAACAAACCACACTACTGCTTGAGCCTCATAATGTAACTAATGTATGTATGTGAGCGCGCATGCACACACACACACACACACGCACACACGCATGCACGCACACACGCACGCACGCACGCACGCACACGCACACGCACACACACACACACACACACACACACACACACACACACACACACACACACACAGTATATATATTATATATATATTAGCAGAGAGTGCCCAGGTGGTGCCTACTCTATGCAGAAAGTGTGGAAGTTTATTGATAGATAGGTTGGGATAATTTCATGCCACCAAATCATAACCACCTATCAGCTTTAGAAAACATCGAATTAGAAACCAAAATTATTTACTTTTCTTTTAATTTCTTTGAAATTAAAGTGAGCTTCTTTTCAATTGCCAATCTAGAGTGCAATGTTGTACATAAGGGAATATTTCCTCCCTTAAAACGATGCTAAAGTGCTACTTACCTTTTGAACTACCTCATTTGTGATTTATATTTTTTATCTCTCTATTAAACTGGAAGTAGATGTGCTCAAAGCTACCACAAGGCTATCCACTCAAATCACTTTGTCCCACCTTCCTACCCCAACCTTTTAAATATGGCTACTTCTTTAATACATCTGCACTGCCATATTTGTAGGTTTATCCTTCTGAAGGTAAAATTAACATTTTTAAAATTAATTAAGTAAACCTCTGCCAGGAGAGGTATTTTCTTTCTCCTGATGCCTGTCTAGACTGTGTTGATTGTGTAGATTTAAAATTGAGCCTATTGGCCCAAGTAGTAATGAACATACTACAAATATAGCACTTTAAACCTGAATCAAGTGGAAAGTAAAAAAGTGGGAAGAAGGAAATGAATGAGGAAGAAAGAAGGGAATAGAAAGGAAAAAATCATGGGGGGAAAATGTACTCCCGTGGGGAAAATGTACTCCCTTGGGGAAAATGTGCTCCCATGGGGAAAAAAAAAGAAAAAAGAAGAGGAGGAGGGGGGGGGGGAAACTTGGAAAAAAATGGTCTTGGGAGATCAGACCCTGGGACTTTCAGCTTAGAAGACCACTATTTTGGCTCCTTTTAGGCCCTTTTTAGTGTAGTAACTTAGTTTATTTCTCTTTTCCTCCATGAGTGCCTTTGAGTTGTGTACCTTTCAAGCTTCAGAGTGGGCAGCCCATCTAGTGTCACTCAGGCATTTGATAACAGGCACTCCACCAAGGGCATTTGATTAGAAGGTCCCACCAATGAGTTTATGCACTGAAAAAGCAGTAGACATTCTCTACCAATTCAAAGAACTTTGAAGAAACAGAAATATTGGCCACAGCAGAATGGCCTACCAGGTTGAGGGAATGTGAGAAGGGAAAAATATAACCAGCAAAAGGATTTTTTCCTGAATTGTTGCTGCAGTATCATGACCCAGCATCCTAATAAACTCCACTAGCCTTTCAACAGGCTGACTGTCAAAAACATACCTGGAAAATATAACACGGCTTGTCAGAATGACACATATCAGGGTTGGAGAATTGAATAATATCTAGCTGTTTTGATTTCCTTGATATTGGTTCTCAATGCTTCTTTCCCTCTAATAGCTATGAGTTGGTCACATGTAGTGGAAGACAGGTAAGAAACTAACCTCTTCACCTTGGATCATACTGAGAAAGGAGTTCCAGTATGCCCAGTATGTTGTCATTGCTTGGTGACCCAATCACCTTGACAATCACACATAAACATGCTCTGGTTATAATATGTTCTTCATGATACACACACAACATGTATACACACACTGACTGTCCAGTTAGTTCTCAGGGCATATTTTCTGCCTGTCAGGGGGGTGACCCCTAACATAATATTATTACTTGGTAAGCAAGAAAGAGAAATTGGAGGCAGAGAGATAGAATTAGGGAGGTATACAGGTGATATGTGGGATGCATTTGCCATATACATAGTATTAAGATTTAATACTTGAAGGAAAATGTTGAATGGGCCCCTGCTTTTAGTGGGCCTCTAGGCTTCAGCCTAGTCAGCCTATTTATAATGCAGCACTGGTACAGGTGTTAGGTTTTCAAGGATAGGTGTGATTTCAGTCATGTGATCTTTTTATAAATACTTTTTTGTTGTTGTCCATACTATACCATACCTGGTACCAAAGAATCAGAATTTGTATAGAGAATTGTTAATGTAGAAACGGTTACGTATTATCCTTCTTGGACAAAAAAAAATTAAATAAGTGTGGAAGAATTATTACACCAAGATGGTGGAAGACTGATAGAGCAATTGTGTTGTACAATAAAAGCTTTTGTCATTACACTACACATAACTTTTTTTTTTTTTTTTTTTTTTTTTTTTTAAGATCCTAGCAGCTGTGTGCACCAGAAAAGAGGAGAGATTGAAAAGTAAATAGCCCAGCTGTACTTAGCCCTGTGCTCTTTGGCAATGTGATACATTTTATAATGAGCTTGTTTTCAGCCTCCACTGTTACAAAAAGTGAGGCAAAATTTTTTTTTTTTTTAATTGACGAAATTTTATCCAGGGCAACTGCATTCTGGAGAATTTTTTGAATAAAGCTCATGATTTTTCAAGTATTCTTAAGATGTCAAATAGAAAAAGTGGATTAAGTCTAAGCTAGAGCTTACAGAATGCTCACTAAAAGAGCATACAGAGGCATCACAATCTGATGACAATGATCAGGCACAACAAAGCACTGAAGAGAATAGGGAAAGGAGTCAGCAGAGGAAGGCAACTAATCATCAAAGCAGTCAAGCAGGATGATGTATGGGATGCTGGGGGTGGGGGTGGCGAGGAATTGGGTAAACAGCTTTGCTCTATTATTGTTATGCACATCTACTTAATACATATTCAGAGGTAGATTGGTCCATGAAGGAGTTTCATTTGCTTTGGTGATTTGGTGGTAAGGGTTATCCACACTCATATGAACCATGAAAATGTGTGGCCACATGTGGTGGGGATCAGCCCAATAAGCCATTTTCATCAGGCATTTGACAGGAGAAAGGATAAAAAAAATTTTTAATGTAGGGAAAAAAGAGAAGCTGCTGTAGGTGCATGAGCTGAATTGTCAGCATGGATGAAAACTCATAAAACATAAAAAATCTAATTTCATGAAAATCAATACTAATCAAAATTACTTCGCTTCAATTGATTCCTGTGGTGTTTTATAACCTCTGTTTAGATTTGCTTCCTGATAGACAGGAAAAAATATATCATAACTGTGACTATTTCTTGCTCGTAAAAATTATATAGTTGTAGCATTTTTGGTTCTACGCTTTCTCACTTTATTCTTAATTTACCATTCAGTTTCCTATGTGTTATTACGTTTGCTTCCTAAAGGACATTCTGAGTTACTGCATTGAGGAAGGAGTTACCAGTGTAACGGAGATGCCATACTTTGATGGCGACTACTGGCCCAAGGTGGTGGAGGACACTATTAAAGAGCTCAATGAAAAAGCCAAGCTAAGGGGAGCATCAGAGAATGACTCAGATGTATGTTGGTGTGTATACTGCTACATTAATCTATACTTTGATTCTCCTTTTCCATCCAAATGGAGGTTCTTCGCTCATAATAAACTGGATACTTGTGTTCCTGAGAGGAATTTTGTTAAATTGGGCTTTTTGGCCATAATTATTTAGCTTCCCCTAACCCAATATATGTTCCAATTAATGGTCACTATAGTAGGAAAATTATGGTGAATTCCTTGCCAATACCCTAAACTTTGATCAATCATCATTCCATAGTTTGTTTGTTTTTTCTAACATTCTCTTGCCTTACAGAGTTCCACCTCTAACGAGAATGTTAAAAGGAGCAAAAGGAAAACAAGGAGCAGTGTGATCAATGCTGAGGATGATCTGTCCAGCAAGATCTATGAGAAAATAGAGAAATTCAAGGATTCCTTCTTTGTGATCGCACTCAACCCTCCAACTTCTGCTCTCTCTCCTTTACCAGGAACATTTGACCCAGATGATCACATTTCATGTGAATTAATGGATAATCGTGATACGCTCCTTGATAAGGCAAGGGAAGAACACTGGGAGTTCTCTTCCCTCCGTCGAGCTAAGTACTCCACCATGGCCATGCTGTTGGAAGTCCACTCTCAGATTGGTGACAAGTTGGTCTACAATTGCAATAACTGTCAAATGGTGGTGGACACAAGATACCAGTGCGAGGATTGCGATGTTAGTGATTTAATTTTTTAACTATTTCACTATTCCCAAGTATAGTAGTATACAAATTAATTTTATGTGTATCAATATTTTGTTCCCCAAAATTTGCAGGACTTCGACTTGTGCATTAGTTGCTACAAAGCAGTGCCACATTCTCATCCCATGAGAGAAGTAGGGATGGGACTGGAGCTAGTGGAAACCGAGCAGGACCCGACTAACCAGAAGGAACTCAAGGAGCAAGCCAAGATAGGTGTAGAGAAGATGGAATCTTCCCTAATTCATGCAATTCAGTGCCACAATATACACTGCAATGATAAATATTGTATTTGGATGAAACGTATGTTGACACATACCAGGGAATGTAAGCTGATGGCATCCGGAGAATACCATATGTGCATAATTTGTTCGAACTTTCGTTCTGTGTGCATGTTTCACACCAAGAACTGCAGGATGGACAATTGTACAGTACCTTGCTGTGAAGTGATCAAGAAGTACCTGAGACACCAGCTCAACCAGTCACAAGTCCATGTGCAGCAAAATGTAGCACAGACTAATTCTGTCCAGAATAACACTGCAATTGCTATATGTCCCAATAACCAAGTTACCAGACCCGTATCTGTGGGGAAAGGTAATCCCAGAGATCTCATTGCTACCAGGCAACAGGGAAAGTCAAATTTAGCAGCAAGGACTACATCTTCTAATATGCCCCAGAATTTTCCTGCTGTGGTTCCTTCCCGAGTTGGAAAACATGGTGTAGCTGAGATAAATGCAACTGTTCCTCAGGAATTGCCCATCCGGAGCCTTCAAACTCCCCAAGTTATTGGGATGTCTGGACCATACCCTTCCATGAATAACATCAGCAATGTCCACAATCTAACCCAGGAACACTTGACGCTTCAACATATTGTTGCACAAAGATACCACCAGTTGCAACAACAATCATATTTGAGGTGGCAACAAGAGCTACAGCAACAACAGCAGCAGCAGCATGCAATTATTTGGCAGCAGCAGCAACAACAATACTTCACTGCCATGAATCAGATGAGTCCAATATTTGCTACACAGCAGCATTCATCAGAATTAGTAGTAACTCATTTTACTCCACAGTATTCCCAGTTCAGTCAGCAACCTGGATGGGGACAGACATACATCTTACCTCATTTGCCAATCAGTAGAATTAATGTTCCTCCACAATCAACTCCCCAGTACAGTCAACAAGTATATAGAGCTCATGGTAAACCACGACCAATTATTCATTTGGAACAACCACTCAGTTCAAGGCCAACCAACATACCAGCAAATACAGGTGCAAGATCCCCCCCAAGATGATAAGGGAAGTGTCAAGGAGCCCTAGCATTTTGATAAAATTGGTTCATGGAACATTTTATCTACAACATTTTGGAACTGGAACATCAACTATATATTTAACTTTTTTTTCTGTACTTGCTTATTCATTTATTGTGTTACCTTGTTACTGGGGACACCCATGCAGTGCCTACTTACAAAATCCTTTCATTGAATCTATTTATCTTTTCATTTTTATGGGGAATGTAGTTAATAGTGTGTATATGGGTGCATATGAATAAAGGACATGCACCCACCCATGTAAGCATGAATGCATCAACACGCACTTGCAAGCATGACATTGTAAGAATAACTGAGGTTTTATTAGATTCCTGTGATTTGCCTACAAATCGGACACACACATAGTCTTCGAGAAATGGGGCCAATAACTTAGAAATTTCAATAACTGGCACTAACTAAATGGGGCCTTGATGGCCACCCTGGTCCCAAATGCTAGCCCACAAAATTAGGTGGAGCTCCTCCAAAAAAATGTGGGATGAGTATATATATCCCCAAAGGGAAGGGGGGGGGGGCTATGGAAATAACAGGCCGCAGCGGACAAATTTTGAAAAAGCAAGGCTGCCTTGACAGAAATCCTGGTCCCCCATGAAAGCTTAACAAGTTTGATGGGGCTCTTCCCAAAACTGTGGGAACTGTAGTCAGACAAACATATATGTAGATACATATATTTATTCATATATATATATATATATGTATGTATGTATGCATATATGTGTGTGTATAGCTCCTATATATATATATATATATATATATATATATATATATATATATATATATATATATATATATATATAAGGAGATGTCTGTCTGTCTGTCTGTCTGTCTGTCTGTCTGTCTGTCTGTCTGTCTGTCTGTCTGTCTGTCTGTCTGTCTGTCTGTCTGTCTGTCTGTCTGTCTGTCTGTCTGTCTGTCTGTCTGTCTGTCTGTCTGTCTGTCTGTCTGTCTGTCACCCATCCAAGTACTGAGCAGGCTTAACAGTGCTTAACTTCAGTAAGTAATGTTTATTGAAATCAATTTGAACAAAAAATATAGTTTAGCCCCAAAGTTGTCTGCAGATTTGAGCAACTGTGTGGTGGTCACCCATTCAAGTACTGAGCAGGCCTAACAGTGCTTAACTTAGTAATTTCAATTGAAGTCACCCCAAATTCACCCCAAAATTCATCCCAAAATTGTCTGGGGATTTGAGCAATTGTGGGTTGTAAATGCATTTTTGGTAGGATTTTTGCAAAACAATAGTCAACTCCATGGGATTAGAATAATTGAGAGGGGGTTTGGCTGGAAATTTCCAGTTTTATTAACAAAATTTTTTTTTTTAATGTCACCTATGGTGGGGAAGGAGGAATTGAAATTTTTTTCCATTAAAAATAGGCCTTCCGAATTGTGGCTCAGTGGTTAAAGTAAAGGTTTCTCAAGCTGAAAATCAGTGGTTTAAACCTGAACTAGGTTGATTTTTTTCCCCTATTTCTTTCCTTCCTTCTTTTCTTCTTCTACAACCAGCCCTTCCTTTCCTCTCTCATTTTCTTCCTTCTTCTCTACTCTTTCCCTGTTTGTTTGTTGTTGTTTTTGGTATTTTTTTTTTCTTCAAATTCTGATATGGCTCAAATTTTTTTTTTTTTTTTTTTTTAATAATTTGAAAATTGGTTGGTTAAATAGAGAACACTCAGACATACACACACATTATTTCTTTGTTAATTTTGGATTAGGGACCTGAATAGATTGTTATTTGTTAAAGATATCTTAAGTTGATTTGTTATTTATGAGTAAGATTTTTAATTGGAGGAGGCATACTTGCACACACGTAATTATAAATAGGTGACAGATTATTGAAATATTTATGTCATATTGTCATCTCCATTGGTGGGAAGCCAACCCATTTATAGGAAGCTACTGGCTGGTCTTCAGAGAATGTGGAGTGGTCTTGAGCAGTGTTACCACAAGTAGTGACATTTCTCAACAAATTAGGAGAGAAAAAGTCTGATTGGGAATTTGCTAAAAGTGTCAAAACATAGTGAATTTAATAGCATGAGTCAAGGATTCCATGCAAAGTTGGACCATAGCCAGCTGCCCATGCAGAAGATGAGGAGACCAGAAGAGACCACCTTCATGTTTCTGAGAAAGGTATTCATAAGACTGCAGAAAGAGTCAAGCTTCTTACCGAGACAGATCCATTCCAATTGTCACTGTTCTTGCAAGTAACACCTGAAGAGAGAATATCTGTGTCCACAGTCCCTTCCATAAGATATTTCATTCCAGGGAGGGCTGGAGCCTAAGTGCCCCATGATCAAGGAGCTGGCCTGAAACACCAGCAGCACAGAAAATTTCTAGCTGTATGTGCATTCATGCAAGGATCCAGTGAGGAACTTTCCATTTCAACCATTCAGCCTGGGTGTGCTGAAATGTTGGTCTTCCTATTTTGAATGCAGATAGTAAGTGGTGCATAAGGCAATTATTAAAGCTGTGGTCTGAAGGAAAAGCTGTAATATGTTACATTATAAATTTGTAATCCATGGTTTGAATGCTAATATAATCTTTGTTAGCGTTTTTGTAGTCATTTATTCGGTAGCTAAAAATATGTAGTGATAAAAAGTAGTGATTTGCAACTGAATCCATCTGGTAACAATGGTCTTGAGTCATGAGTTTTTTCAATATAACATCTGGGAATGAAGAGAATTGAATTACATTTGATTGGATTCTCCTTACTCAGTGTGGCAATTATTACTAAAACCTCTTCATGTGGGTTTGTAAGGATAAAAGTGCAAGAAGTCATACTTGACAACTCATGGACATAAGCTGGGTCACGCTAGGCCTAACCACTTTTCTATCTAACCACCATACCAATTATAACCTGCACTTTAGGGTAGGCACATTCTACACAATGGATGGTTTTTAGCCACCAAAAAAAGTCACATGTCCACATGACTGTCTATGGGCAAGTGTGGACAAAAATGATGCAATCTATTTATGGTATTTATAGCCAGTCAAATTCATGGAACTAGATACCTAGAAGCATGCAAACACAAGTTGAATCTGGGAGGGAAATGGGTAGGGTTACACTAGGCCACACCTTTTCATAAGGGTATGTTATTATATCCTGGGTAACGCCTGGTATATGCTGCTAGTAGATATATTGACAGACATAGATAAATAAATAGATGGGTGGGTCAGTCAATCGATCGATAGAGAGATGGATAGATAGAGATAGATAGACATTAGTGATAGAGATATAGATAGATATTATAGATAGAGATGGAGATAGAGATAGATATTAGAGATGGAGATAGAGATAGATTTTTTTGATGAAATTTTGTATGATACTGGAGAGCAGTACTGACCATGAGCAATTTTGAAACTTTTAGTATCCCACCAAGTCAACATGAGGTGTGGAAATAAACGTAAAAGCCACAATTTACCCCACATCAATAAAGTGACCAAAAAAAATTTTTGTGTGTGTAATGTAGGTTCCAATTAAAATTTATAAAAAGGAACCCCCTTTCAAAAATCCTGGTTACAGGCCTGATATATATCCTTCGCATATGTCCACAGTAGCCATTAAGCACCAGTTATTTGGTTGAGGGGGGGGGGGGGGGGAAATGGTGGGGTTTTTTTTGTAGCTAACGTTATTCTCAAAAAAAAAGAGAAAGATATTACTTACATTCACAGTAAAGGTTTACCAAAATGAAAACTACGGATTATTATCATAATGGTCATAGTCATCCAATCTGTCCTCAATACTTTCAAACATCATGGAAGAGGGTGTAGTGGCATTGTCTGGTTCTGGGGTGGTAGCACCATCATCAGGGACTGTAGTAGGAACACGGTCGGAGCACATTCCAAAATCAAGGGTCGGTGGAATGAGGACGTCACTGATGTAATGTATAACACCATTACTTGCTGTGATGTTTGGGACAACAATGCTGGAAGGAGGAACAGTGAGAAACGTGATGTTGCTACTGTCACCCATAAGCCTCAAGGACGAGAGATGGAGAGTATGGAGGCCCTGACGAAGAGCAAGTGATGAGGTATACTCAGCACTCTGTGCTATGTGGTACAGAACAAGGTCATGTAATGGTAATCTCATGTACATGAGACAGGAGAACAGCTCTGTTGGAATCAGTCTATCAAATGCTTGGTTATTTGGGGCCAACACTGTCCTGGATACACCTTCATCATTGTCCAGGAAATCAAAGACCCTTGTGAAGCGCAATGCTTCTACAAAGTTAGAGAAGTTTGGGTCATCACTCAGAATGCTAGCAATAGTCATGTCTCCTGGCATGAGCACTCGATCGATGACATTGAGAGTAACATTAGAAGATACGCACACACCGGGTTGCACTATTCGAGCACCATTGATGAACCTCACCTGAGCAACAAACAAGAAATGACCACAAAAAAAAAAAAAAAAAAAAAAAAAAAAACAAGAGGAAAAACATGCAACAAACGTAAAATAATGAAGTAACAAATAAGTAAGAATAAGAAGTAATAATATACCCAAATGTACTGTGGATATAGTACCATTTTAGGCAAGCATATAAAGAACTATACATGTAAATTGTCCTAACTTGAATCCTTAAATGGTTCACAATATCACACTATATTTAGCGATGTCAATGCAACGCTAACTTTATATCCCTTACAGGGGGGGGGGGGGGGGGAGAGAGAAAATGGAAGTAGAAATAGATTTGCTTCAATCATATAGTGAACAATCCTTTATGCAGTAATCTACACATTTTACTTGACTATAAACTATAAACTCACAACAGAATAGCGAATATTAGGTTGAAGCGTACTACTCCTGTAATTAGGGCTGTATCTGTAGAGAGACAGATCACCGAACACAACTGTTGTAGAATGTATGGTGAGGTTGGATAAAGTCAGAAAGCGTCGGTCGAAACCTAATTCCTCTTGTTTCAACGCTTGGCCCACAATGTGGTTCCCTACTAGCATAGTGGGATCCAAGAAGTTTATGTCATCACGAACAGCTTCAATGGCTGCATTGGTTGGTGCAAACAGCGTGAAAGGCATTTGTCCCAAAATATTCTGACTAGTGAAGTCACTTTCATTCAGTAAAGTTAAAAATTCTGTCAATCCCAGCTGCTCCAGGCAGTCTAACACTGTGTCACCTACAGCTGAAGGAAAACAAATATTAAAGATATCATACAATAATCATTACTCATAAATTAGCACTAGAACCATCACTAGAACTTATATATCTATACTATATGGTGGAAATAGTGTGTCTGTCAGTCTGTGTATCCTCGATTCATGCTTGAACGGTTGAAGTTAGACCCACAAATCCATATATATTTAGAATCAGTGTCACCAGGGGAACATCTAAGTATGTCTATATGGCCACACCCCTTTCTATATATATTTTTTAAATCCAAAATGGTACTTTTGCCAGAAAAAAATAATAGAACTACAGCCATAACTACAGCCATAACTACAGCCATAACTACAGCCATAACTTGACTATGGGGAGTTGCATTGGATGGGTCCCGCCTGGTCACACATCTTCCTTTTTGGTGTACAAGGCTAAAAATGCTAAAAATGGTACTTCTAAAAAAAAAAACCTGGATCTAGGTTACTAGTATACCCACCCACAAGCCCATATATATATATATATATCCCCCCCCCCCCCCCCTCCCTTTTCCAAATTCTATATTTGCCCCTGGATAGGAAATATTTGGAATTGTGGATGAAGAAAAGTAAATATCAAAAAATAAAGTAATAATAAATAAATAAAATAAATAAACAAACAATTTTCAAGTAAAAACACAATTAGAGTAAATTAACGAAAATTTGCCACTTCATATAGGGGTATGTTTTGGGTGTCTAAATTAACTCCTTACTTCTTTTTTTTTGGGGGGGGGGGGGGGGGGGGGGGGGAGGGAGGGATGGGCAATCCAGTACAAGCATTTCTGTTTAGATTTTAATTTGACATAAAATAGATAAAATTTCAGTTTTGAATATATCTACACATTATATTGAAGAAGAATGTGAAAAACTACTGTAATAAAGATCGATAAAATGTGTATATATCCAAATAATAGTTTGCAGCACTGCAATAAATTTAATAGATTAGAAATTATATAAGCCATTCTTTCTTACAGTGGTCATCCTGAGTTCCCAAATGCCTCTCAGCCTCTTCTACTATATCACCTGAATTGTGCTCCAGTGAAAAAGATATTACCACCAGCTATTGTATGTCACCATCACTTAAACATTCTAACATTGAGCCGGAACCTGAGATATCAGAGGTTAATATAGATATAGCTGATTTGGCTAACGGAAGAACATCACTGACTAGATGACATAAAAAGAGTGCCTTCCAGGGTCTATATTTGTAACCATCGTTGTCATTAAACAATTTTGAAACAGTTTCTGGTGTAGTATTGAAAATGGGAGAGCAATATTCTAGAAACCTCCAAAATATTTCTTCTCTCGAAAGTTAGATCCATTACTGGTACACTAAATCTGAAGAGATGGAGTATGACTAAGCTTCAGTTCAATAAGCACTCAACTCAATCCTGCCTTCAATTTTTAATTTCCCCCCCCCCCTCTCCTAACATCTAATATCTTTTATCATTCTTTGCATCTTTTCATCAACTTCCATATACTGAGAGGTCATTTAATGGGCAAGAAAAAAACGTGAGCAATGATAGTCGATCAAACTTCACTCCACTAAATTCACACCAAGATTTCCCCATTGATATTGAAGAAGCAGTGACAAGTTTCCAAGGTATCCCAGAAGATTTCAATTTTCAAATTCTTGACTTCAATTTTCAACCACGTAATCATCTAAATTGAATATACAAACTCAATGATCTTAATGAGTCCTCATTTAATCCATTTTTTAAAGAATTTTTGTGAGAAAAAAAACTATGGCAACATGGTCACAATTTACCCTCCCCCCCCTTTTTTCAAAATCCTGGCTACGCCCCTGTGTGTGTATGTATGTATGTATGTATGTATGTATGTATGTATGTATGTATGTATGTATGTATGTATGTATGTATGTATGTATGTATGTATGTATGTATGTATGTATGTATGTATGTATGTATGTATGTTAATATGTATGTAGTCTTTTTGTGTGCATCAACTTTACCAACGAAGTACCATACCAAGTGAAAATCATTTTCCAAGGTAGACACACCCTACCTATATCAAGGGGGTTTTTTAGCCCAAAAGAGTTTGGGTCACCTGACCAGACCTATTCCTATGGGCTTGTCAGTCCAAATATGCGCACAAAAAATCATGTAATATATTTATGGTACATAGAGCCGATGAAATTTATGAATCTAGATACCTAAAAGCATTCAAACACAACTTGACTTGTAGAGAATAGGCTGGGTCATACCTGGCTGCACCTACTCCTGCGAGCATGTCATATCCTGGACAACACTGGATACATCAGCTAGTGGCTTTATAAATTACTTACTCCTGGTAGGCTAAACACAATTATCTGAAACTGAGCCCCTATTGACACAATTCATAAACAGTTATTCTAATTATGCCGTCATGGTTGTCTTTTTTTAAATTATTTTTAAGTGGATTCATGGAACCCAAGCTATACCTACATCTCCTTTTTTTCAATTGATGCTGCACTTTGCCTTTGAAAGACTACAAATTGTAGTGTAAAGTGCATGTTACTTCAATAAGAAAAAATGCACATCTTTAAACACTAATTTCCAGATCATACCTACTGGACAACCCACAGGATCTGCTGGAATAGAGGTGTAGAAACGCTTATAAAGGTACTCAAATTGAGATTGCTCTTGAACTTCCATCACTTGGAACCCTTCACAGCATTCAAACTGAGATATCTCAAAAGTCCTGTTCATGTCAGTGCACTCCGATGAGGGCATACAGAATTGCCTACAGAACACGCACGCAAAAATGCACATACACACATGCACATTTTCAATTAAAAATTTTTTTTAATTTAAAAATGCAACAATTTACACCATAGTATATTTACAAAATAAAAAATGACAAATTTTGTTGGCCCTGAGTACATATTTTTTACTAAGTTCAGTATGGTCTAAATGGTAGTCAGATGCTGTTTAAAGCAAGAGTATAATTATATCACATTTAGTTAGAATATGATACATAGAGCTTCTGTAACAGCATCTAATTGGTCCATTTTGTTTCAGCTAAGCTTATTATAGCTACTGCTAATGCCAAAGAGTATAAATCAATAGGGTCATTGTCAAATCGAGCAAGGAATGATCAATGCAGCTTTCAATGTAACTCACGTGCAACGGTAGATGTAGGAGTTATATTGCCGGTTCAAAGCCCAGTCACAGTAATTCGAATATCTGTATTCCAGTACATTAGTATGGAATTCCTTGGTTATTCTGCAAGTATTGGGCCTATACAGTAGCAGCAAAAGTGTTGCAAGTAGAAAAAACAAATATTAGTTTATAATAGCACAATGACAACATTTACCAATGTATTTACATTAAAAATCATCTATCAGACATATAATCATCTCACCCATACAAATAATCTGGGAGAACAATGGAAGTTTCTTGGATGAGAATCTGGGGTCCACAGGCATTTCTTACATAGCCAAATGGTGGACTGCAGAACTGGCCATCTAGGTCTCCCCCACCCTGCTGCACCTGGGGAGTGTCAGCTACAACTGGATGCAAGCAGCAAAACCAAGCAACAAGCAAAGCAAAGGTACCTCTCAGCACCATATCGTCCGCAAAAACCAAGCGGCCAGTCTTTGTTTCCTATTCGCACGCCCCACATTCGGTTAGAACTAAAGAGGGAGTGGGTTGTGGTCCAGCGTTGTTTACACCTAGCCAAAAATTTGGGAGGGAAGAAAATGAATAAGTTTTTTTGGTTCATCTTTAACTCTCATTCATAGTTTGTTTGTTTATTTTTAAAAATAAATATTACAGTGAAATAACTAACTCAGATGAAATACTTGACATTAAAAACCTATGAAAGATGGGGTGGGGCATGCATCCCCAAGTTTTGCTCAAGAATTGATTTTTAACTAATTTGTTTGGATACACCAACGTTTGTTGTTACAACTAAGTGGTTACAACTAAGTGGTTACAACTATGTTATTTTACTCTATCGAACCACTGGTTACAATTAAGTACTTTTTTACTGTATAAAAACTCAAAAGTTGTTAATATTAACACAATTTTAACCTCATATTAAGTGTTCTAAACAATTATTTTGCCTGGTCTAAAACATTATGTTTTAATAAATATTATATTAATTATTTGCCACAGGTCTTAGTGCAGACCACTCCTGGTATCTGAGCACAGTTTGGTACTGTGACTTATTGATCTATTGCACTTGGCCAAGAATTCTGTAAGGATTAGGCCATTGGGTTTAACTTAAACCATGGTTATTTTATATACCCTGAACAGTACCAGGACCAACCCCCAAATTTCTGCCATAACCCAATCGTTGAGATCAATTAATCTCTCCCATAACCCTTTTTGTCTTCTTGACATGGACACTAGTCTCGCTGGCCAGACCCTTTACCCAAATGTTCCGCTGGGGAAGGGTCTGGTATATTGTGAATACCAATCTCATATCATCAGGATTCATTTCTGCTCACAGATGAATATCATTTATAACCCACTCTTTCCTCATGCATGAACATTGTTCTCACCAGAGTTACAATGCCTTTGCTATTTACTCACATAGAAAAACCACAGACCCCCATAAGAAGTACAGCCGAAGTATGCTCCTCCAGATTCTGGAGGAAGATACAAAATTGGTATATGCAGTATACCAGACCATTCTCTAGCGATGGATTTGGGTAAAGGGTTTGGCAATGGTGCACAGACATAGTCAATAGTACACAGTCAGTTCTTTAGCAAGTTAAAGACTTCTCCACACATTTTGACTTACCATTTAACTAATAAATGTCAGTGGTGAAGAAAATACAAACATATTTTCTAGCAATTATGTTGTGCAAATTCACTGGTTCAACTAAATGTTATCATGTTGTTAAACCTTTACCAAACTGTGCTGTTGCTTTGCATCTTGTTTTGTTGTTGTTGAAACTAAGTCTCTTTTCTTTGCATTCAACAATTAATTTGTATGAGAACTCTATTCAGGGGTGGATCCAAAGGAGTCTTGGGGGGGGGGGGGGGGGGGGGGAGATTGGGGGTTTACCAATGGACCCCACAGCCAGTGGGTTTACAGAGAACACTGAGCCTGAGAAACCCCCCTCCCCCCTTTCCTGGCTACAGGCTTGAGGGTTAGGGCTAGTTTTATCTAAGGTTTAGCCAGGTAAATATGGAAACCTTCACAGAGATTTCAGCAGTGTGGGATATATCTTGTACAGCCCTGCTGGTTGTTGTTTTTATTTCATCCTATTTGCTACAAGTCTCACTAGAGATCCTTTTCAAATAGCCAAATATTTCCAATTTAACTGATTTTTCTATGAAATACTTTAATTTTTATACTCCAAAAGAACTACTGGCAGTAGAAAGGTTCAACTACCCCGGAATTTAATTGGGACATTGTTCCATGCTGACATAAACATCTACACATCACTAAATAACTGGGAGTTTGTTTTTAGGTTATGTATCTGGGGCTAGGGCTAGCTTCTATGGTCATGTGAACCAGAAATGTCTTTCTCTACCCTTTGAGGCATAAAGGCAAAGTAACCATATCCAAGAATAGGTTAGTAAGGCTAACGATGATGGCTGTGCACTATACAGAGGCAAAGAAGGAAATGCTGAGGCAGTTGTGTTCATGCAAGGAGGCAGTTGTGAAGTGTTTCATACAGGGCCATTCTAATTGCCTGTTCAGAAAATTGTTCCAACTTGTGTACTTCACAGACACATACATAGCATTTCATTAAACAACATAATAAATTTATTTGAGTATGAATAAATAAAAACTAGCAGTTCTGTATAGTTGAGATGAATACTACAATTGTATTTCCATTGGTATATTAACAGGTACTAGCCTGTATGCTAGCTAAGCCCACCTAGCAGTAGTCACACGATTGTCTGCTGGAAGGACTTATACAGAGTTTTATAATGCACTTAACAGTGGAAACTGTGGGATTGGCCTTTTCTAAATGTTAAGTTAATGGAGTTTGGACACAGTGTTGTTGACCTCAGTTGGAGTGTGTTTACATAAATGTGGTTGTTAGTACTCCCACATTACTCATATAGTTCTCCTCCTCCCCCTTGAAAATTAAAAAAGGAAACAGCCATAATTGGCTGAGGGGGCACAAATTTGAAAAGAAAAAAAAATAGATAGCAATGATCCCCTTGGACCCCAAGATCCCCCATATATAAATTGTTGGACCAATATCCAAACTGCAACTGTGTGTGTGTGTGTGTGTGTGTGTGTGTGTGTGTGTGTGTGTGTGTGTGTGTGTGTGTGTGTGTGTGTGTGTGTGTGTGTGTGTGTGTGTGTGTGTGTGTGTGTGTGTGTGTGTGTGTGTGTGTGTGTGTGTGTGTGTGTGTGTGTGTGTGTGTGTGTGTGTGTGTGTGTGTGTGTGTGTGTGTGTGTGTGTGTGTGTGTGTGTGTGTGTGTGTGTGTGTGTGTGTGTGTGTGTGTGTGTGTGGTTAACCATACTCACGGGAAGGTATATATTAACACTCTCCTGACCACATGGAGAGCAGATGCCAAATTTTAGCCTGATTGATACTTGCAGTGAAAAGAACTTCCTGTCTATGTGGCTATGGCCAAGCCACATTCCTAACTACACCTACAGAAGGGTAATAGAGGTAATAGAACTTTCTTGTTCATGTGGAGTCTACATGCCAAATTTCAGTGTGATTGGTCCAGCGGTTTGGCAGTGAAACCAATACAGCATGCATAAACACGCACAGACAGATTTATCTACTTATTTTAGGAGCTATGTATGTATGTATGTATGTATGTATGTATGTATGTATGTATGTATGTATGTATGTATGTATGTATGTATGTATGTATGTATGTATGTATGTATGTATGTATGTATGTATGTATGTATGTATGTATGTATGTACGCATGCATGTATGTATGTGTGTGCATGTATGTATATATGTATGTATGTATGTGTGTGTGCATGCATGTATGTATGTGTGTGCATTAGTTATTTTCACTGCCAAACCGATGGGCCAATCAGGCTGAAATTTGGCATGTGATCTCCAAGTAACAGGGTGAGTATTAATTTTTTTTCTACATATGGGTGTGGTAATGGGTGTGGTTTTATCATAGCCACACTCACAAAAGCTATTTGGGCTGACAAAAGCTGGTTAAAGGACAAATAAATCCAACTGAAATTTGGTATGTGTTCTTCAAGTAACTAGGTGAGTGTTATTGACCACAGGTGGGTGTGACAATGGGTATTGTTTGTTTGTTTTTAGAGCCACACTCAGAGGAAGTCGTTTTGACCGCCAAAAATTAATTTAAGGATCAATCAAGTTGAAATTTGGCATGTGGTTTCCAAGTACTCGAATGAGCATTATTAACTACATTGGGTGTGGTTTTGTCATGACCACACCCACACTAGTTGTTTTCACTGGCAAAAACTAATCACACTGAAACTTGGTATGTGGTTTCCATGTGACCACAGGATTATTAATAACCTGTGAATGTGTTTAGCCACACCCATAAAATATTAATGGAGACAGTTAGATTGATCAAGGGAGCAATCAAGTGGAACAAGATTTAGTTAAACACCCAAAGTACGCCCAGCCACACACACAGGAGGTTAATACACTTTCCGGTCACATGCTGGACCAATCAGGCTGAAATTTGGCATGTGGACTTCATGTAAACATGAATGTTATCACTCTACCATCTTTGCGGTTATGGGTTGGTTGGGCCTATAAACATTAATGTAAAAATGTGAATGCCATTACCGACATAATTCATTCAAGCTGCTGCCAGTAAATCTGGATTTAGTTACTTATACCACTTTCATACTTCGCTGCACCAACACCATGCAGCAAAGCTGCAACAGGCCCACTGATATTTATAAATAGTTATAAATTTATATATCTATATATTCATAATAACAAATAAATATATTGGATTAATCTGTGAACAATAATAATGAAGGTAAAGGAGGACGAACCAAGATTGGGCATGTCCTAGTAGATCATAAGTTAGAAGACCCTTTCCAAATTTAAATCAGATTCACGAGTATTGTTGATCCTTTGCGGAATAATTATTGGGTTTTATCAAAATAGAGAAATGTATATTCACTTGTGGTCGACATGAATATAATCTTTTTTATCATTTCATGGGTCAACCCAACGAAGTTAGCTATTTGTTTGTTGTTGTTGATTGTTTATTGTTTTGTTTTTTTAAAGTTTATTACTATCTTTAGATTTTAAAAACAACAAACAATTATACCTACAAAATTGAAATTCTATTTCTCCGATTTGCAGGATTGAGAGAATTGCTTGGCCAATGAAATTTGGCATGAGCACTTGAAGTAAATGTTGGATCATTTTTAAAATTTAAAACTGAAGCATTTTCCTATCGCCCTTTTCTGTTTGGCTGTGTGTATTTGTTTGGAAACACTCTCATTTGTTAGGACCTATGCTCTTGGTTCTAAATCCTCATCCTCCTTAATGTCTTCAGCAGCCTCATGTTCCTCCTCTTGCTCCACCTGTAAACTGAACTGACCCTGCTTATGTCGTAGGGTACAGGGATATCATCCAAGGGAATGAATTCCACCATCTCCTCACTAGGAAAGAATGCCAAATTTCAGCCTTTTTGGTCCAAGGGTTTGGCCATCATGCCTAAACACATGTACGTACATACAAAGGTACATACATAGCTACATAGGAACCAAGATATATAATAAATGGGTTCATGGGTCTAATTCCTTAGGTCCAAGCGTTATTCAGAAGTTTTATTTTGGTTTCTTTTTTTTTTTGGCTTTACACACCAATGGGAAGAAGTGTGGCCAAGTGGGACCACACTCATTTTTTTGTTCCAAGGATTTGTCTGGCCATAGTACCATTTTTTGGCATGACATGAACACAGAAAGGGGTGTGGCCATATGCATTTACTTAAAACATTCCCCAGATGACTATGATTTCAAATACATAGGTGCCATAGGTCTAACTCCCTAGGTTCAAGTGTTATTTCCTCTAAGTAGCACTTGTTTCTTTACACTAGTTAACCACTGATTAACTAATTTTAGTGAAGGCTGTTTACTAACTAATTTTTTTGTTACTTTTCTTTTTTTTTTCTATCTCATCATAGGTCAGCACTGTCTCTATATATTGTTGCTACCACAACACATAGTGAATTTGGTTCACACCATTTTAATGTGCCATCACAGCACTCTCCTCTACACACTCACACTATCACATCCTTCAACATACCAATCAAGACAATGGTATTGTTGTTTAAATATATTAATGATTGTGATGGAATATTTACAGATTCTGATGTAATAATATACCTCTTATTTAGGAATTATTTCCTAAGCCAGGTTGGTCATTATGTGCCATCATTTGTTTCCTGTTTCTAGGAAAGGACGCTATATTAAAAAAAATGATTTCATTATAATTAATATATATCATATGTGTATAAGGTATACTGTGTATCACACACATTAATAGGAGACGATGAGGAACGCGAGTGGGAAATGGTTGGAAAAAACTCAGTGTTAGCTTGTGATTTGTTATTATTTGCGGTCCACCCAAACTTACAGGAACAATTAATTGACATTCCTTTAAAGTCCAATTGTACACACTTAGCCAAAGATAACTTCCTTTTGATGACCACACCCACCAATGTTTGCTCAACTGCAGCCATGTTAGTTCTCTAGCTTGCTGTCATATACTCCTTCAGATAAGGAATACTACACCTTCTTTTGTATCCCCCCAAATATTCCTTCACCCTTAGTAATAATCTTGTTGGCTTGCCTTGTGCTTCCCAGAATACAAATAAGGAAATTGTTGTTGATCCTGACTACCTATTATGGCTCCCAAGGTAGACTATAAATTTCTGATAATTGTCTCAAAGGACTTCATAGCCATGCAGTGTTTCAATTCTTCCATTCAGTTTTTGATCTAGAAAAATTATTGCAAAAATTGTGCAAGCACAGGTTTTAGCATTTCTTAAGGGGAAGGATGGTTCATATTGGTTGATACAGATATATGCAGGGGCTATTAGTATATTTGATTTGATCACTCCCACTATATTTAAACCACACCTACCCAATTGAGTGAAGTACATGTTGATTTTTTTATATTTGAAGTGAAGTACACTGTAGAACTTCAAAGTTGGACATCCCAGAGTTAGGAACTGACTTGTTAACCAACAGGAAGTGAAATAATGGATGGAATGTCAGCAACTACATAATTTTCTTCACTTTTGGGGTGCTCAGCACCTGCAGCAGCCATGTGCGTATTCTCTCTCCAGTCACAAGAGTCGACAATCCTTCCAAGAAAGGGCAGAGAGAACAGCTGCAGCAGATTATGAAAAGGAAAACTTGTATTCCAAATTAATTTTCTAAATTTCTGCTTAAATATGTTTTCCACCAGTTCATAGTATGTGAACCAGGAGAATGCTTAATCACCACCACTAACATCCTTAGCATGTTTTTAACTTCAAAAGCAATACACAAAAATGAATTAAATATTAAATATTATTTAACCTTTCAGTATAATAGATGAAAATTTGAACTCCTTTTTTCATGGGGGGGGGGGGGGCAAATTTTGGCACTGTTTTAATAATTTATTATTGCCATGCATCCAAGGGACAAGTCAATAAAGTTTCATCAAAATCCCTTCAGCTATTGCAGAGCCAAATATGAACATAAAAACAGGTCTACTACTATAGTTATAGACAGTTAATCCCTTAGGAGGGTTTTTATCAGAGACCAACAACCACCACTGGATCCAATGGACCGACCACCCCTGAATCAGAGGATGAAACCACCCCTGAATCACACGAATCCCCCCCCCCCCAGGGTCTGCCACTGTATAGAGGGTGAAAGAGGAGGTGGATGTAATGAAATGTTTTCTTTGGTACATGCATGCACTAGATTACAAATACATGTGTAGTTAGAAGTAGAAGTAGCTTATGTAAAATTGTGGATCAGCATTCCATATAAGGGTGAACATTTTTAGGGAAAGGTCTATCCAGAAGTTACAGCTGCCATTTATTAAACAAAGATCAATGGGAAGAAAAATTATAGGGAATGTCTTCATTTTGTTATATACTTGTCCTTTTTCGCTCTCTCTCTCTTTTCTTCTATGACTCACCACATTAGGCTGACATACACAGTTGCGTATGCATGTACATATGTATCATGTGTAACAACAATGGTACCTGTACTACAGATAGGCTATATTCATATTGTAATCCCTATAGGGAATTAAAATTACCTTTAAATTCTTCTGTGTGGTGTTACCACCTTTCTCCCCACCCCAAAAAGAGACACCCTCCAAAATTTGTGGATGTAGATCTTTCAAAATATGTACAATGATGCAGTGGTTTGAATTAATTAACTACTTATCAACGTAAATTCAAGGATGGTTATTAGATTGTGGGTTAATTTTAAAAAAACCTAATGAAATCAGTTCTGCCTGATCACACATCTTGGTGACAAAATGATGCAACAAAAATTAAAACAGAAAGTGGAAAGAAGAAAAAATAAAATATGAACTGTAGGCTATTTACCCAACTACATGATACAGCTACTTTTTGAAGAATGGTTCCACACTGCTAATAAGGAAGAGACCCGTATTTCCATCATCCTTCATACCATAATAGAATCCATTGTCCCTTTTACCTATAAACATCAAGGTGTCCCCTTCAGCAAAGCTTAATTCATCTGCTGACTTGGCATCATAAGACTTAGTGGCCTTGTAAAAATTAGCTGGAGTTTCTGGGAACAAATCACTGTCAGTGTTAATCTGTTCTTGTACTTCTGGCTCTGAAAGCAGCTGATTAGTGTCACTAGTATCACTTACACTCTTAACAGCACTGGGGGTGTCATTGGGATCCCCAGTTAATGCATTAGCTGAAGTTCTGACTGGTCGTGGAGGTGGTGAGTTGGAATCCAAGTTCTTACTGGTGTCCTTATCCATAGAACTGATTGAAGTTCTGGGAGGACTTGGAGGAGGTTGGCTGGAAGATGAAGATGTACTACAATTGGACGTGTCTAATTGAACTGGTTCAGATGCTAATTTTGGAGAGGTGACTGTTGATCTTTTGCGTGGTGTAGGCCGTACAGTGTTTGGTGGATGGGAAGGTCTCTCTGGAGGCCTCTGCTCTAAAGCAGTAATACCTTTCTTTGCATTTGTGGAAACATGGTTTGTAGGTGAAATGAGCACATCAGAATCAGGAGACACAGATGGTGTGTCTCTGTTGTGTACTTTCAGCACAGTTTCATCTCCTCCACTGGATGGAGGCTGAACAATGGGTTCAACCTTTTTCTGAGACACAGAAACTGGCTGAGCTTCACCAGCTTTCTTCTGTGGTGACGAATGAGGTTGTGGTGCCTTTTGCATCTTTGACACAGGCCCCTCATCAGCTACAGGAGCCTTGGCACTCTTTTTGGAGTCTCGTTTGACCATCCTTTTCAATGATCCCATAAGCCTGTGTCCTCTGGGGGATACGGAAGTCCCTATGTGTCTAGCAGTTGGTAGTGGTGGTGGAGAGTCCCTGGGAGGTTTGCTATACTGCCTTGAAGGAGAAGTAACATGGGGTGGTAGGTTTTCTGGTCTAGGAGGAGGAGGATGGGTAGGTGGGTTCTTTGAATCAGCAGCAACTTCACTAGCATCAACTGATGCTCCATCCACATGCTCAAATTCCTTCATTTTCTCAAGTTTTTCAGCCTTTATTGACCTTTTATCAACCACTGATGGCATAATATCTGATGGAATCAGGCTACTGATTCTCGTAGGAGGTGGAGGGCGACTCCCCTTGGGGGACGCTCGCTGAGTGCTCCCCACGTTGCCAACTCGAAGATGTACAGAGCCTACATTTGAATCTGACAGCACAGGTGCCCCACCTGATAGAGGTGGTGGTTGAGATGCATCAGCTGGTTTTGTATCTATTGCAATGGGGCTGGCTGAAGGAGGAGAGAAAGCAGGAGTAGACAGCTTAGAAGAGAGTGAAGGAGATGGAGGAGGAGGAAGTGGTATGCTGGGAGGTGGAGGGATAGCCTGACTGGTCGGTAGCTTCACCTTCTTCATCCTTGCTTTTGCCCTTGGAGTGGGAACAGGAGTAACTTTGGGTGTATTCGACTCAAGCAAAGGATGGGGAACTGGAGGTGGAGGTCTCCGTCGAGGGGTGTCTGTAGTAGATATGCGTCTCCTTGGTTTGTCATGCAATGCCTCTGGCTTACTAAGTTTATGTTGAGTGGATTGGGTGGCTTCACTCGTAGAGATACCTTGAGGTTTCACCTTCTCTGGGGTCTCTATCAACAGCTGTGGTGTCTTGTCAGTCTTCTTTAATGCAGGACTGTGGGGCTTGTCTGCTGGTGTAGGACCTATTTTCTCTGACAGTTTGAAGGACAGATTTGTGACCGGGGTAGTTCCAGCTGAGGGAGGGAGGGGAGGGACTCGTCTGGGATTTTTAGGAGTAGTGTGTGACTTGGTAACCCGTTTCACAATCTATTGCATACAGACAAAACAGATATCAATTATCTCAACATATCTTAGCACTTCCCGTCATAACAAACAACAAAGAGGAGAGTTATGACAACAATGATCATGTTCACATTAACAGGTTATCAATTAGCAGACACTACAGCATATTGGATTACAAACACGAGATGGATTTGGCATCATTGTACTATAAACTTCTTGGCATCAACTGACACCAAATACTGTCTGCATGTCAGCCACACACCCCCTCCCTCCCCACACTTTGGGACAGCAAAAGATAACTGTTTTATGTTTAGAATAATTGTTAGAAGTCCTGAGTAATATGTGTGGCTACTACATAACATGAAAATCACAGTGTCTAAGATTGTGAAAGAGCAAAAATAAATAACAAAGACCTGGAAATGTGGGTTCCTGCTGCTATAAGCAGAGTGAGGTACACTATATATAATTTAAACACTTCCAGCAACATTGCATCGTATGTATGCTCCTGCACATTCACTGTAACAAAGTCAATATAAATAACCTGACACACTTTGGGTCTGGTCTGCAGACAGGTGAACTGTATGAAGGGTGGACTATTGCTTAAGCTAATGTTACACACCAAGAGAGAATCAAATTCATCGGTAAGGAGGAATGTTGCATGTCAGGAGAACAGCAGGTGTGACCAGAGTTAGTGGCTATCATGAGGGGGCGAAGAGACCTGATGGTGGAGGAGGTGATGTTGGTTCTCCTCAATTGCTGCAGTGATACTCGTAACATAAAATTCATGCCTGATGTCAGGAGGTATAGTTCCTGCCTGACTGGGAGAAACAATGTGTCTGTCAGTCCATTCTAATCAGTAATGGTGGCAATGGCAGATCCAGAGGATATTTATTTGGTTCAGACGAACCCCCTTCCTAGTACAGTAACTAACAAACTTGCAGTTTTCCTGTAACTAAAATGTTTGAGTCCAGTGTATACAGTTGGCAAATATAGCCCGTTCCCCTGTTTCATTGTGTGAAAGATAAAAATGTGTTGATTTTTTTTTTTTTTTTTTTTTTTTTTTTTTTTTTTTTTTTTTAGGGTGAACTTACCTTTATGCTACTCTAAGAGAGAGACTTGGCTCTCAGGCATTAATTTAAAAAAATACACATGACATCATGGTAGCTAATCAGGACTTTGACAAACTAGTAGTTGACTTTGCCAAGAAGCATCCCAGACAATGGCTCTTCCATGTGTGCATATGCTTTTTATTACCACATTTTATTTTTGCTATATTTTCCTTTTTTTCAAACTATAGTTGTTGATAGTTTTGCTAGCTCTCTCCCTTTTTTTTTCATTAATCTATTAATTTTGGCACAGCTTTTCATAAATTGTTCCATCACAATTACGGCAAATGTGTACTAAATTCACAAATATAAAGGAAGATAATTCTCTAACATGTTATTTCACTTTCTCATCCCTTCTGGGATTTTCCTCTTTGCTTTCTCATGTTGTCATGCTGTGTTCTATCATAATTAAAGCTAGCATAATTATATAATTTAATTGATAGGTGTGGTTTAATGGATGTGGAAGTGGTCCACTTAAAAAAAATTTTTCGGCAGAATTAAGAACCTCCCCTTCTCCAAATCCTGTAACTGCCCCTGGATGCACATGGTGTCGTCAAATACAAAGTCCTTAGTTTTGGTGTATATGCTATAAACTGTTACTGTTTTGCTTGTTTAACTAAGATACTGTTTATATTGATTTTCAACTCTCCTAGCAAAAAGACTTTAGCCCTGTCCACACTGCACACTAAAAACCGGTTTCACCCATGTCTGGAATGGGTTCCACACATCCACACTACACCTGGTTTCATCCCAACGGGTTCCACCCAGTTTCACCTGAAACCTTCAGAAGGGTAGGCTTCAAGAGGCATAGATTTATTTAACATTCCTGTGGCTTTATTGTTAATGTGCGCTATTAGGAGTTTAGCTACAAAAGCTCTCTCCCTCCTCTTTAGCCTCCATTTGTGTGATGATATTGCAGAGGAGAAAAGACAAAATAAAGTAGCACACGAGAAAATAAAATACCCTGCTACTATATGAGGTAGAGAAAAAACAATTGATCAGCCCAGCCAATTATTTAGCCCATGCAAGTAATGTGGAGTGGGTTCAGCACTATGCCAGTGTGGACGCAAGAAAATGTTGGAACTGGGTGTCTCTGGAGAGTGTTACAAATTTGTTTGTAGTGTGGACAGGGTTTTAAATTAAGTGCAGACTCTTGGTGTCTTCATTTACTTGAGAGCACAGTTTCTATCTACTACAGTAAAACAACATTGTTGTATGTTGTAGTTTAACCTTCTCATTATCCGATTAAAATACACACAATATACTACAACAAGAACAACATTAACTGATTCAAAACACTTGCGTATATCACAACAATTAGAATTGAACTGAGCTTCACCTCATGCTATTAGTCATTATCTGAACTATTATCAAAACAATTATTTCCTAATTAGAATCCAATCAAGGCAATTGCTCAACTAATTGGCCACTTTCATACTGCATATTCCAAATACAGTTGTGTGACTTGGCTGGGACTAACCTTACTGCCGGGCAGGGTTGCTAGACTACCTTCAGTAGCATTACTTGCTGCTCCAGAAGTATTCTCCATGTCACGTTGAGGTGGTACATGGCCATTCATTGATTTCTCACTCAAACCTGCAGAGGAAGAGTTTCTGTCATCCACAAAGTTGGTGTCTACTGTATCCTTTGTTAAACCACCTGAATATGCTAGCAAATGTGTAAAGCACACTGAGGATAAAAGGGGGGGGTTTTTTCGGTTGGAATTATGTCACACACCTTGAACTCCTTCGCCCTTGTTTGTAATCAACTTCTCAAGGCCTCCGCCAGATATGTCACCTTCTGTGGTTGTTTGCTGCGAAGAAAACTCACTCCTAGTTCTTTTACTGACATCTGCTTCCAGTTGATTGGATAGATCAGATCCACCTTCATTGCTTTCTTTCTCTCTTGTTCTCTCCTTAGAAAGTTTAGTTTTTTCAATGTGGTCTGCTTCTTTACTGCTCTCCTCAATGATGGGCTATGTTATGAGAAAAATATATTTTTAAATAATAAACACATTTGCTATATGTTAATCTAATGCAGCTGCTATTAGGAACCCACAAAAATCTGACAAATCTGGAAATCTCAAACATGGATTCTCCCAATGTGTAAATTTCTGCCAATATATAGGGTCATAACTACAAGCCACTTGTGCTGACATACAAACAAACAAAAATTCACTGTCAAAAGTATCAAAACCTGTCGAATTAAAAATCCTTCTCATTTTTATGTTTTTATGCTCTCCATATTATGTGTGCTGAGACACAAACCTCTGTAGTATGTCTACACTAAGTTATTGCACACCAAAATAACTTTCAAACAATATGTTGTTTTGAGTTTAAAATTATCTCCATATGGTTTTGGAATTCAAATTTTAACTTTGACAACCACTCAGATGAGAGCTGCAGACTGACTACATGTCCAAACATGCCAACTTGTTATGAATGCAGTAGAGCACATGTAGTGAATGACTTAATACACTGTATATTAGCATCCTGACCTCAACATATGACTCAGGAAACCATCCTTGTTTTCCTCCTGCTGCACCAAACCACCAGCCATTGTCCTGGCCCCAGTACACCCACACTGTGTCTCCTTTACTGAACACCAGCTCACCCTCGGACTGATACGAATGGACAGCATGATACTCTGAGGCTTCAAGCTCTCTTCCTCCTATGAGGGCAGAGAAGGACAGAAAATGGAGCCAGTGGAGATAGGGAAAGGAGAGGGGGGAAATTGATAGGGGAATAAGTAGGAGCAAATGGGCGAGGGGGAACAAGAGGAAACATACTCATGACCCTTTGTGACATACTGACATGTAGGTATGTAAGAAAGTTTGAAAAAGTGTTAGTAACCGTACCTGCAGCCATTGTGTCGTCCATGTTTCTCGGCCTCTCCACGTTACCTACTGCTTTCCCTGCACATTCTGTGTGCTCCCTCCTTGTGATCAATTCTGTTTTAGATCTGGACACCAAATTAGCTTTGCCAAGGGACGTGGGCTTCATGTAAGACTCGGGAAACCAGCCCACTTTGTCCTTATGGACACCTCGCCACCACCCGTTGGCCGCCTTCTCAATCACCAAAATAATGCTCTCTTTTGTAAAGTTCAGCTCAATATGACTGCTCCCAGCAAAATCATATTTTGCTGCATACTTCTCTGCATGAAGAACTTTATTAAACTCCTTTCCCTCCAAGGCAGCTTTAGTCATGAAGGAATCACTCTCAGCGTCTAGCTGGCTGTTTGGAGAATCATCTGCCTGAACATTTGTGGTGGCATCTTTGGTTCCGACGCTCTCATCTGGATCACTAGACCCACTCACACTACTTCTGTCTTTGACCAAGCTCTCTCTTTCCAATCCAGCCATGCTGTTTCTACACAAGACAGGAAATTTATATTGGGGGGAATTAAAAATATTACCTCATAGTAATAAGCATAAATGAAGTCATGTGAAAATCATACATTTCAATAGGGTATAAATTTGGGGTATAAAATTTACCCATTTCATTGTCCTGGTGATAACCAAAAAATAAAGAGTGTGTTTGCATCACATCTTACAACACTGTGTGCTATGACTGTGGCTATCCAAGGCTACAAGTAACCAACATTATTTAAACCACAAAGACGAACCTTCCCAAGTTGAATTTTTCAAACTTATTGACTATTGTAGGAGTGGAATCAATCTCTATCCTGCTGAAGGTGTGGCTCCGTTGGGGTCTCTTGTCTTTCCACCTGGCCAGATGCTGAGTACCAACATCAGACTTTCCCCTCTTGACGGCGAGAGAAGGATGCTTTGAGCTGAACGTGCTGGATGCATCCATAATGGCAGCTGCTGCCAAAGTGAAGCTCTCTGCAAAATAAAATAAACCACAAGCAAATTGACAGTGTGACCCATGCTTTTACAGGCTTCATTAATCTGCTCTTGTACCTTCCTGCTTTTTCTTTTTTTCTGCTTCTTTGTCTACATATTTGACGTATGTCTTGGGGAACCATCCAGATTGATCACCGATGAACCCAAGCCACCATCCTCCACCATATGGCGTCTCCTCTAGAGTGACCCAGTCTCCTGCCTGCATAGCCAGGTCACCCTCATTCTGAGGGTCGTACCGATGCAGCACTTTGTAATTAGGCACTGGAAATAGGACAGAGCATCAATGGAGTCATGTTCAAAGCAATCTTGGCCACCTATGTTAGGAGACCACTACCATTAATTGCTGGCTACGAGGAGCCACAGCATAACTACTTCTCGTATTTGTGCAAAAGCATAGCAACCATTTGTGTACAGTCAGCTTCAAAGTATGTACAACATTGTCGGGGCTCATTCTCTGATTACATATGGTAAATGTATCAATGTCCCCTGCCGCTGGCTACAATAGCAACTGCAGTCACTACGAGTGCATCACTGCATGCATGTACATGTATATACACATGTGTGCACATGTATGTATGCACATACTCATACATAAATGTCTGTGTAATGTGTATGTACAGTATGCAAAGATGGTATGTACATATGCGTAAAGTATACATATGGCTATACACACAGCATATACAGTATGTATGTTTGAGGATCTTATGTAATATCCACTATCACAATAATAACCATCCATAGGTTTTCATAGGTACCAGTAATGACATGTCAATGAGTATTAATTGCACTGTGGGTGCATATATCCTTTCACATATAAATCTGTCTATTAACAGCTACCGCATATAATTTTCACCAGATTACATCCACGCAGAATAAAGGAATTCATTCTAGCCAGCATAAATAGGCCAGTTCAACTTGTGCCATAACCAGTTGTACTCATTGATGTTCATGTGTGCTGCCATGCATCTGGATATCACTAGCTGAAGCTTCCAAGAATATTTCCTCTATTGCATTCCAGGATTCCACCCATGCCTCTCTTCAGGCTTCCATCCTAAGAATTTCTCTATCAAGCGAAACAATGCAACGTACTGCATATATGAATCTCAGGCCATATTTTGTTCCTCCATATCTTCCCAGTGTTTTAGACCAGACAAAAATAACTGTTTAAAATGCTTAAGATAAGGTTAAAGTTGGGACAAGTTTACAATTTTTGGGTTTTTAAACATTAAAAATTACTTAGTTGTAACCACAGGGTTTCCTTACAGTAAAAGTACTTAGTTGTAACCATTAGTTAACAAAAATAACTTCGGTGTTTCCAATTAGTAAATAATTAGTTTTAAAAAAAATCAATGCTTGAGAAAAACTTGCGGATGTATCTCTAACTCCCCCCCCCCCCACCATTCCAAATGTTGCTAGACCTGGTGTGCCACAGATAAAAAGAAAGTTATAATGGCAGAGAAGCTGTTTTAATTAGCAGATTAAATATCAAAAACACTTCCATAAACATCATCAAGAAATGAGTCCTCATCAGTGGATTCTGTGGAGGAGTTAATGCGTCCACTCTGCATACTCAACATAGTTTCACTGACCATGCTGCTCTGCACAGAGACTTCAACTGATTCTTACACCAATGCCTCTCTATGCCACCAGTCACCACCACCACCCACCAGGAAGATCCATTGGAAATGCACTGCAACACAGTGACCCACTTCTGGGAATGTTGTTTTGTACACACTACTTCTGTCATTTATTAAAAAGACTGTAGAAAGCAAATCTAGATTGCCACCGAGTGTGGGCTAAATTTCATGAAAGACATGACCCCTTTTTAACTTCAATTGAATGTTCCCAAGTGTCGTTTTTTTTTTGTTTTTTTTTTGTTGTTGTTGTTGTCTATTTTTAAAGGGGGGGGGGGGGGGGTGTCAGGGATTTCCCCTAACCTCCTCATTGCTGAGCGGTGCTGAAATCTCCCCCATGCATGCATGGTGGTTGCATATAGCTGAGTGTACACAAGTGTCCATTGACTCCTTACTATATTGACAAACATGCAACACAAGGGAGACCTACTTGGCTAGGCAGTACTGACACACAATATAATCCTTGGCAAGGCAATCACTTCCTAATATGTGCTGAGATTGGCAAAAGATATAACAATGGCAGTGCATATGTGGAATGCACTTTACCTCCAAGGACTGGCTTGGCATGTGTCATGTCTCCCATCTCTGCTCCTGCATCTCCATTGACGTCATATTTGGTACTGGTCCTTCTACACATGCAGCAAACAAGCAACAACAGGACCACGACGACTAAAACCACAAAGACCACAGCCGCGACTGCACCACCAATAATAGCAGCAAGAGAGTCTGCCAGAGGGGAGGAAAGGGAGTGAATCAAATGACACTTCTGTTTAATTTTTACATGTTTAAATACACACAACACCACTAATTAACACTAACTTGAAGGTGTTGGGGATATGGTTGGACGCAGTGACACAACTCCTGTGCATGTTGCATCATCTGTGTCCTGGTTTTCTCCACTTCTCTGAAACAGTAGCAGAGGTGAAGATGAAGCTGAACTGAAAGGAGATATTACTCCAGAGAGAGGAAGATTGGAGTCTGTGAACACTAGCCTCAGATTAGCTCCTGCTTCCTGGGGGAGATTCAAGGGCCCATGCTTTGCCATTAGGTCTCCAACACTGCAGGCCTGTGGCATGGCACTTGAGCAGAGTGCAGGGTTACTGGGAGAGCTGTCCACAATATCCCCACAAGTGCCTGAGCCAGCTGATCCTGTTCCAACTCTCAAACTCCACTCAAAAGGCACTGGACTAGCTGTTGTCTGTCGCTTCTTTCGTAATAGAGACAACAACTTCCTTTTCCTTCTCAGCATCATTGGTGATGGGGAAGGAGACAAAGTAGAGTCTACAAAGGCCATTGAAGAAGATAGAACATCAGATGGAGAAGCTGGAGGTGAACTCATAAGTCCTGACGATTGAACATCAGTCATGGAAGGCAACAATTGCTCAGACAGTGAAGAAACTGCAAGGAAAAATCAAAATAGAGGATGGCACTTCAGACAAGTACGGAGGAAGAGGGCAGGTTTTATAGGACAAGCAGGTTTTATAGGACAAGCAGGTTTTATAGGACAAGCAGGTTTTATAGGACAAGGTGTTTATCAAATATAGGAGTATTTGTTGAGAGTTTGAATTAGTACAGAGGTCATGTCGTTGGTGTGAATAATAGAGAACTCTTTGTGCATGTCAAGTGCATCATATTGCTTGAGATAATTAATTAAATATAGGCTATAGCTAAATTGAAGATTGAATATAATTAAATTAAAGATTGGACATTTAAACAGGATTATACATTGCTGGGGCTGAAAGTTAGTAGGTATAGATAAGAGAGCAAATAAGAGGAAACGAGTTGTGATATGCAAGAAGAAAAAACAAGGAACGGGAAAACATGGAGAAAATGAGTAAACAACCTGTTTCGATACTATTTGTCTATCTGTGGGTCATGCTAATCACAGTTCTCTATAGAGGCTTTACAAACAGTGGGTAAGCATTATAGTAAACACCTTGGTCTTCCAGCAGGATACTACTGCTTGTTGGACTGGGAGTTGGATCAACAATCAGAACTGATGTAGGAATCAGACTGAATTCTGGACTTGGAAACAATCCCATACTTGTGTCTTGAGTTGGAGTCACAATTGGAGTAGTGGTTAGGAATGGAGCCACAGAAGAAGCCGAAACTTCTGAAGAAGAAAGGCTTGGAGGAGTGCGTGAAGGTGTGTCAGATGTGGACGGAAGACCAAGAGGTTCCTTCACTCTGAGAGTCACAATGATAGTAGTTGCGGAGTAGGGATCATCTGCAGTCTGGGTCAATGTTATCATGCCCTCGACACTGCTCGTGTTGATGTTATATGAGAATGTCACAGTTGGTCTTGCATGCACTATATCAGCACACACCCAGCGTGTCCCCATGGCATCGTCTCGGTGGATGACCACAGATCGTCCAATGATCCCAAAGCTCTCAAACAGGGGTAAGTTGGGATCTCTGAACGTTTGATATACTGCATTCAAGTTTGCAAGGCTGCCAAACTTACCACTCAAATCACCGACTTCATAATCATCACTGGTAACAGGAACTTGACCAGTGTAGTCAACATTCAGTGGGTTCCAGTGACCCCCCGTATAGGATCCATCACATCTTTCAGGGAACCCCAAATCCACAGGGCCGGTTGGACCGATATGAACGTGATAACCACCTGCCATATTACCTAATCCAACCAAATTAACATCAACTTTAGTATCACCAAAGGGGGACAGCTGAATGAACCTTATGCTTCCAGATATACCACTCTGAGAGTTGAAAATAGCTACTGCTTCCAACGGAAAAAATCTAGAGATATTTGCACAGGAGATTCTGGATGGCCCTCCATTAGCTTCATGAATTACAATAGAACGGTTGGCGATGGAAGCGTCTTGTCCAGACAACGGAAGGTCCAAGTCAGTGTAAAACTGTTTAAAAATTCTATCCTTTACATCTAGAGGTGCACCTTTGTTGGAAAGATCTCCAACCTCACATTGCATCTGTGTAGCAGGGCTACAGAGAGTGTCGTATATCTCGGATAAAGCGTCGACATTGCGTGGGTTGAAGTGAGGTCCGGTTACTCCACAATTATTCCCAGTACTGTCCAGAGGGTTCTGGTGCACGTGCCAGTTGTGTCCCACAGAATTCTGTAGTCCACCAATGCTGCTCAGGTCAGTATACACAGAGGCAGTCCCATTGTTGGTGTGCTGGAGAAAATACACATTGCCAGTGAAGTCGCCACGAAATGGAACATAGAGAGTGTCAGCGGCAGTGCCAGAAGGTGGGTAGTCAATATTTGCACATGCAAAGGGTGCTCCATTGGCAAAAAGGACAACAGTACGGCCAATGATGGTGTAGACTCCATAAAGAGAAAGAAGGTTGTCGGTGAATTCCATAATGGATGAGGAAGTGTTGAGTGGTCCATGCCGTCCACTCAAATCACCGACTTCACACAGGGATTGATTGGAAGCGCATTGGTCTGAGTATGTTATGTCATTATCGTTAGCTCCAAGGGGGTCATAGCGATCCCCTGTGACTCCCACACGACATGGGTCCTGCCGGGCATCATGTGGAAACGGATACTGATGTACATACCATGGATAGGAAGTTATACCACCAGACTCAAGCCCTATTAGAAGATACAGTACACATTGCATAAGAACCGAGCTGTTGTTTACATGCCATGAAATGCACCACTCTGACTTATAACATTACCTGTCAAGTTGACAAATACGGTGCAGCTACTCAGTGGGCTCTCTTGAATGAATGCAATCGTTCCACGGATCCCACGCTGGTTAAAGATGGCTTCCACCATGAGCTGTTCTTGAGCTGAATACAGTGGAGGAAGACAGAGGACCAAAATCCACCATACCTGGTAGCCCCATTGTGAGAACCAGCTTCTTGGAGTGAACACCTTCATGCTGCGGTAAGCAAAAAATATGGTTGCTCCTTCAATAAATTCCACAGTTGCTAGTGAACTATTAATGCATATCATTAATTCAACACTAAGTAAAATATTCACACTTAGGTATGTTATTACAAAACAAGATAATTTAGTTAAGGAGTTCCAGAACGTAAATCAGCTCCAGTGCATGACAAATTAGAAGCTGTGGTCAAATCAATTTCCACAGAGGACACAGATTCAAGTTAACAACAGGATTCAACATACACATATACAGGCACATCTATAAACAAGGAAGGAAGCCAAAAGATCACAGTTTATACTAGAGGACATCTAATATGACTTCGTGGGCAAATATGTAGCTCAAAGAATGATTGCTGTCATGTGGTTCGTTACTAGTTATCTTAAAAATTAATAACCATGCAGAAAGGCATTTTAAATAGCTTCGGATACTCCCTTCAATTTGAGAGATACTATAACATGATCAAAAAAATATTGGGAAGTAAGTTCAATATTCTCTTGTGAGGTGTAAAATTTTTTAGATTGACCAAGAAAAATAAGGTTAGCAGATTATTGCATTTCAGACCAATCATAAAGCACTTTACATTTTGTTTATTTTCTGTGACAATTTCTGCATATCGATTACACAAGGCAGATGCAACCACAGCCAACAAAAGCTGAAGAGAATGTCTACAGACACTGCTACATGCAAGGTTTGATCAACAGCATCCCCACCTCATCAAGACATGATCTAAAATAAGTATTAGGATGCTAGTCTTTATTGCCATGGACAGTTATTTTACTAGCTCTCTAGCTACAGCTATAAAATCTCTAAACATTAGAAGCTAACTAGCAGTGTACTACTCTACGTCCCTGAAATACATAATCATGATTTGAAAAAATTAAGAAGTTAGCTTAGAAGTCAAAAAAATAGAACATTTATGCTACAAGTTTCTGCGGAGAAGTTGGCCAACCCGCAACCTGCAGATATTCTTTGTCATGCATCCACTCACAGCTTTTTAACTTTAGGGTACCGAAAAAGGGAACTCCAATAATTAACCATGGGAACTCCACGTGTGGAAGACCCAGGATCAGTAACGGGAGAAGAGACCCTCCAACCCTGGGGCACAGCTACAACGAACAAGCGGAGAATTGGCAATTTGGAATGTAGGAGAGGGCGTGTGCGTTGTAAACTGTTCACTAAATTATAATATAGAAAAGGAATTAATAGCTATCCGCCGGTGTTGCGCGTGCGCGAAGACGAACTTCCTGTCTTCGCCCCCCCCCCCCCCCCCCCCCCTTTTTTTGGCCACTGGTCATAACACAGCTCCTGGGTGGCCGGCCAGTCTGCTACAACTAACTTCCAACCGCAGAGAATTTAACCTGCAGCACCACTATTAATCATGCAGCCAGTGTCCTACAGAGCAATTATGTCAAAGAGCACATTACATGCAATTTTGAGTTTACTAAAGTGAGTTTGACACTCAAGCAAAGAGAATCCACCTGGCTAGTCTTTGAAATTACTTCTTTTCTTTTTCTTTTTTTAACTAGACAAATTAGGATAACATTATCACAGTTGCTTGCATTCATTTCATTTTTGTTATTGCTAATCAAAGTTGGAGTATTATGCAATCAAACAAACATTCTGTTTCTGTGCACAATCATATTATTTATTATAATAAATTAGAATCTTTGATGGGAGTAGAATAGACAATTGATTACCAGGATTTGTGCCTGATAATACCTCCTGAGGGTTCTTCTTGAAGAGTATAGAGACAGAGCTTTAGGCAAATGGTGAAGTACTAAACTTATTTCTTGATACCTGAGCAAGAACATCAAGAGGGGCCCAGTGATCACTGGAGTTTTAAGTGAGGTAGGGGGAACAAGTACATTGTAAAGTGTAAGGAGTATACTGGTTGAGGGATAGGGGTAAAGGGAACAGTAAAATGCATACATATACCTTTAGTTTTGATCTGATTAACTTATAAGCTCATCTAGCTCAATTTGGGGTTCCTTTATCAGCCTCTCCTGTCTACATCCACCAGAAGGTCAGATTGTGGTTGACAAACTATTATTTCCTAACATGAGCATGCACATGGCACCACATTGCTATACAAACTCCCCCCCCCCCCCCCCCCCCAAAGTTAGTTCTTCAGTTACCCTCCCTTGGGTTTCTGTTTTGCAATGTACAAACCACACCACTCCAGTATTGGGTGGATTCAGCAAGAATGAGGACTTGGCATATAAAATATTCAATTTTTTCCAGTATCTAGTGTAGATAATTAATGATGTAACCCCCTCCAACCATCACCATCACTACCAATCTCACATTCCACACTTAAATTGAAAAGTAAATGGGGAGGGGGAAGGGGGACAGGGTTGCCAGAAAGACATATTTTTTTGGCCAATTTCAGCAAATTTAGTGTTTGTTTGTGTTTTGTATCAGAAAGGAGAAAAAAAAAAAAAAACCAGACAAATTGGCATTTTTTAAACCTGGCCAGGCATTTTTGTATCAAGAATTAAATGCCCAGCAAAAATTGGCATTTGGGTTGGGGAGGGGGGGGAAAGCATCATTTGGTAAATTTCTTAATTTTTTTTATATTTCTGCTTCGTTTTGTTTATTAAATAATAAAAATGAAACAAAAACAGTACAGTTTTCTAATTTTGATAATGTTGGCCAATATTTTTTAAATATAACATAGGCAAGGGGAATGTTAAAGAAGTTGGACAGTCAGGTGAAAATGTTTAAGTTGTAGCTAGTCTATGTTCAAGCTCCATTAACTTAGTATATCCTAAGCTATGGTGAAACTTTTCAATTCAGAAACTATGTATGGAGCAAAGGATGATAAGGAAAAGGAGGAAGCCTTTCTTGAAATTGTCTAAAATATGAATTTATTCAGCATGCTTTGTTGTTGCTGTTATTGGGTTGTTTTTTTTTTTTGTTTTGTTTTGTTTTGTTTTTTGTTTTTTTTGTTTTGTTTTTTTTGTTTTTTTTTTTGTGTTATGCCCCTTTTCCCTTTTAAAAAATAAGAAAAAAAAAATCTTGTTTTGTAATTTATTTTCCATGTCTATCAGTAAATATGGAGTTTTTATTAAATCAGATCTAATTATCTTTTAAAAGTGTGTGTAAGCCATTAAAATGTAAAATTAGTGGGACATTTGGTGGGTTCCCCCCCCCCCCCCCCCCTCACTTGTGGCCATTTTTTTAAGCCTCAGTTGGGCTTCTTTTTTTTTTTTTTAATTTTCATCTGCTGTAGAATTCATTTTTACTTAGAAACCTGATGCAAAGCTATTTGTAGAGCACTTTCTATCTCAAACATGTAAAAACTTCTCTAGTTAACTTGCTCATGAGCTTTTCCTACAGGTTCAGCAGGTTAATCAAAAAGAAGGAAAAGGTCACCTCTTGTCCTTTTCTCAATGAAGTCAGTCTGTTTATATACTTATTTTGTCATATTTATTATGCTTAGCAAAGTCTCTCCAAAGCCCCACCTTATGGGACAGATTTTTCTTCTTTTGCAATTGTACTTTCTTTCTCTTCCCTAGACATTAAACATGATACCCCTGGTTGTTTTCCCTCTTGTTTTATTCCTTAATTGTAGTAGGAGGTATTTTAAATACATATCTAATAGATAGGAAAAAAATTTAAGTTTTTATCCATACTTATACAATAACTACGCCAATAATTTCAGGCAATCCAAGAAAAGAATCTTCCTTATAAATTTTTCTTTTTTGACTAAGTATAAATTTGAAGTATAAATTTTGAAGATAATAATTTTTCTTTACCTTACCTTTTTGTCACTGGTGGAGTGGGTGTGCTCTTTTTGCGCAGCGCGTAACTAAATCGGTCCTCTCGACCTCGCGTGGCAGATTCACTGTTTGTAGTGAGCATGGCGGTTGGAAAGAACAAGAGGTTAACGAAAGGGAAGAAAGGGGCAAAGAAGAAGATGTAAGTTGCTGTAAAATATAGTTTTCCCTGTATGATTTAAACTAATTTTTTCTTTTCGTAGCAGTTGGGTTTGTTGCGATTGAGAAAGATAATATATCAGTTTCATTTTTTTTTTGGTTTACCATTCTTACAGAATTGACCCCTTCACTAAGAAGGATTGGTATGATGTGAAAGCGCCTGCTATATTTACAGTGAGAAATATTGGCAAAACCCTTGTGACCAGAACCCAGGGAAAAAGTAAGTTCTTCACCTGAAATGTAGATGATATTGCCATGGTTAAGTGTTCCTTAACTTGAGATGCATGGCATAATTTGCTCTCTGCCTCATGCTTGGTCAACCCTTTACCATATCAAACCAAACTGAGCTTATCACAATATTAGAAATAATTTTAGCAAAGCTGCATTTTCTGGATCCTGCAGAAAGCTGGGTGATGCTGTGTTCCAATTTTTTTTTTTTTTTTTTTTTTGTTAACTACAGTATAAAGATAGTATCTAATTTCTGATTATGGTTCCAAAGTGTTACCATGGGTTCATGATGCCAAAACAAAGCAACCATTGCCTTATTTAATATTTATGTTTAAATTATGGGGGGGGTATTTAGAATTAGCATAAAACCTGCCCTATGGACGGTTTTTAAATGGGCCACCTGCAGTTACGAATATGTTTATTTTCTTTATTTAATGTGTAGGAATTATTGACACGAATCTCATTAATCAAACAAAAATAGTACAATTAATGAACATGACAAGTTTCTGTGATAGTTAGTGTTGCATGTCACCAAACCACATGCATTGATAAAACCACACCCATAGCCACCCGATCTGAACAAAACTTTCACAAGGATATACAGTGAGGTGCCCTAATCAAGTCCTAAAGTTTCGTGAAGATCCTTCCAGAGGTTTGAGAGGAGGTAGAGTCTGCACAGACAGACGTGCAGACAATGAATTGTGAATTATAGTAAGATAACCCTTTACCAGAAATTTGCAAAATGTTGGAAATTGCTTACCCTAGCCCTAGCTAGGTTGCCTGAATGATGTAACTTCTGTGTGCGATATTTAATACACGTAGTTAGGTAGTCACACCAACACAATACAATCATTGACACTAACTGATACAATCAAACACGTATGATTCAATTAAAATCCACTAATTAGATCATACCAACACTTAATACAATCACCCAAAATACTGAAAACATCTTTCCTAACCCTAGCACAATCCAAACTAGATGTTCACAAGGACATGCAGTGGGGTGCTCTAATCAGTCTCTGAAAGTTTAGCTAAGATCCTTCCAGTGGTTTTGAAGGAGTTAGAGTCCACACACACACACACACACACACACACACACACACACACACACACACACACACACACACACACACATATATAACTAACTATATAACTATGTTCGTCCGTTTCTCAAAATCCCTCTGTTATATTTTGATCAAACATTTATGTCAGGTGGCATGTCTGGGGGGGGAAAAAAAACAGAATTTGTCTGTATGTTTGTACCATCATTCCGGCCAAACCGGTAGGTGGATTTCTCTGAAACTCAGCATGATGATAGGTTTTGACCCAACTTAAAACATGAGCTAAAATTTTTTGCAAAGTGATTACCATGGTAACGAGAAAAAGCAACCCAAAAAATGGTATTTTTGCCAGAAAAACCATTGTAGCTAGAGATCTAAAACTTGGTATGAATATACAGCTTCACTCTGGGAGTAACACGGGCTGTGTCCCACCTGGCCACACCTCTTCCTTTCTCTGTGTAAGGCTATTAATGCCAAAAATGGTATTTCAGCAAAATCACTTGAACCTAGGGAGTTAAAACAATGAACCCATATATATTTAGAATCAATATAATCTGAGGAATGTTTTAAATCCTTTAATTTGACCACACCCACTTCTGTTTTCATGTCAGGCCCAAAAGAAGACAAAAATGGTACTTTGGCCAAACAAACCCTTGGAGCGACTGATTTGATATATGGTTTGTGTACTCAACTTTGACTATAATGTTTGATGTTGAAATTGGCCAGGCAACGCCGGGTATATGCTGCTAGTCATATATTATAATAAAACAAGCAGCATATGCTCGGCCAACGTCAATATGAAACATAGAAGCCACTCGCATTTCAGCCTGATTGGTCCTTTAATTAGCCTTTGGCAGCCAAAACAATTTCTTATGGGTTTGGCTGATATAATAACACACCCACTACCACGCCCACATGTGTTTATTAATGCTCACCCAATTACTTTGACTCCATATGCCAAATTTCAGCCTCACAGGTCCTTATATAAATATTTGGTAGGCATAATGAGGTCCTATGGTTGTGGCAATGACCAGACTGCACCCATTGACACACACACTTGACCACACCCATTGACACACACACTTGATTAATAATGCTCACCCAGTTGCTTGGAAACCTCATTTCAAATCTTAGTTTGGTTGGTTGTTGGATTAGCTTTTAATAACCAAAACAACTTTCAGTGGGTGTGGCTATGGCCAACCCACACCCATATGTGGTTAATAATTCTTTCCCAGATACTTGTAGACAACATGCCAACTTTAGTTAGTGAAAGCATGTTTTGTTTTCACCTTGTATGTGTATATGTCAGCATTTCAATTTCTGTCGGACACTTTAATTTTGATTACATTTGGAAGTTAAGCATGGTTGGGTTTGCTTTTTCTTTTCTTTGCAAGCCATAAATCATTTTTCTTCTTTCTTCCCCCACAGCTTCATTTAGTGAAAGCATGTTTTGTTTTCACTTTGTGTGTGTGTGTACATTGTCTGTTTGCCTACTCTAATAAGAGAACCTGTTGGGCCAATTAGGGTCAAATTTGTTGTGAGCACTTAGGAGGATGGGAGAAGGCTTTTAAATAATAGAATTTTACATATCTAATCAGCTATTACAATTGTTTGAATGGTTCACTCACCCTACAAACCACACTATGTAAGACACTCAAGGGGGGGGGATCCCTCTAAAATATCCTAAGTGAGTGAGGACAGTAAAACTGTGAAGCACATGACCCTCTACAGCAGCACACAAAAATAGAGTCGGAATGTACATTTCATATCTGTATTCTGGGATAATGGGCACAAAATTATATCTTAAAGCTTTTTTGTTGTTGTTTTTGTTGGAAATATGCCACCAAGGGGGAATTTGGGGATTGGGCATGTTCCCCCAGGAAGGACCTGTATTCAACCAAACTAAAGTGCTCTGGCATGAACAACAGGAACTGGTGAGTCTTTTCCACAACTCCACTCAAACCACAGCCAGCTGTTAATATTTCTTCTGTTAAGAGGGGACTCTATTCAGCCAGTTAGGGGAATATTTTATTCTCCTTTCCTTGAAACACTGTCTGGCTTAAAAAGAAGTACTTAGCACCCCAAGGTGGACCCTTCTTGCGTGCACACACTCGCACAATAGATCCACCGACACCATTCTCTATATTCACATGACTCAATTAATGGACATGGTGTTTCAAACAAACAAAACATGTGTGCAATATAAATGATGGATGGATAAGAAGAGAAAATACTGCAATTGCCTCACAAACAATAGTTGTCTGCCCCTAAGCCAGACATCCAATTAATACTAGACAAGTGAGCTGGCAGGTTGAAGAGCCCCGTTTTTCCTTTCACTTTCTTGAACATACTCATACCTTTTGCAAGTTGATGTTCTCGTCCTAATTACCAGCCTCTTCTTTAAAAGGATGACAAAATTGTAGTCACCCAAGCATGTGATTAGGAGGAACCATCTCCAGTGCCCTGGAAAAAGAGATAATCTAAGTTGAAGGCAGACTAATAGCTTCCTCGGCATTCTAGAACCACACGTAGACAGCTTCATTGAGATCAGTTCAACTGTTTGGACGATTGTCTTGAACAACCCCATAAAAAGCAACGCAATACGTAAATATTCAATATATTTAGTGCTGTGGTTGGTAGAAGATCTTCCACTCACTATTAATTATTTTTTATTTTTTTAACCTTTTTCTCTCTTTAAAATTTTTATTGTGTTTATTTCCACACCTCCCCTCTCTTTGTGTTTAGAATTGGCAAGTGACGGACTAAAGGGCCGTGTGTTTGAGGTGTCATTAGCCGACCTACAAAATGACGAGCAGTCGTTCAAGAAATTTCGTCTGATCTCAGAAGAAGTGCAGGGGAAAAATGTGCTGACCAACTTTCATGGTATGACCATGACCACTGACAAGCTGCGGGCACTCGTGAAGAAGTGGCAGGTAAGTGTCTGTCAGTATATAATGAAAAATTAACTGCTTGATCTATTTTATGTTGCAGACTTTGATTGAGGCCAATGTGGATGTCAAGACCACTGATGGTTTTCTTCTCCGTATTTTCTGCATTGGATTTACCAAACGCCAGCCCAATCAGATTAAGAAGACGTCGTATGCCAAGAGTTCGCAGTGCAGGGCCATCAGGAGGAGAATGGTGGAGATTATCACGCGGGAGGTCAGCCAGATTGACCTAAAGGAAACAGTCAATAAGCTGTGAGTTGGGGTGGGTGGAGTTCTTTTGTTTTTGTAATAATGATTTGGCATGTTGACAGAAGTTCATGTGTAGATACATTTTAACATTGCAGGCATGTAGAACAGGTAACCATTTTCCTGCTATTCTTATTTTATTGTTATTATTATTTTTTAATTTGTTTGTTTTTGGGGTGGGGATTGGTTGAATTGTTTTTGTGGGGGGGGGGGGTGTTTTGGTTTTTTTTTTTTTTTTTTTTTTTTTTTTTTTTTTTTTTTTTTTTTTTTTTTAATTATTTTGTGTTTACCCTGAGAAGCAGCATTGACGAAATAGTCTGGACAAGCGTGTTGAGTAGGATTGTCTAAACTTTCCCTGTTTTGAAAGTTTAAACTTACATTGCACGTACCTGCATAGAGAACTAATTATTATGATTATTATTGTTAACAATGTGTTGTGATGGAGTGTTGGGGGTTTTGCTAGTGTGACTGTGATCTATTATGCCTCTGACATTATTAGCTGTATATTACTGTATCATAGGATCCCTGACAGCATTGGTAAAGATATTGAGAAGAAGTGTCAGTCTATCTACCCTCTCCATGATGTGTGCATCCGGAAAGTGAAGGTTTTAAAGAAACCAAAGTTTGACGGTGAGCCAATAATAATGTACCTGACTCTTTCATGTGCTGGTTTTATATCTTGATCTCCCTCTCATTCTCCTCCAGTGGGTAAGCTGATGGACATGCATGGAGAAGGCGTGGGGGCCAAGGTGGATGGCACATACGAACCTCCTATCCAAGACTCTGTTTAAGACACTCTTAATTATCTTTACCATCTTGCTGATTCAGCAAGTCTGAATTTTGCTGTTGTGTGTAGCAATTAAGGAGAAATGGTTTTGTTATGAAATGAATACTGACATGAGAAACAAGTGGCTCATATTTGATATACATTAAGCTGGTAATACTCGTTCTTGTAGGAGGTTGTCTGTTTTGTGGACTACATCTGTGAACAGTACCTTTTGGCAATTGGTAAAGGGTTTATTTGGTGTTTTCTTTCCCACTTGGAACATCCTTTCTTTTCCCCTTCTCTTCCCTCCACCCCTCCCCACTTTGTTTTTTCTTTTCCTTTCTTCCCACCCATTTTCCCTCTTCTTTTCTTCTTTGAATCTCTTTAATCCTCTGAAGGCATGCATTATTTGTAACTCCTAGTTTAACACAGGAAGTTATATTGATTCAAGTTTTTATGGAGTGTGTTGATTGAGTGTGTTGATTGAAATGAACAACGTCAAATATATCACTTGAAGTCAATTATAAAAGGAGGTGCATACTGACTAAATCAGTTCATGGTTGCACACCAGATCACCTGATATTACTATGCACAATTAAAACTGGTAGTGTGTAGTTGAATGGTAATGGTAGATATCTGTTATGTTATGGGGAATCTGATTATTGACTCCAGTAATCTGTGGTTACCTAATGGCATAAATTTATTGCCACTTCAGGTTTATAATGGCTATGAAGTACCAACATCACTAGCATTTGATTATGGAGTCTGTCGGACTAAAGATTCTGAGAACCAGTGGACTGAGTAACTCGGATTTTCTATTGAGAGAGGACTTGTGAAGGACATGTTCATATTTTTAGCCGAGTTCCACCTGGCCACACCTGTAGGTGGCAGGGACCAAAAAAAAAAAAGGAAATTCTGAGTTGGTTGTGGGTTCAAGACCCACCACCAAAGGGGCTAGGGTGGTATTGTTTGTTGGTTTTTCTTTCCTTCCCACCCCCCCTTCATTTTTCACCTTTTATTTTCTTTCCTTTTTTTCTTCACCATTGCAACCCTTACCTCCATTGCAACCCTTACCTCCATTCCTTTCTTCACCCCCACCACCCACCACCCACCACTTCTTTTTTTTTACCTTCCTTCCATGATCCACTGCAAAGATAACTCTGACACTTCATTGCCAATTGTGTTTATCATGTAATAGTGTAGTTGCATGCACTGGATTGATCCACAGTATCTTCTCACTCTTTCTGAACTAAAGCTGAATGAGCAAGTTACGTGCAAATTCCTATACTCCATTATAAAATGAGCCTAGCAGGCATTGGTGGCCTGCCACACAGGATTATCTGCTAGGATCTCTTGAGGAGTGGAGAAAAAGAGGGGAAGGGTAAAAAAAAATACAAATTTTCTTCATGTAAGGGGAATACCTAGTTTGAGAGCAGAAGATTAATCAGGCCAAAATCTTTAGACAACAGGGGTATACCTAGATAAATTAATTCATTAATTAGCTCTTTCTGCTGGGCTGTTCACTAAAACATGGCTATTCTCAACAATAATTAACCAACACAAAAATCAACCAACACCAGATCAGCTGTTCACAACCACATCTACATCTGTGTTGGAGAGTAGTTAGCACTTCATTCAAACTTATTAGCACTTCATTCAAACTTATTAGCACTTCATGAAAGGATTCTGAGTAAGGCATAGCCTGAAGGTTGCCTAACCATTGGTCACGTGTCTCCAGATAGTTTTGCACTTGCACACATTATCATTAACACTCCATAGACTGTCTGGAACATTCCAATTTACATTATTGCTCACTTCTTTGTACCATTCCCCTCAGCCAGGGCTTGGAGTCCCAACAAGGTGTTTATTAACTTGAACATTGAAGAAATTGGCAATCTTAGCACATAAGAGCACTATACAAAATGTGTTCTCTGAATCCCTTGATTGACCAGGCTTTCTTAGGGGTGGGGGGGAGGCTACTATCAAAACTATAAACCATCTGGAAATGCTTCTGGAAACTGCATTCTGATTCAGATTGTCATAATATCTTCATACAAGTCAAGAGTGCTCTGCATACTGGTTTGTCTTGGCCAATAAAAGTCATTGGAATGACAACCAGGGAATGCATAGATCGAAGAAAAGTTGAATTTTGAAAACGTTATATTTAATTATAATTATATTCCTACTGTAACTCACAGTACATTTAGTACTTCACTGGTTTCCTGCTGAATAACATAATTTCTGAGCATTGCTGGGATTGTAGTGTACATTAGCAGTGAGATTTCATATCTCACTGCTACGTATTCTTAAAGCAGACGTAAGTGTATATACTGTCAGTATGTCACTGTGAGTGTGTGCTCTAAACTGGCAGGTGAACAGTTACAAATATTCATAGCTGCTGTTACGTATAATCTGAATCAGCACTCTTCATTCACTTAAGAAAAATATTCAAAAATTCATATAGGACACACACACACACACACACACACACACACACACACACACACACACACACACACACACACACACACACACAGTAAAGCAAATTCTCGCACTACGGGGGGCTAGGAGCTTGCAGGACTAAAAAAGACTTTCAGTATATGGGTGTGGGCACCCAAAGTCCCACCTGAACCCTTAGCTAATTAACAGCCATGACCATTGAATTTGCACCCCTGAAAATTCCAGGTCCCCATCACAGCTGGGTGGACTGGTGTGGGAAGATGTTCAACAACAGGAAAGTTTCCTGTCAGTGCTGGGTTTGAACCACACACACAATTGTCTTGCTGACAATACACATGTAGAGGATGTGACAATCCCAAATTCTCTACATTTGCACTGGCACCCACACCATCTCAACATTTGTGATATCCGAATTCATGAATTTACATTTTGATTCAACAATTTGGGGGTCCACCATTCTTTAATCATTTTATGAAAAGCCTTTCAGCAGCTTGGCTCAGATGCCAGCGGCATAACTTCATGTCAGCTTTGAGTTCCAATAAACACTGCCAGATAAGATTGTACAAAAATGGATATATGCAAAGTGGAAAGGAATACAATAAAAAAGAATAATAAATGCAAAAATTATGATGTTGACGACTGCACAAACATTAAAATATTCATCAGTAATGCTAAATGTTTGTCTTAAGTGGAAGAGTGATGAACACAGTATTCATTTTGCCCTTGCCCTTGACATTGATAACTTTGTGCACCGTGTGGTTGACATACTTGCCAAGTTTCTCCAAACATCTCTGAGGGATATGAATGTGATTGACAGTACCAGTGCTGGCCATACGACTGGCCACATTGACTGTATCTCCCCAAATGTCAAAGAGCATCTTTCGACTCCCCACCACCCCTGAAGTTACAGGTCCATAGTTGATACCAACGTGCATCTCAAACGCAAAATCACTGATCCTCTGGTTCATAATTTTCAATATTTCCATCAACTGTTCCGCAAAGTTTATTAACTCCAGAAGGTGAGATGTGGCGTTCAATTCATTGTCACCCGCTGGCTCATCGGATGTGAGACCGAGTCCTGATGCTGCCATGTAAATGCTTCCTGTGGTTTTGATCTTTTCAATGCTGGCAAATTGTTGCTGCTCCAATAGCATGTCAAACTCTGAGATTATAGCATGAAGAAGCTGGAGAGATTTCACCTCCTCATTTCCGCCATCTTGGACAAATTTTTGGAAGTTGACGATGGATGCAAACATGACTCCCACACATTCATGGTTTTGAGAATACTTACCTGCGGTTCTCAATTTGTGGGCCACATTCGGTGGGATAATGTTGTGTAGAAGCCATTCAGACTGATATTGGAGCCGCCTCGTCAGGCGCCGTCGAGCTGATGCTGCAACACGGGCAATGAAACTGAAACGAACATATTTCTCTGACAGCCTGTTGACCACAGTCAGCACCATGAGGACCAAAAGGATGAGAACTATGGCCTGGGGTGCAATGTGACGCTCATAATAGTTGGTGATGTACGAATCTGGGGCAGTCGTTGGGAAGTCACGTTTGGGCATTTCAGTCTGTGTAATAGGTCTTACCTCTGTGGTGTCTGTGGTGACTAGTGACAGTGATTCTGAGATATGTCGGACACACAGATTGAGACGGAGAACCACCACCATAACAATGGCTAGTATCCCACTGAGGACACTTCCCACAAACTTGACAACGTAGCTAATCTCCATGAAAGTAATAGTGCTTAGCAACACTACGATGGTGATGTAGAAGGTCAGATGAACATGAGCAAGACCAGATAGCTCAGTACTCTGGTCCTTGTACGGTTGACAGTAAGTCATACTGATACAAGCAACAGTCATAGGGTAGTACATGAAGAAGAGGCCCACCAGTGAACGGATATACCAGTTAAAGATTTTGGCAGCGAATTTGGCTAAGCGCACAGGAAATATACGTGGATAAAAAACAGCAACGACAAAGAACAGAATAGTGCCTTCTACAGCAAAGCCAAACAGGAAAATACCAAGCCAGGCATGCCAAACATTCTTGAAGGTGTCATCAGAACTGAGGCAAATAGCATTGCTGGTCATGATAAGAAGGAAGCTAATAAACTGAGTCACAGTATCCAGCATGTAGCTGAACTTGGTGATGCGATATCCTAGCTCCATCTCAGTCAGTTCGCTGTTAAGTCCATCGTTCAAATCTCGTCCGCAGTTTCGATAGGTTGACTCCCAGTCAGAGTTGTAGAAGTTCAGGGTAATTGCTTGTAGCTGGGGTTGGAAGTACGTATCAAAGTGGACCTTGTGCTCCTCCATGTATTTCACTATTTCTTCATCCATGTCAATATTGTTATCCTCTTCTGCTTGAGGCACAGCAAGATGAGCGTAGGAAGTAAATCTCTCTAGATGCGTCTTGATGTCAACGAGAGAAGATGATGAATGACCTCTTGCCAGAGTCCTGCTAGGGAGGGTGGCGACCTTTCTTTTCCACAAGGGATGAAAGGAAAACTTTGAATTAATTGAATCTGTCCTACATTGTAATTGTTCAACCTGGTTCTCCTTGTCATCTGATTTACAATCGATGGTGTCATTTTCTTCTTCACCCCTGATGTGTGAATTGACTGAAGTTCCTGATGGCAATGTTACATTTGTCTGACCTGTCACAAAGAATAGCCTCATGTCGACATGTTCAGGCTCGGTAATCTGCAAATTGGCATGCTTGATCATGTACGAGTCCGAGAGCTGTGAGCGTGTACTATCAGAGATGAGAACCTTTCCAGGTGTGCTCAGAGATTCTATCTGATTGGCTATGCGGACATCCCTAGACCAAACGTCAAATTTGAATCGTTTGCTCCCCATAACTCCACAAAAAACAGATCCAGTGTGTATTCCAACACGCATCTCAACTGGTAAAGTGCTCTTTGCACGGTAATCCTCCAGAGCCTTGAGGATTGCCAAGCCCATGTTCACGCAGTTATCTGCATGCTTTTCTTCAGGATCTGGACAACCAGACACACAAAAGTAGCAATCTCCCAATGTGCTGATTTTTTCACAATTATTTATTGGGACAAGGTCATCAAATATGGAGAAGACAGTGTTGAGGATATCCACCAGCTCAGCAGCAGGCAGAGCGCTGGAAAAACTAGTAAAGTTCACAATGTCTGCAAACAGGATTGTCACATTGTCCATGCTGCAGATATTGAAGGGTGTTGTAATGGACTGGTACACAGGATTTAGGTTTCCTCCACTCTCCTGGACAGCTCTCTGCTTCAGCATAAACATCAGCTGCACTTGCACATTCAGTAGAACATTGGTAAAGTACTTTGGCATCGTAGTCAATATTATCTTCTCCTCGAGTTCACGCTCCAGGTCAAATACCTTTTCCGAGAGAACACACTGGGCAATCTTCCAAAATGTGACCACTTGCCTAACCTTTGACAGGTAGGCCGTAGTAGCTCCAGATAAGATGAGACATGTATACAAAAGTAGTCTTGATATGGTTGAACCGATATAGGTCCTCAGGGACACACTTTCAGAGTTTAAAAGAAATGTAAAACAACCGACCAGGCATTCCAGAATGAGAAGATACAAGACACTCAGCACCACTGAGAACCATATTGGCAAACGGGATAGTGTAAATACAACAAGAATGACAACAGCAGTGATGGCAAATTGTGCAACAAAAGACATGGATGGAAATCCCTGCCTTGCCTTGCTGAGGGCCACAGTAAGCGAGAAGGAGAAGAGAATCAGGGCAAGAATGACTGAGAGATGAAGAGCATACTTGGCATACAAGCGTGTGTATGTTACGAAGAGAAGAGCACCAATGAAGAGCAATAACACACCTTCTCCAATTACATACTCCAAGGTATACTGGACGCTGTATACAGCCAGGTTTAAGTTGCTTCTCTCTACTTCATCTCCACTTGATGGAGGTACGAATTTGTTTTGAACGGAAAATACTATCATCCACACCAGCGCAAACAAGGCAATGAAGATGAGGGCTACTCTGAAACGAGTCAGGAGAAACTCGATGACAGTCTTACTGAGTTGCTTTTCTAGCACTTTGGAGTTGAATTTTGGACTCCACCAGTTCTTAATATCTTTGGAAGTGAGGGAGCTATGGCGATTTTGTGAATACACAGCCATGGAGTGTTTCTCGCTTGATGTCAGATCTTCAGTGACTGACACCATTCCTTCTTGATCAGTGGATGCTGAATATGATGGTCTATGTAAGTTTGCTTCTGAATATAACTGCTCTAGATCATTAGCATTCATCTTGTCCAGGTGGAGTTCACACTTGTTGTCCTGGTTTATTAATAACCCACCTGTGTTCATCATGCAGTCAATGGAAGACCTCCTCAAGTCAATGGGAGGTGTCCCCAAGCATGCTGGTGGCAAAGTACCTCTGCCAACCCTGTTGCTTCTAAGATTGAGGTTGATTCCGCTGGCCTGGCGAATGCCAGATGAGTAAGAGTTAACGCCATTGCTAGTGGTGTGCTTGCCTCCATCTGAAAGGCGCTGTCTGAAGTCTTCGCTGAAGTTGAGCGCCACACCCGAATCTACGTCTGGCAATTTCTCTGTCAAGCCGTTACCCTGGCACACGGGTGAAGTACCAAAACTTTGAAAGCTCGGTGACAGACTGTTCAACGGAGATTCTGTTGAGGTAACACTGCAGTCCACAGCAGCCGACATCTTGCAAACATTCGTTATCACCCAGTATTACAGAATAGGTGGGGAATTCAATTCATGATGTTGTTGGACAACTTCAGCGACGTAGCGGAATTGGAGAGCATAAACACATTGACAACAAAAGGAAGTTGCCATTTAATACCCATCATGTGCAACATCAGATTGGTGCCAAGATTATGTAGGGTTTGCTATGGTTTTGCCTCCAACTTGAAATAGTATGTGGAAGTTTTTGGAAGACTGCACTACAGATTTGCAGGATACAGTTAGTAATTAACCAGATTGAAGGATCATGTAATCAAAATGCATGAGTAAGTAATTAGTCAGTGTTCTGCTCAGGATTACAATCACATTATGTCTTGGTAGTTTCCAAGGTTAAATCTAGTTCAAGAACATCATCTTAAAGTTAAACTCACTTGTAGTTCAGAATATTACAGTACAAAAGGGATGGGTTGAAAACAGTGCACTTTCTCTTGTCCAAATCTGATGCAACCTGCCCAAATCTTCCTTTCATATATATATATATCCCTTGTATAATACACTTCTGTGTATCAACCCCCCCCCCCCCCTAAAGTTTCTGAACCTTTAAAACGGCGACCACAAATATCTGAGCTTTCATATCCAGGATACCAGATTTTACATGCTCTGTCAGGAGATTGAGAATACAGCTAGCATTCAGATTGATGTGCATACATGTGTGCACTGCAAGACCAATTTCTCTTCTACTAATCACTTGAGTGGTTAGATTCTATAAAAGTCCTGTTGAACTGCAACAGACTGATTTCTCTTCCTGTTGTTTCTCTTCTACTCCAGTGCACTCAACCAGTCACCTCAGATGAGTGGCAACAATCATCAGGAATTAAAGTCTGACCATTGCCACACCAACTTTGGCTACCACAAATACTTTAAAAGGAGTGCCCAGCACTCAATAATGTAAATACCAAGTCAATTAGCTGCTATTTGTAATTTCAAAGCACTATTGGACTACCAGTATGGTCTTATTGATTACTTCCACTCTCACCCATGTGTGGTTCAATGTGTATACCAAACCCAGTCAATGCTCTTTCCCTTGGGGAGGGGGATAAATGTGTAATTGCATTTTTGACATGCATTGAGAAAATGCAATAAGAAGCAGAACGCTATTAGTCAGTACAGCAATGAAATAGTTAAGACTTTCTCTTCTTAGTACGGCCTTTGGGTGTGTCAGCACTTTCAACCTTTCTCTTTTGCCCAGAAGATTGTTTCTGAGGGCCATTTCCAGTCACCTGTCACATGGTAAAATAGAATCATGGTTACTGTGTGGTGAAAATACCATCAAACAAGTTCCTGGCTATATGACCATGTTTGCACATGAAAAAACAGAACTCAAGAAATGTGTCCACTCAAAATACACCGTTTATATTTGTACTCAAACACCACAGTATAAACAGCAGGAGTATAAACACAAGGAGTACGTTGAAGTGAATTCTTAACACACAGCCATTAACAGGCAATATTCACCTTGATCTTTGGTCCCCTCTTCCTCTGCTTTCTCTCTTCCTCCTCCTCCTCTTCCAACTCTTGGTTCTCCTTCTCAATCAAGGTGATGAGAGTGTTGCAGCGACGCTGAAGCTCCAGGGCAGTACGAGACTTGATAAACCAGTCAAACCGGAACTGAGGAGCATTACGGATGGCAGTACGGATCTCATCGTACACATTCTCCTTATCAAAGCCCAACTTGTGAAGCATGCATATCTGCAAAGAGAGATCACCATCAATGAACTCCAGACACCAAGTTACAGTTCATGAACTCATTTACTGTCCCAATAGCATCCACTTCTCTGGATTACATGAAATAGCCATAGAATAACCATGTGAAGAGATTGACTTCTTCCATACTAACAACTTTATCTACATATAAAATACACATCAAAAGTGGAGTGAGTTATATCCATGGTGGAATTAGACCAGTATTGTCTCGCAACAAAGAGAGGAAAAAAAAGAAGCAGACAAAAAAGCTACCCCCAGTTGAATCTTTGTTGATGCAGATAGGTGAAGTGCCTCGGTTTCATGTAGCTTCACAAAGAATGCCTGAGCTAACAAAAGGAGGATGGTGCATTACATAGAGGCAAACAATTCAGAACAGAGTGGTATTCAGAGCCAGCAAGAATCACACACTTCATAAGAGAAGAAAATTGGACTATCAACCTACAATCAGGTCACAAACTACCAGGGTTATGTGAATTCATTATTAGTGTTAAATATTTTAATTTTTATTACAATCTGTACAGATGTCAAATGTTCCAAACTTGGGGACAGTCCCCTAACTGGCAGCTTTGTCCCCAGGTCCCCAAGGGGGAGGGGTATTGATTTGCCCCCCAAAAGTTCAAAACTAGGCAAGGGTCCTGACTGAGCATATGGTGGTTTCATGGCTTACGGATGACCTGACCAGTTCTAATTAGGATCTCAATCTCCTAGTTAACACCAGGTCAGCAGATATTTTAGCCTGTGATGCATGAAACAACAATGTGGTTATCTGTACTAATTACTGATGTGTACATTACTGATGTGTACATTACTGATGTATTAGTATACTAGCTATCAACTTCTAGTGGAGATTCTTCATACTGCTTATTCTCCATGTTTCAATGGCAGAGTCAGAGTTGAGCTCATGCAGGACCTTGAAAGTGGAACATAAAAATTGCCATTAAAATGATGAGGGTACCACCATAATGGATATAGTTCGCAGGGTGGTACACCGAAAAATATAGTAGAGCAGAGATTTTTAGCCACACCCAAAACAGGCCCCTTTATTAATCAACAAATGTGTGAATTTGATTATAATTGAATTTTTGTGGTGAAGTTTATTTGTTGACATTATTGTTGATGGGATAGTTTTGCAATGGATGTGGTCGGTGCTTTCAAATCCTCTTTTTTTAAAAAAAAAGGTGTCACCTTTGATTTAGGGCACAGCCATTATTTTATACTTATACAAAGCTTCGGTATGTACACATTTTTGTTGTGTTCGTCTCCAGACAAGTGACCACAATGGACCGATCCCCGAATCCTTCCACAGAGTATGTATCAACAGCATAAGTTATAACAGACAAACATCTCAATTATTAAAATATCAAGCACCAAATCTCCCTCATTATTTTATGGTTCTTCATCGTCATTTAATTTTGGTGTTAATTATAAAAGTACAGACATCTAAAGCAAGAGAATGGGACTTTCAGTTTTACTCACCAGAAACCTGTCTTCTTCCTCGGTGTAGTTCTTGCCTTTGTTGGTCCCATACACGATGTGCAATTGGTGAAAGGGAGAACGGTAACGCATCATCTTGGCACTCAAGGCCCTTCGGATATCCTTTTTCCTCTGGATCTTCGATTCCCCCTTCTCGATGATGCTCATCACTCGGTCATGGTCCTGCAGCTCTTCCTTGCGTGTCCAGAAGACCTCAGAATAGGCACGCACCTCGTCAGACTCCTTCCCTTCTACTTCCTTGCAAATGGAATCCATATCCTCTCTCCCGTACTCTGCACATGCTCGAACAAAGTGGTTGAAATGCTTCCTGGTCCAATCTCCAAACCCTTCCTGAAGCAAAGTCTCCTTTTCTTGCAGCTGCTCATCGCTGAGAGACTCTGCAGTGTCTATTTTCTCTTGCTCTTCCTTTTGCCATTCTTCTGGATTTTCAACTTCAAGGTTGATAGGCACTTTGTAGCAGAGAACTTTCCTAATGGGAAGATTATAACGTGAAAGGTGCATTACATTTACTTTGCTGTGATACAACCATCATCAAATGACCACTGACTCATATAGGAATTTAAAAATAAATAAAAAACAGTATGGTTTGCATTAAACAATATTTATATGTACACATAAATGATAATATGTAAGATACCTGAATGCATAGATTTCTTGATCCAAGAGCTCAAACAGTCTCATTGGAAAGAACTGCCAATCCTGGACCACAGGCTGTTTTGGTGGCCGTGGAGCCTTGGGAGCACGTGGTTCAGTGACACGGAGGGCATTTTTGAAGTAAGCGTCAACTGCATAGTTAGCTTTCCTCTCTCGCTTTGGTGGCTCAATCCATTGAACAAAGCGCCGTCTCTCCTACAATACAAAATAAAGGGAAAAATTCAAGAGTTTGGTTTGAGAAAAGGTGCACTCTCAGCTTACCTTCTTCTTCTCCCTGAAGTCTTCACCCTCAAATTCGTAGACACTTCCAGTGGGCACATCAAGAGAGAAATTCCTCAGTTGAGATTCACCAAGGTCCTTCATCTTCTCATTCAGCTCTGCAGTCTACAGAAAAAGGAAACATAAAACAAATATATTATCAGTATAAAAAAAAGAAGAAGAAAAAGAAAGAAAAAAAAAAAAAAAAAAGAAAGAAAAAAAAAAAAGAAAAAGAAAGAAAAAAAAAAAAGAAAAAAAAAAGCAACAAAAACTACAACAAATTAAAGCCGACATCCTCTTCATGTCTGATTTAACTTCAACCCACTCCCACAAACCTTCTCTTCTCCCTTGGCCAAAATGGTTTCTATATCATCATCAGTGATCGTTGACTCCTTGGCGTTGAAAACCTTGTCCGCACCGTGCCTGATCATATTCAACATCTCATTGTTGGACACTTTCTGATGGCTGTCGACCAGTCGACCTTGCTGAATCACAATCTGGTCCAGATGAAGCTTCATCTCTGCCCTCTCTACAATCTTCTCCTCCACAGTGTGTTCTGTGATAAACCGGAAGATACGGACAACCTTGGTTTGCCCAATACGATGAGCACGGTCCTAGAAAAAAACCAACAAATAGGACGGACAGAGAAGATACATATATATATTTTTTGGGTTTGTTTCTTTGTATACATTTTTGTCATTTTATTCTCGAGCAACACTCACTTGAGCCTGTAGATCCACTTGAGGATTCCAGTCTGAATCATAAAGAATAACGATATTGGCCGAGGCCAAGTTGATGCCCAGTCCTCCAGCACGAGTCGACAACATGAAGATAAACTTCTCGCTGTTTGGACGATTGTATTCGTCTATATATTGCTACGAGAGAGAATAATGGATCAAACTTGACTCACAACAGTCAGTATCAACAAAATGTAAGTGTGAGGGAAAAAAATAAAACAAAAAAAAATCAAAACAAGCAAAAACTCTGTGGTGATTTAACATAAAAACTAGAAACTACAGAGCTACAACAGAAGAGACTACAACAGAAGAGACTACAACAGAAGAGACTACAACAGAAGAGACTACAACAGAAGAGACTACAACAGAAGAGACTACAACAGAAGAGGCAACAACAGACAAAAGAAAGTACCTGTCTGTCTATGTGTTGCGTGTTTCCATCCAGTCTGAAGTAAGAGAAGTCCCTCCAGAGGCAATAATCCTCCAAGATGTCAAGCATTCGTGTCATCTGGCAGAAGATGAGCACACGGGAACCCTCATCCTTGAAGCGTGGGAGGAGTTTGTCCAGAGCACACATCTTACCACAGTTGGCCACCAGGTGATGGTCAGTGGTATAAGGGGGACCTGCAAGAAGTAAGAAACAGTTAGAAGCAGGAAAGGGTGGAGGAGAAGGGGTGGAGGAGAAGGGGTGGAGGAGAAGGGGTGGAGGAGAAGGGGTGGAGGAGAAGGGGTGGAGGAGAAGGGGTGGAGTGGGTGGAGGAGAAGGGTGGAGGAGAAGGGGTGGAGGAGAAGAGGTGGAGGAGAAGGGGTGGAGTGGATGGAGGAGAAGGGGTGGAGTGGGTGGAGGAGAAGGGGTGGAGGAGAAGGGATGGAGGAGAAGGGGTGGAGGAGAAGGGGTGGAGTGGGTGGAGGAGAAGGGGTGGAGGAGAAGAGGTGGAGGAGAAGGGGTGGAGTGGGTGGAGAAGGGGTGGAGGAGAAGGGATGGAGTGGGTGGAGGAGAAGGGGTGGAGTGGGTGGAGGAGAAGGGGTGGAGTGGGTGGAGGAGAAGGGGTGGAGTGGGTGGAGGTTAGTGAGAAAGAAGTCTTGCTATGTGCAAAGCTAGTTTAAACTTGAACATCAGTGACTTTTTTCATCTTTTTTGAGCCTCTGACAATGTTCTATTTAAAATGTTGGTTGAATGGTATTTATTTTCTATGTAGCTGCAAGAAAAGTGATCATATTCAACCTTGACAGAATATGGGTATCAGGTGGTAAATGATCATTGATAACCACTTTGGCCTTTAACATCACAGAGATTTCAGTCTATTATCTCTCCCAAAAAACATAACCTGAATAACTTGCCCGGTTCTGCTCCATCAAAAAGGTAAGGATGGTTGGCACATTTACGCAATTGCATGAGCACGTTCAGTAGCCTCATCTTGCTGGATTTACCAGCACCATTCACAATGTCAATATCCTTCATCAGAATATTGGTGTACCTAATCATACAGAAATGGATAAACAGACAATTAAGCGTGTTTCATTCCCCTTCCCTTCCCTTTGCACGGTCTCCATTATACCATTCTCTTTGCACTTCAGAGAGCCCGACATAGATTTTGACTTCCTTCTTTGGGGGAAGTTTCTTTTCCACGTCAGACTTGAGCCTTCGCAGAAGAAAAGGTCGAAGGACGCTGTGCAGCCTGTTTACCAGCTTTGAGTCTTCAAGTTTTGATTGGTCAAACCAGGAATCAAAATCCTACAACAGACCGAGAGAAAGGGTTAAGACGCTCAACAATAATTAACTTTAGATGACCTCACATCTGAAGAGTTAAACACGTCTGGAAGAAGGAAATTGAGCAAAGCCCACAGCTCGTGCAGGTTGTTTTGAAGAGGTGTTCCTGTCAGGAGCAGGCGGTTGGTGGTACGAAATACTCTCACAATTTCTGAAAGCTAAATTTTACATAACCAAAAAAAATAAATAAAAATTTTTTTTTATTCAAAATTAATTTAAAAAAATAAAAAAAAAGTAATTAAAACCAAATAAAACTAAATTGACTGCTGAGTGCACGAGTATGCATACACACTACTTGGCAATGTATATTAAGTGACCTTTGATTTCTCGTTCTTGATACGATGTGCCTCATCTATGACCATGTACATCCAGTTGAACTTCTTGAATGTAGATTTCTCTCTCAGGATCATCTCGTACGAAGTGACTACAACGTTCCATTCTCCAGGTAAGATCTCTTCCTGGATGATCCGATTCTGACATGAAAGAGAGAGAGAGGTGTTAGTTTAGTATGACTGTGTAGGTGCCTGCATTGAAAATGTAACCACCAAAGGGGAGAATTATTATAAATGCTCTGGTTGGGGAATTCAAGCAAATTCTAACCCTTTCATCTGCATTCCCAATGAGGCAGATAATCTCCAAGACTGGACACCAACGCTTGAACTCTGTCATCCAGTTGGACAGGGTAGACTTTGGCACAATGACAATGTGGGGGCCAGGTGTATCCCTCATCAGACACATGTAACCCAGCAAGGAGATGGTCTGCAACGTCTTACCAAGACCCTGGAGAAGACAGAGGAGGAAGAAGTAGTGGAAAAAAAATATTAAAAAAAACAACGGTGAAAAAAAAAAAAAAAAAAAAATAATAATAATAATAGAGATAGAAAAACAAAAACAAAAACCAAAAAAAAGAAGAAAAGAAGTTAAAACGTAAAGCAATCTTCACACCATTTCATCTGCAAGAATTCCATTCAGGCCATTCTCATAGAGAGAGATCATCCAGTTCAGCCCTCGGACCTGGTAGTCTCGCATCTCACCATTCTTTATGTCTGCAAGAGGAGGAATAAGAATATGGCCATGAAACACACTCACCATTAGCAACCTTTAAGAAGACTCACACCATGGAGACTGTGTAAACCTTGTGATGACCTTAGTACTCAGCTCATCTTCTTCTAGCATTAAGTCATCCTCCTCATCTGCCTCACTAAGTCGATGCCGACTGAATAGAGGGAAATACCAAGCATGCTCACATAAAACTCAATAAGAAAATAGGAGAAATAAATTAGCATACGCTGATGCTGAGGGATGTCTCTTCCTCTCTTTTGGCTGAGAACCAGGGGGTGTACTCTTTACTGGAGAGGTGAGGGAAGTCTTGTTTGCTGAAGTATTAAAGAAATGAGAAAATATCTCTGTCTGTTGGAGAAGGAATTCAAATCGCTTAGACTGGTCCCGTACCTGTTTCACACATTATTTCAATTAACACAAATTTGATAATGAGATAATCAAATATAATTGATGCAAGTTAATTAATACAGGGCTATTTGTTATGTAATGAAATGGTGGGCATCAATTTGGATAATAATTCAAAGAAAAGTAAATCCACAACCAAGGAGGAAAATACTTGAAAATTATAAATCCGCTCACTATTTTTTGATCATATTCAACTGGTGCGGGGTTATCTGCAATTGGTGTAACAGCAAGAACTTCAGAAGGATTATCATCTGCATCAGGTGGGAGAAAGTCTGGGTCCTTAATGGAGTTGGCAGGAGATGGGAGAGAAGAAATGGAACCCAGTGAACTGGGTGATTCTGGCGGGTCCTCCAGTGGGTCCTCCATCAATAACGCTAAAACGGTGCCCTGCAAACAACCAGAACTAACTTGAAAAAAAAAGCTACAAAAAAATTAGTAACAGAATAATTACGGTCTGTACCACTATTTTTTTTTCCGCGTTTTTTTGTTGTTGTGATGGACCAGGTGGGTCAGGCGATAATCACGAGGTAACCTTTACCATTCCATACGAAAATTGTGCGAGTTGGTGGAACATGGAGGATGATCCTCGAGAATCAGGGAACACTGGAGCTGAAGAACTCAAGCCAATCATAGACACCGCTAACATTAAAGCTTTTATTGCTGGAGTAGTTGTGGGTAATATTAGTAAAGGTCTCACTCTGGGTTTTGCAATCGGTGCAGTGGCTGGTGTCTTACTTCAGCAGAATAACTCGGATATTCCTGATGTGAAGGATATTTGGACAGGTCTGATTAACCGTTGGAAGGAGTCAGATCAAGACTCCAAGAAGTAAAAGACCAACAACCCAATCACTCCCCCCCCTCCCCCCAATGTACTGATTTTAGCTCCATCACCGGTGATCTTCCTTGCAGTATCTGGAAATTCAGATTCAACATAGCACTAGGCATACACAGATATTGTCATAGTTTTCACATGTACTGGTGGTAGCTGTCAGATAAATCCCTGAATCTGTATATTCAACAAAGAACACTCAATTCATCCATCTGAGAAATAAATTTTAATGATTAATTTTCCTTTAAGAAGAATCAAACTTCACATGTAACCACAAACCGTGTAATATATGCAATTATTACAAGAGATGTAGGCAACAGTTATAATAGAATTGATTATGTTTGTTCAGTTATTTCGAGAGGACTGAAGGATTCGAAGAATGTAGAGGAATAGATTGATGAAGTCCAGATAGAGGTTGACGGAAGCCATGATGTATTCCTCTGGAGACAGTTTGTGCATGATCATGTGGGTGTCAAAGATGATGAAACCACAAAACACCAAAGCACCAGCAATGCTAAGCACAAACTCCAGAGTTTCACTCCAAAAGAAAATCTGCAGACAAAAAAGGGTGGAGGTGGGGGGAAAAAAAAAAAAAAAAAAAAATATATATATATATATATATATATATATATATATATAATCAAATTCAATTGACTGGGGGGGGGGGGGGGGGGAAGGTAACAAATTACAAACAGAAGCTGTGAATTGACTTGGGTGAATTGGTTGTCCTTTCTTCTGTTCTTTATCGGCTACATTACCTGTTGTCAGGGATTTAAGGGAAACCAAGGTATGTCAACTCCCCCACAACACAGTATTCTAATATATATTTTTGGTTCAGGAGTAAGTTAGTGTGTACTAGATATCCATTTGCTGCTTCACCTGCAAGGCTAGATATGCTGTGGTGTTTGCTGTTCAGTTGATGTGACCAGCATCTTATAGCAGGCATTTTGTGTGCATATGTGATGTGTTAGTATACACAATTGTTGATGACCATTTGCATTATCGCTTGCAAAGTTGGACTATCCATTATAAAAATATATATATATATTTTGCCCTCTATTTTCTCAAGTCAATTATAAATCAGTCAATTGTCGAGAATTTTAAGGTGCGCACCATTTCTAGTCCTTTAATCAGAGGATCTGTCACTGTGGATGGCTATGTGGATATGAGAAGGGAACCAACTCTTTATTGCAGCCATAAATCCTAGCCAACAGATGAATTCTGGTTCCTCCAATCACCACCCTACTTTTCTCAGAAACTGTTGTTCTCTCTCTCTTCTCCCCCCCTCCCCCCCAAAACCTTTAGCTGGCATTTCCTCATTTGGTATGCAAAACCAAGGTCCCACCCTATTCCTTGTTCCTTTGTATTCTGTAAACCATTTATTCTCAAATAACCACTATGATTGTGCCACCATACAGAAAACCTGGAAATATGTATTTAAGTGATCAAATACTAAAATGATTTACTGTATTTTATATACTTTTTAAAATTCCATTCCTTTGAAAATGAAGTATATCTCACCCTTAAAATTGTGCAATGCAAGGTGGAATGTTGCTTATAAGGGAATTCTCTATAATTTTGTCAGCCAGGAGAATCAATTTCCCTTTGGGGCTTTTCAATACAGCTGCTTCAAAGCCCAACTCTATTACAATACAGCTTCTCATTAGTCAGCCTGAAACAGCCTTTTTCACTTTTGCCAAATATCAAAATTTAAACAACTATATTACTGTCTAATGAGCTAGATTGCTATTCTTTTGATACTTCTTTTGACTCTGTAGTCTCAAAATTTCCCAGATATATAGTGGCAGGACACACACACACATTAAGAGCTCTTTCATTCACTCCATCCAAAGTGCTCACATACTGGGAAGCCCAATTTCTGAATCTATAGATGGAGGAAATGCTTGTTCGTTTTTCTTCTTTCACCAATCAATTCCACAAGCTATACTACTACCTAGCCATACCATAAGTTTTCAATTTAGCTAGGCATTCTTCACATAAGCACAGTGTGTCCCTTTACCCCTTATGCATAACATTAAGCAGCCATACAACAGGTTGTATGTGTTTGTTGTAGAGGTTTAAGGACCATTGTATACCTGTGGGGGGCCCCCCCTGTATACCTGTGGGGGCCCCCCCCCCACTGGATTGAATCCATACATGCTCCATTGAATTATGCCTACGCAACATACCTCACCCAACTGGGTGAGGTCAACAATATGTTTACATGTTCCTATTCAATGTCCTAACATGATGAGTGTTTAGATAATCATTCACATTCCTGTGAATTCCTAATAGTGTGTGTGTGTGTGTGTCCCTATCCCCTGAATAAAAGGAAACATCTGTCTCATGCATCTGTGTGTCTGTTCACACTACTCTACACCACTACATACCCCAGGGAATTGAAACTTAGCCCATTATCTAGTGGCTACCTAGGGGTATGTGGTAACAGGGTAGTGGGTGTGGTTTGTTCAATACTGTTGATTGTACACATTGGCCAACCCAAGGGGAACAGTAAATCCATTATCCCAATTAAATTTATGGGACCAAAAAGTTATTTTTTTGTGTGTACCATGCATAATTAGTTTTGTGTCGTAAAGCATTTCCGGTGATCCAGCTAATTAACCTTCACAAGATTCCTGTGGCCATATAAAGGACTGCAGCCATGCCTTTTCTGGCTGCCCTGGGTCTGTACTATTTTTATGTTCTAAACCATTCTATATTTTAAAGCGTTTGATTTGCTTTAAAAATCAGTGCTGAATAATTATAAAAAGGAGAGCAACAAATGTGTATGCTATTGTAAGGGCTAAGCCAATGCTCATTTGTCTCTATTAAATTAATAATTTAATAATTCTAGGCTCTACCAGGTTCGTCCAATAATTGCCTCATGGAGTTCTGATCTGTTCAGACAAGCTGAACTGTCAGTATCTGTTAATTCATTAAATAATCAATCACATGGAACATCATATTTTGTCATCCAATATTGATTGACATCAATTTGCACCTCTACTACACTATATTCCACACTTGAGCTCTCTCATGCCACACATCTCCCATTCCATGCTGCATAGTGAATGTGGAGTGATATTACAAGCTCTCCCATGCCACATATCCCATTCCATGCTGCATAGTGATGTGGAGTGATAATTGTTTCACAAGCTCTCCCATGCCACACATCTCCCATTCCATACTGCATAGTGGATGTGGAGTGATAATTGCCTCACAAGCTCTCCCGTGCCATCTAGCCCCACAAGAAGCCACAGCTCCCCTGAATCACACATGTACATTCTTAATATGTGATTAAAAATGACAAGGGATGACTGTAAACTCTCCTAGTACCTTCAACCACAACCTGTACATCATTACTTCCAGAACTATGAACATTTGGAATATTCTTTTTGTTACTACTCAGCTCTAAATAAAGCACTTCAAAATCTACCCAATTAAGTTAATTTGGAGGGAAATAGGTGGGTGAGGTGGGGTGGGGGATATATTAGTGAACATGGAATATTACTCACTTGAAGCAAACCTCCAATGATCAGAATCCACAGGAAGGAAAACAGACTGCAGGAAGGAACACACATAGCACATGACACACCCACAGGTAGATGAGGAAGTGTGGTGGTGAACAGTGGCAGGTGATGAGTGCTGTGACTACCTTGCTCCCCAGGTGCTGAAGTCATACTTGCTCTGCATGGTGTAGGCTGTGAGGGACAGGAACACCATGACAGTGAGGAAGAGAGACTTGAGAACCAAGTCCACATCAAAGAAGGTCACAACTGTGCCGACCGAGAGTGCCTCACAAATAGTCTAGAGAGAGACATGTCAAAGATAGAGGCATCAAAGAGTCACATTTAGAAAAACAACAACACAAAACACAAACCAAAAAAACGAACACTAAAGAACACATCTACTTGATGTTATCAAACTGCTAGAAAAAGGGCACTAATCACCTTCAGTAAACATGCATACACAATGCACACACAATGTACACAGCTCATACACACATGCACACAGCTCACACCACATAAAGAAGTACCCTGAAAACACTGGGGACATAATCTTGTCACACCATTTTGTAAGGCCTAAATACAGAACTCTACAGATCTATGCATTGGCCTGCCTATGTCATAATAGAAAGCGGCAAAGTTACAATAATTAGACAAAGGGAATTCCTTCAATCTTGTAACTGATGGAAGTTCAGATTCTAGAATTTTTGACCAGCCCATAAATCAAGGAAGAAAAGGAAATGGAAGATTATGAGAGATAGAGTTGCCAAACATGGTGACCTCATAGGATCCCACTCAGTGGTAATTGCCCCCCCCCCCCCCCCCACTCCCTAATTCTTGCCCACTCAACTTCAGTTGCTTTTTTGATAACCGGCTATTTGAATAATCTTAATAAGCTTAAGAGTGCTTTGTTATATAAAAAAAGGGAGAAATTTGTCGTGTATTTGTGTTTCCTTACAACTGGAGAAAGGGTGGTGCAAGTGATATGGCATCTTTATGTGAGTAAAAAGTAGTCAGGGCAAATTTTTTCTTCAAGGAGGGGGGGGGGGGGGGGGGAAGAAAGAAAAAAGGGGGAAAAACAAAAACAAAATTAAAAAACAACAGAACAACCCAGTTCATCATTTTTTTTTTGCACCCTTACAAATAAGGGGGAGGGGGTGGGGGGTGGGGATTGCTGTGAAGGTCACAATAAAATTTTAAATACCTGTCCAATATCAATATTTCAGGCATCAATCAATTATATATACTAATGCCTGTTGTTTTGTCATTTGAGTCATCCTAATAATGTTGTTCTGTAGAAGATGAGTAGCTTATTTGTCATATTAGAAGAAACCTCTACAAAAAGAAAACTCTCTCTTCATCCTCTTTTACAAATCTATCAACTGTTTCAAATAACTGGTGTTGCTCTACAAACAGACTGTCTGAAGGAAACATGGTTGGTGTCAACACTCTAAAGTGTTATACTTATACAGGATATACAGGTGAAGGTGAATCCAGACTAATTTGATCAATAGGCCATTCAACAGGTGCTACATCAACTCTACACCATTACCAACTGGTCCTATGATGTGTTACAGCAACTATCTCACTTGGTGTACAACTTATAAACAAAATGGCTACGTTAATAGTATAATTGTACAGGGCAAATTGGGGGAAATGAAAAAAATTGAAATTAAAGTGGGGGGAGGGGGGGGGGGGGGGGCAAGCCACCACTCCAGTAGTGAAAGTTAAAACTATAGTGAACTCAGATGTCATATAAAAGACATCTTCATTATCATGACAACTTCATCTGGTAAGGGAAGACCAGGGTATATTCCTCCGTCACCCCCACTAGTGTAAGGCCAACCTTCCAAAACATGCCAACTAAAATAAAGATGATTAAAACACGACTCAAAAATCACCAAGGAGAAACACATTCATCGTTATCAATGAAATAATCATTGAGTTTCCACAGAAAATGCTTGATCATTACTTGGAAGATGTCATATGAGTTTGGAATAGAAAACCACGATGACTTGTTATATGAAACTAGTATAGCGAATTTGAACACATTGGTTCTCTATTTTTTTACATTAATTATGTATTTTATTCTATCACTGAAACCAAGTAGCACAAAAAAGTAGCACAAAAAAGTAGCACAAAAAAGTAGCACAGTAGCACAAAAAGTAGTGCTAAAATGGGAAGGTGGATTTTCGACCACTCTAATTCCACTATCAATGCAGTACTATAATCAACCTCAAAAAGATTTTGCTATTCTTTAGCTATCTTGTTATACAACAAAATTAACATCATTTAGAAATTCTCAAGTTGCCTGAACAGATTAATTCCCCACCCCCAAAAAGAGGAATTAGTGGTTGAGTTTTATTGTACAAAGCACTTAGAGTTGGGTAAGTGTTGTAGGAAAACCACCTTCTCACTTCAACACTTTTTCATGCCACTGTCACTATACTACACCACCTGCTTCCATGTAAAGCATCAACAATTTGAGCATAAAACCATTACTACTATGGGGATATCATTAAAGTTATGAGCATTAAGCATAGTTCAAATCTGACCTTAAGGTCCTCCTAAATCTCCATAGGACAAAAAATATTTTTTTAGCGAAAATGGAAGAGAAAAATTATTGAGTAGATCTTTGGAATATAGTTAAATTTCAAAGCCATAAATTCTTCCACCTTGATATTGAAATACTTCCCTGAAAAACTGACGGAGTAACATATGAGAACATTTTGGTACATATTTTTGCCTATTGTATAGAACCTGGTCTTTGCATATTCTGTGGCTCAAGAAAAATGTTAAAAAATTGTTTGGACAGGAATGAGAAGAATTTCTCAGAGAAACATGTATGAATTCAATAGCTAATACACACCCCATTAATCTTGTGTGTGCATGCATGCGCTCATGTGTGTGTGTGTGTGTGTGTGTGTGTGTGTGTGTGTGTGTGTGTGTGTGTGTGTGTGTGTGTGTGTGTGTGTGTGTGTGTGTGTGTGTGTGTCTCATGCTGGAAGAAGACCAACAAGACCCACTGCTGTCATGAAAGAAAATGAAAGTTTGACTCAGGGTCCCGAGGAGGTAAGAGCCAGATGGCATCAGCATTTTGTAAAGATACTTAACATACCCTGCGCATTCAATGATGAAGTGATTGACACTCTGCCACTACTCCCACCACACTTGGATTTGGATATGCCACCAACTGAAGAGGAATTGATGCAGGCTCTAACCAAATTGAAGATGAGAAAGGCAGGAGGAAAGTCTGGTGTCCTTCCTGAACTAATCCTCCATGGTGGTGTAGATCTGTGGGATAGAATGCTGGAGGTGATGCAGAAGGTGTGGGAAGAAGGTAAAGTGGTGAGAGACTGGCAGGACGCAGTAGTTGTTCCAATCCCAAAGAAAGGTGACCTGAAGCAGTGTGACCATTGGCGTGGAATAAGTTTGTTGGATGTGGTAGGGAAGGTACTAGGCAGAATTGTACAGGGAAGGTTGCAAGTGATTGCTGAAAAAATTCTGCCAGAGTCACAGTGGGTTCAGGAAAGGACGTGGTTGTGCAGACATGATTTTTGTTGCTAGACAGCTTGTGGAGAAAGCGAGGGAACATGGGGAATCATTGTATGTGTTGTTTGTAGACTTGAGGAAGGCTTATGATTCAGTGCCCAGGCAAGCCCTATGGAAGGTCCTAGAGAAGTATGGTGTGCCAGAAAAAATGTTGAATGTTGTGAAGTCTTTCCATGAGGGGATGCATGCTGAGGTTAGAGTGGGTTCGACTGTAACTGATAGGTTTGAGGTCCGGAATGGCTTACGGCAGGGATGTACCCTGGCACCCACATTATTTAATATCTACTTTAGTGCTATGGTGGCTGATTGGCGCAATAGGAGTAGTGGTGCAGGAGTGAGTGTGTTATATAAGCATGGTAGGAAGTTGGTTGGGGACCACACAGCTAAGTCTAGATTGAGTGAGATGAGAGTAACTGAGTCCCAGTTTGCTGATGATGTGGCATTGTATGCAACCTCTCGGGATAGTTTTGAGTCAGTAGCAGCAGAGTTTGTGAAAGTGGCAAGTGAATGGGGGCTGACTGTGAGTACTGAGAAGACAAAAGGGATGGTTGTTGGTGAGGGATTGAATGAGAGTGATGTCAGACCAGTGCAGGTGGAGGATGGCTCTGTAGATGTAGTCCAGGACTTCACATACTTGGGTGCTAACATCTCAAGAGATGGGGAGATCACTAGTGAGGTGACTAGAAGAATTGCTAGAGCATTTGGATGTTTGAGGGTGCCAGTATTTAAGAACAAAGACCTCTCATTGGGCACAAAGAGAGCAGTGTATAGGGCAGTTGTTCTAGCTGTATTACTGTATGGAGCTGAAACTTGGACAATGAAGGCTGTGCATACAAGACGTTTGAATTCTTTTCATAACCGTTGTATTCGGACAATCCTGGGTGTGACGAGGTACCAACAATGGAATGAAAGATTAACATCTCAAAGCCTATCACATAGGTTTGGCTTGCAGCACTCCATCTCTGATATCATTCTGGAGCAGCGTTTAAGATGGCTGGGTCATGTGGGTCGCATGGATAAAGAAAGGCTTCCAAATAGATTGTTGTTTGGGGAGCTTAACATGAAGAGACCATGCCACGGGGCAAAGAAGAGGTGGAGGGATGTTCTGAAAGTGGATTTGCAGGCAATTGGTGTGTATGATAGATGGTATGAGTTGTGCCAGGACAGGAAGGGGTGGTTTCATCTGTGTTTAGATGGTGTAGAGAAAATTTCAACATCCAGGCGATGGAACACCTGTTCAGCTAACAAGCAATCTGAATTAAGAACACTTAGTTGTGCCTGTGGAAGAAAATTTCGAAGACAAGGAGATCTGACCAGACACCAACATTTCTGTGTGATGCCATCATAAGCTAAGTTTATTACCATTGGTCCTGGATTCATCCAGGACACTGCCATCATGGTACTTCGTACCATGGGCAGCTTCTAAGTTCTAAGTTCTAAGGGTGTGTGTGTGTCACACTGTTGCATTTTTCTATTTCTCATATTTCACCCTTAATCATGTAATGCCATTTTCATTTTACTATTTTTTGTGGCAGCCTTGATTACCTTGTCCCTTTGTGTGTGTTGGTATCCACTGAATTTTCACTGGGAAAAAATTAAAGGGAAAAAAAAATTAAAGGGAAAAAAAAATTAAAGAGGAAAAAAAAAATACCATGACCAGGAATCAAACTGGAGACCTTCCCATTGGAAAGAAGAAGTTTGAACAGCCCAATAACAACAAAGTAACTTTAAGACCTTGCGAGTGAGATCTCTCTCACCGTAAAAATTTAATGTTATTCCAGAAAACATTCTACAATATTAATGTTTAATAGTAATGAGGGAATGCAGGCATAGTGTTCTTGCCCCTTGACCTTTATCACTATCTATTCCAATCAACAAACTTTACCATTACAACAATGGATAAAACCGAATCTCTTGTATCCATGGTAACATAGAATGTATCCAAAAATAAATTAATTTGTAAGCAGACACCACAAGTGCATAACTGTCCATAACCTATTATTCCATAATTGTTACAATTCACTACCAGGATGTCTCTACAGCACCTTGACAAGTGTTAGAGTCATGTGTACTTGACCTAGTCTACTAGAGGAGAACAAATAGTGCCACTAATGGATTGGTTGATTGTTTGCTTACAAAGACTAAAAGGAGGTAGTAATTGGCAGGGGCCTCTTCCCTTTTAACCATCAGCGCAATAAGAGAGATCACAGTGAAAACGAGGAGCACAATACTGAATGCTGGACTGTGCACACGTACAAAGGAAAATAAAAAGTTAAAATCATTGGTTGGCATTAATGTGTATAATTGGTAATAAAAGTTACCTGGTTTGTACAAATCCTGTCACTGGAGGCACTGCAATACATATTCCAGCAATAATCACAGTTAGTAACAGCTGTGCGGTTAGAATACCATACACCTTCCTCAAAAAACCTGCAGTGCGATTCCATGAATATGTGATTACAACTTTAGATTTTGGCAAATTGGTACATTGTTACACTAACTTAGCCTCAAGGCAACTTCAGCCTGCCACACGGATATTGATACTCCCTTGGTGGGGTTTTCAACGTCTTTACTCTGGTAAGTCGACAGCATATCCTCCATTGTTAATGCAGTGTGGCCTGATATAGGTGCTGAATCGGTAAACAAAGTACTCAACCACTATGGCGTTCCTTTACCCTTTTAAATGTAGGAAATGGTCGTCCTGGATTGCACCAATGTTCTGGACGGTTGGGTAGGGTAAAGGTGATCGCTTGTGGAGACAACCTGTGAAAATGGATGTGGAGCATTGCTTGAGATTACTCAGGAGCGCTAGCTCTGACAATGATAAAATGGCTGCACTGATGTTGGTATGTAATGAGAGTAATACTGCTTAAAGTAGTTTATTTTTTCTTCAGGTGGCTAGGCTTGTCAAGTCTGACGAGATAGGATCTGAAGGAAGAAAAAGAGTGTTCAAAGCTGTGGGTTTCTCATTCATCAACAGACTACTTTCTACTAGTAATTATAAATGTTCCTCCATGCACCTTAATAAGGCAGTCTCTTGATCATTCTCACTGGATTATACATTATTATTGAGTAATTATGCAGACATTGTTCCTGAGGATTGTGTGGAAAATCCTTACCACAAGATTGCCATAACTATTCTTGCTTGCTTCTGCACTGACCAGGACATGGTAACGAAAAAAGGGTTTTAAAAATCAATTTAATAAATTTCCTAATTTGCAACTTATTTTCTTTTAGATAATTCATCCTCAGGTTACATCCAAAATACCTCACTTCAACAACTTTGTGCAGACTAGGTACAGATATTATTACTTCCTTATGAGGGCTAATAATTTTGACATTGTATGGCTTTCGTCTTATTTTGGTCTCTAACTTTCCTTCACTGTATTACTATATTTTAAAAAAGGTATTTAGTTTGTGTTTAAAAGATTTTTTAAAAAAATCTTATGCAGATGTGGTTTGTCAGTGAATGAGCCGATCAGTCTGGCAGAGGATTCCATGCAGTGCCTCAGGGCTCTGAGCTGTTCACAAGGAGGCATTCATCATTTGATAAGACATCACTCCATGCCAGCCCTGGCACAGGCGTATATCACTCAGAATAATGGTTAGTGTACCTTCCTATCTTATTGTAGGTAAAGTAAACCTTTGATGTGCATTATATTCATATGAGCAAACAAAGATTCAGAGTGTGACAGAGATGTAGGCTGTACATTAATGGTTCTTCTGTCTCACTTTTCTCATTTATTGTCCAAGTATTTATTTAAGTCCCATCATTTTTTCTTGAGTGTCAATTGAACTCTGTGGTTTGTTATGTAGCAGCTGTTATTTTATTAAGATGATATTTTTAATTTGGTGAACAAGTCCATGCTCTGTCAACTTGAGGAAGTTGTGTGTTTGGGATATTGTGTCAAGTTGTGAGAGATATTACATGTTCAAATCAGTGGATTTCTTGTTAATCAGCAGATTACTTTCTACTAGTAATAACAATTGTTTCTCCATGCACATTAATAAGGCAGTCTCTTGATCATTCTCACTGGATTGTACATTATGAGTTGTATGCAGACAATATTCCTGATGATGGTGTGGAAAATCCATACTGCAAGATTGCTATAACTTTTCTTAGATAGATAGACAGGCAGGCAGACAGACAGACAGACAGACAGACAGACATCTCCTTTAATGTATGTTGATGTGGTTCCATTGTAGGGCATAGAAAAAAAATCCTTGGATGAAAACAAAGGAAATACTATGAAAAGAAGCCTGGAAATGTGGGGGGGGGGGGGGGGGGGGGGATGAAATAGGTAAAGTGTCAATAATTTGCCAGCCCCAACATAAATTTTTTTGTGGGCAATTAGTAACATGATTAGGGATTTATTGAATTACTCCTTGATCTGTGACACACAACACATCACTTCCCATGTCAGGATGGAGGCATGAGTGTGTAATTTCAAGAAAAGAATGGCGAAAAAAAGACATGCAGAAAATGAAATTCGCCCATGTGTACAGCTGAGGATATTCACCAAGTCTTTACATTTGAGCAAAATCTTAAATTTTGACAGTTAAGCCTGGTTCACAATATGTCGCAAGGCAGAGCGATGGTTTGCGTAGCGATGTCAAGTGACAGGTTACAACATTGCGCGACACTTTATGAACAAAAATCGTGTCGCATCGCAACACAATGTGTCGCATGAATAGATCCAGTTTCTATTCCAGCGACAATCGCGTGGTACAGTTTAGAAAAAAATGGACAGAGAAAAGTTAATTGAGGGAGTCAGAGAGTTTCTGTGCCTGTGGATGGTCTCTGCCAGAGGCTATAGAGACCACCAGGCAAAGGAAAATGCATGGAAAAAGATAGCTAGTGATGTAAGTACTAGGCATTTCCCAATTATGCTAATTTTTGGACCAATTATGTTATTCTTTTATGCTCCATTTTTAATCAATCATGCTTCTGAAAAGTGCCAATTATGCTTTATATTTAATTAATTCTTTCCACATATAGGTCATCAATTCTATAAGGCAAATTCATAAAATAACAACAAAAAAAGGGAAAATAATCCATAATATTCCCAATGACAGCTTTGTCTTTCAGCTGCAGCTGACCATGGCTGTACTGAAATCACTTGCTTACCAGCACTGGACCATCTTGATAGTGCATTTTCAGTGTTTTTGCTACCACTATATATGAATTTAAAACTTCAGCGACAAATCCACAGCTTGGGATCAATATATGAGTAGCCCAGCTTTCATATTATCTCAATGAACAGAGTGAAAAAGAGGAAGAATTTTAAAACTTCAATATCAACATTGGTAGGTTTAAGTTCACACACTTTGGCAGGATAAAAAAAAATAGAGATGCTTTGAATGTATTCAGTAGTGCTTTGAGATCATTATAAAACTTCAACCAAAGTAATCGTATAGCAAATAGCAGCAATGTTGGGATAATGCACTGTAGTTGCAATAGAGAAAAGAAAGTATATATGTTCATATGTTGATAAACTAAGGTGCCATCTCCTTAAAGATTGTACGTTGCCTTTATAAAAACATTGCCAACATCTGCAGTAATGGCCAGTTTTATTTGTAGCTGTATGCTCTTTGTGGGGTTAAATAATAACTCAAACAGATTGGAGGAGGAATGACTATTCTGGGTTGTATGAAAAAGTGGAAGAATTTGAGGACCATTTTGTGAGGGAGATTAGGAAGCGAAGAACAAAGCCAAGTGGTGGACAAGGTCCACCTTATGAATCTAGGTGGCCTCATTTTGAGGCCATGACATTCATTTGTGACTCCGTTCTGCACAGGGGGTTAGTGACTATTATATGCTTTAATAACAGAACACATTCGAATATTGGTGAGGGCAGTACCAGCCAAGCCACTAACATCACACAGGATGGGGATGATGCCCTCCCTTTGTTGGAGGCCACCCAGGTCCAAGATGACATCTTGAATGACAGGTAAATACATGTTTTGCTTTTGATATGTTTATGTTATGTTGTTCCCCCCCCCCCCCCCCCCCCCCCCCATAGCATACTGGATGAACTGGACCTATCCAGGTCTGCCTCTCCCTATTGTCCACCAAGTAGAGCAAGTGGATCCACTTCTCCCCAAATGGCTAAGAGAGCATGCAAACGAAAGTGTGCCTCTTAAGGGGATGAAACCGATGCTGCACTTTGCATCCCCTCGATGCACTTGCTGCAAGGCCAAATAAGGAGAAGGAGGTCGATCCCGACACTCACTTTTGCATGGAACTTGCTTCCTGCCTGAGGAGGTTGCCACCCAGGCATAATGCATTAGCTAAACTTAGGCTCCAACAAGTTGTTTTTGATCTGGAGTGTCCGTCCGCTGAATATACGCCCACAACAGTAGCTCCTACTAACACCATAGATAACAGTTATTATGAATATTAATAAGCAGTTTGAATTACCATTATTATTAATCACCATTATTATTAAACATTCATTTTAATATATCATAATCAGAAATGAATATGATTATATGTAATATATTATCATTGAGAAATTAAGTTATTGCGTCCTGTGTACGTATGAATACTGCCATTGAACTTCTCCAGTTTGGCTCAAGAAATGATCTTTGAAAAAGTCCCAGGTGTCTGCAGCACACCTTGAGTATCTACACAGAACAATGGGCATGTTACACAGAGGTGAACCATGTCATAGCATGGGATTAATACTTGCCTATTGCTGCATACTAGTGCAAGTTTCATCGTCCCTCCTCCATCCTCCCTGTAACACATGTCCAGTTCCATTCTCTCCATCTACGAACCCAGGTGGACAATATATGCTGTGCTCTGTTGTCTGCAGGTAGTTATGAAGGCCTATCGCTGCCTTTGCAAACACAATGACATGATCAGCTGTATCAACTATAGGCCTCCTAAAGAGCCTCCATCTAGAATGCAGGAAAGGGTTGCCATTAAGTACGGACAATTTCAAGAGTGTTGTTACCTTGCTGCCAATATACTAAAGCTATTTTCTATCATCCGTTTTGCCCTACTTAGATGATAATTAAAAATCGCTTTATCTTCTGCAAAAACAAAGCAACACTTCACAATGTGGATGTTGCATTATCACATCATGTATATCACACACTAACTAATTCATGCCAGGCAAGTTCCGTCCAGGATATGGTCTCAACAGATAGTTGTGGAGAGGAAATGCAGCATCTCCCACTATTACATGGGGAACTAGTGGTGCAGTGGTTTCGGGTAATGGGGAAGGATCAGGTAACGCTATTGAACCATCTTCAAGTGCCTTTCCGAATGCACTGTTTGAAAAAATGCCCCCATCACTATGGCGCCCAACCTCTCCCAGATCAATTAAAGTAAACCTATAACAATTGGGTGATAAAGCAATAGAAATATGTATATTTATTTGCTTACTGGTAATGTGCATCACACACAGCCAACAAAACGATTGAAAAGGTCCCCTTATAATTAATTGAAATAAAGAGATCCACTATTCCTGGGAGTTTGCATGACAATGTGCTTGCCATCAATAGCTCCTGCGGTCAGCAAAACATTTGACTATATATATAGTGTTTACAGGACATACCAATACAGTGAGGAAAATTCCATCTCAGCAAAAATTCCTTACTGATGCCCTCCCATTCGGTCACAGATGATGGTGCACGCACATGGTCACTAAGCACATCCCAGAGCACATGACAAGTCTCCAAAAGAATACCACAAACAGTGGATCTGCCCATCCGGAAACTAAAAGATAAAGAGACCTAACAAATATTTGGATAATATACAGATGACATAGAGTACACATTAATTGTACTTGAGAGTTTCCAGTGGCTAAATATCAAAGGGTGAGGGCAAGCCTTTCTGCAGGTGGTATCTTCGCCCTGATCTTGCTGCAGTATGACCTTTTGCCAAGATGTGGACTGACCTTTACACACAAAAATATTTTTTTATCCTGTGTATGTACATAACTAGCTACATATCCTACCTTCTGTACAAGAGTGTCAAATGTCTCCTTTGACATTCGGAGATACTTGAAGTGGCTGTCAGGATCACAGAGCCTCATCTCCTGTAGAAGATTGTGATAGTCTCCCTGTTGGTACCTCTTCTGCAGGATAGGTCTGACCCATTCTTGTCTGCCAAACCTTCTCCTCCTATTCCTCCTCATTATAATCCCCAATACTAACGAAGTCTCCAAAACCACATCATCACTGGAACTCGCCATCCTTCTCTCTGCTAGTAACACTTTATTGGTACAAAGTTCACCTAGCACTCCGATGTTGATAATTGTTGTTGATATTGTGAACAACAAGGATCGCTTGAGTTGTCCCACGTGGGGGTGTACCCTTCACAGTGTCACTTGGCTAGCGACAATGTGAACCAACCTTAAGAGCGGTAAAGGTTGGCATCAGCTCCCTATGATGGCTTATAAGGAAGCAAAAAATTCAGTGAGTATATCTTTGTGCACACAAACTCTTGCAGGCAAAGCTGCAGTGGTTGTTGTGGTAAACTATACCACTCCAGTATAATGATTATACCACTCAAAGATGATGCTTAATGATGTCATTGATTATGCATTCATTACCAGTATATTGTATGTATATAAAACATTGCAATTGTCTTTGTCTTTGTTCTTCCACGTGTTCTTGCACTTCATCCGTCTGCAATACTTGTTGTCGTCTTGCAATGAAAGGTTCTGTTAACTTTTATAAGTGAGTATTAAGCGTGTGCATTTATTAACTGGCTATCAATAAAGCCAGTATTAAGATATCACATAAGATACTACATTGGCGACGAGTTGTAAATGGTTATTCACGGGACAGTCTCCCAGTATCAACAGAGCAAAGAAACCTGGACGACTTACGTTGAAAGGTTGAATCATTATTTAATAGCGAATGACGTCGCTGACGAAAGCAAGAAACGTTCCATTCTACTCTCAGCTTGTGGCTCCTCCACTTACAAGCTCATGCGAAGCCTAGTGGAAGTAGGACAACTGGCAACTACGCCTTACTCCGAAATCACGAATCTGGTAGCGGGATATTACCAGCCGATTCCCTCGGAGATTGTTCAAAGGTATAAATTTAATACCAGAGTCCGAACCTCAGGAGAGTTGATAGCTACCTACGTAGCTGCTTTGTGTGAGCTCTCAGAGTATTGTAATTACGGAGACAAGCTCCATGAGATGCTACGTGACCGTCTAGTGTGTGGTGTGAATCATGACACCATACAGCGTAAGCTTCTGGCTGAAACTGATCTAACCTATGAGAAAGCTTACACGCTAGCTCAAGCGAATGAGGCATCCGAGAGAGATACCCTCGACCTCAAGGGCAGAAAAAATAGCAGGGCTCCATTGTTGCCTTGGCCAGGAGTCAATTACTCCAGAACATTTAAACATTCTAAAGGCAAGATTCCCACCAAGAGAGGAAACCCAACCTGCTACAGGTGTGGAGGTCCACATTTAGCTCCTGCCTGCAAGTTTATCAACTCTGAGTGCAAATTCTGCAAGAAAGAAGGTCATATTGCTAGAGTGTGCAGGAAAGCCCAGCAAGAATCTAAAGTCGGCAAGGAAACTAATTTTGTGCTACAGGATAAGCCTGAAGACCAGTGTGCTGACCATACGCACAGTCTCTGCATTGTCAGGGATCAAGCAAGTGATCCACTGCATGTGCAAGTTGCCTTGAATACTGTTCAAGTTGAGATGTTATTGGACACTGGTGCATCCGTTTCCCTGATCAACCTTCCGACTTATCAGATGCTTCAACAGCACAAGGTGGTCGCTCCTCTACAAAACTCCTCTATTCAGCTAAAGACATATACAGGTCAGCCAATCCGTGTTCTTGGTATGCTACCAGTGCAAGCAGAATACATGGGAAAATTAGTCGATGTGCGTGTTCATGTGGTTGAAGGGGATGGACCTAATTTGATGGGTAGAGATTGGCTATTTCTGCTTGAGGTTAATTTGGGGGAAGTGAATCTTTTGAAGAATGATTGTTTACTCCAGACAGTGCTTGATAAACATTGTTCAGTATTTAATGATGAATTGGGTTGCATGAAAGACATGAAGGTCAAGTTACTAATTGATTCTACTGCCAAGCCTAAGTTTTTCAAGCCACGCAGTATTCCATTCACACTAAGAGATAAGGTGGAAACTGAGCTCCAGAGGCTAGAAAGCTTTGGTATTATTTCTCCTGTGAAATTTTCAAAATGGGCTGCGCCCATAGTTCCTGTGGTTAAGAAGAATGGTACTGTACGTAATGTGGGGACTACAAGGTCACTGCTAATAGGGCTACTCTCACAGAGTCCTACCCACTTCCACTAGTGGATGAGTTAATGACAGACCTTGCTGGAGGTAAATACTTTACCAAACTTGATTTATCCCAAGCTTATCTACAGTTGCCCCTTGATCATGAATCCTCTGAATTATTGACAATTAATACCCACAAGGGATTGTTCAAGTACAACAGGTTACCATTTGGTGTGTCTAGTGCACCAGCAATATTTCAGCGCAGCATGGAGACCCTCTTACGGGGCTTGAATGGTGTGTCCATTTACCTTGACGACATCCTAGTTACAGGATCCACACATGAGAACCATTTGCATAACCTTGCTGCTGTGCTGGAACAAATTGAACAGGCAGGCCTAAGACTTAATCGCTCTAAATGCTTCTTTTTACAACCCAGATTAGAGTATTTGGGACATGTCATTGATGAAGCTGGTAGACATCCTACTGAGGATAAAATTAGAGCCATTAAGGAGGCACCAGCTCCTACTAACATTACTGAGCTTCATTCTTTTCTTGGAATGATTACCTACTACAGTAAATTCCTATCTAACATGTCCACAAAGCTAACACCCTTATATGCACTGTTGGCAAAGAAGAAGAGGTGGTCATGGCACACCAAGGAGGAGGCTGCTTTTCAGTTAGCAAAACAAGCTCTTCATTCAGATGCAGTTCTTGTACATTTCGATAGTTCAAAGCCTTTAATCCTGGCATGTGATGCTTCACAGTATGGCATTGGTGCTGTTTTGTCTCATATATTTGAAGATGGACGAGAAAAACCCATTGCATACACTTCTCGAACTCTGAACCCTGCTGAGAAAAGATATTCACACCTGGAAAAAGAAGGTCTAGCTATTGTCTCAGGGATTAAGAAATTTCACAATTTCCTGTATGGTAGACATTTTATTATCGAGTCAGACCACCATCCATTATCCTTCCTGTTTAATGAAGCCAAAGGAATTCCCCAAATGGCATCTTCTCGCATACAGAGATGGGCAATTACACTCTCTGCTTATAATTACACTATCTCTTACAAGAAAGGCAAAACACTGTGCAATGCAGATGCATTAAGCAGGCTCCCACGCCCAGTCACCAAAGCCACTGATGATACATGCACAGAATTGGTTAACCTTGTACAACACATGTCCTCCACTTGTGTTTCAGCATTGCATATTAAGGACTGGACCACAGAGGATCCTCTCCTCTCCAAGGTGCAGAGATTTATTCAGCTTGGTGAGCCAAACAACGTCACAGAAGTTCCATGCAAGCCTTACTTCTCTAGGAAGGGTGAACTAAGTGTGTTGGATGGTTGTATCTTATGGGGTACTCATGTAGTGATTCCACCGCCTGGTAGGCAGCCCCTACTTAAGGAATTACACCAAGCTCACCCAGGGGTTACAAAAATGAAAGCACTAGCACGCAGTTACATTTGGTGGCCTAACATGGACACTGATATTGAAACCGTGGTGAAAACTTGTACTGAGTGTCAAGAGTCTCGACCTTCACCACCTACTGCTCCGCTCCACCCATGGGAGTGGCCGGCAAGTCCGTGGAGCCGCCTCCACATTGATTTTGCCGGTCCTTATTTGGGACACATGTTTCTTGTACTGGTGGATGCCCATTCTAAATGGATGGATGTGAGACTCATGCATTCTATTAAAGCCCATAGCACGATTGAACAACTCAGAATGATATTTGCTACACATGGCATACCACAGAAAATTGTTTCTGATAATGGTCCTACATTTACTAGTCAAGAGTTTAAAACTTTCATGACTCAGAATGGAGTTCTCCACATCACATCTGCTCCATATCATCCGTCTACGAACGGACTCGCAGAACGAGCTGTCCAGACTTTCAAGCAAGCTCTGAAACGCATCCAAGGCAGTTCAATTCAGGAAAAACTTTCTAAGTTTCTCTTCCAGTACCGGATAACCCCTCACACTACGATGGGGATTGCACCTGCTGAACTCCTCATGGGACGACGACTTCGCTCTCGCCTGGATTTGCTTTTTCCTACAATTTCACAGAAAGTTGAGAGTAAGCAACTGAAACAAAAGGAGGAACATGATTAAACAAAACCAGTGCGTACATTTTCTATTGGAGATCTTGTGTATGTAGAGGATTTTACAGCCTCACCACAAAAATGGATTCCAGGGAAGATTGTTGAAGTTATTGGACCTCTCTCTTATTGCATTGAGCTTCTCGATGGCAGTACAGTTCGAAGACATGTTGATAATGTGATTCAGCGATGTCTAACCGATGTTCCCACTTCACCTGCCATCCTGGCTCCGACTCCAGTTTCCGTTCAACCAGTGGATCCACTTGCACTTCCAGATCTCCCATCAAGCCTGGATCTGACTCAGAGTCAACCAGTTCCTCCACTTGATCCTCCACCTGCTCGTACTCCAATGCCTCCAAGACATTCTACCCGTACCCGGCAGAAACCTGCGAGGTTCAAAGCATGATCATTGTCATTCTCATTCTCTTAATACAATCCTTAATGAGGGGAAGTGTGGTAAACTATACCACTCCAGTATAATGATTATATTACTCAAGGATGATGCTTAATGACGTCATTGATTATGCATTCATTACCAGTATATTGTATGTATATAAAACATTGCTATTGTCTTTGTCTTTGTTCTTCCACGTGTTCTTGCACTTCATCTGTCTGCAATACTTGTTGTCGTCTTGCAATGAAAGGTTCTGTTAACTTTTATAAGTGAGTATTAAGATATCACATAAGATACTACAGTTGTGTTTGTTGGGCAACCTGTGGCTTGAATATAGTAAGCAAAGCTGCAGCAGACATTTGGGCTACATTATTATTCGTGCTATTTGCCTGCCTGCCTGCCCGCCAGGAAAAACTTCTGAACCCAGGGTTCCACGACCACGATTTGAATTATGCTTGGCTCCCTGCATTGCTGTGTCCCTCACAGATGGTCTCAGAATTTCCAAAAATTAACACACAAAAAAGTTAACCAAAAACACTACTTTTGATTCTCGGACACTTTACCCATTTTCTCAAGGGGAGGTGTCCCTTTCCTATTTGTTGGAGTGCGTGCACTTGCCCAATGATGAATGCATTGCACCAAATTCCCTCCCTAATGAGTGACTTCACTCATAATTAGCAATTAGTGACGTGATTAGGGAGTTATTGAATTACTCTTTGATCTGTGGCACACAACACATCACTTCCCATGTCAGGGTGGAGGCGTCAGTGTATAATCTCACAGCCACTGTTCCTGGCCAAACTGTGAACACTAAACAGGATGTGCACTGTTAAGGGGTTGAATAGTTTGGCATTATGTGTGTTATTGTGTCTTGATTCTCCTGGTTTTCACACTGAGAGAACATTTTCATCCCCTCCATTGAAGATAGAGAGTTCAATCATGAGGACTAACACTACCATTATCCCACAGCAAGCATTCCTAAAAATCGGAATTTTCTAGGCTATTTATTAAATGAAAAATGGAGGCTGTTTCGAGTCAGAGATGGTTTCCTTGGGTTTCATTTTACCAAGAGGCTGTGTTCTCCAGCCACAATTCTGTCACACTCCTTCCAACCAGCCCCTCTGCCCAGCTGGTGTGTAACATCCTGTGTAACACTCAACTTCAGGATAGGTCACTGAACTTCTTGGGAGGCAAACCTTCACAAGTTTCAAAGAGGACAGAGGTCTGCATTCCTCCATTTGCTGCACTCTGCCTCTGAGCTGTTCACATCCCTTGAATTCTTTACTGAAGCTTGCTGACAGAATCACGGCTACCAATGCTGTGTCTGTGGCGCTATCTCTGCCTCTGAAGGCAAGGAAGATTTAAAAATATACATTTTAGACAATTTTGCATGATTAATTAAAAATATGAGATTTGTTGAATTGTAAGGAGTACAATGTGTGTTGTGACTGATAGAAGACAGATGTGTAAATGAACAGTTTCTGTTGATATAAAAGTAGCTAACAAAGAAGGAACAGGTCTTGTTGGTGTAAAGTGTGTGAAAAGTGATACAAAAGTTTAGCCTGCATTTTTATGATTGTGCACTTTATATATATATATAATTTTTTTAAATTTTTATTTATTGAAATTTTTTTATCCTCAAATATTAGCACATTTAATTTCACCAATTTTTCTTTATTCTGTGACCAGTTTCAGATGCAGCTAAGGATACTTTGCTTGGTCTGCTTGAGCAGATCATGGCACAGAGGCTGGAAGGCTGCACGGCTGAAGTACTGGACGTGGTAGCCATTCTGGCCAGCGAGTTTAGATCAAGTCAGGTCTGCAATAAATAGTCTATAAAAGATATACATATATATATATATATATATATATATATATATATATATATATATATATATATATATATATATATATACACACGTTGTTTTGTGTGAGGCAGTTATATTCCTATTTAGCATACACACCCTTAAAGTTTGGATATCAGGACTTCATGGTATCAGCCCTAGGAATTGTGAAGGCCATTTTGTGGTGATTGTAATCCATCGATTTACCTGCCCAGCCACCTGCCTATTTTATCAGCTATTTAGTGGTGTTTATAAAGCTGTGACAACAGAGAGATTTTCATGGATGACTTGCTTCAGCGAAGGCATTTCATGAGGAACGCTTGTACTATTGTTTCGATTGTTGTGGATTAGTCAGTAGTGCAGAGACTGTTGCTGATTCCCACACCATATGCTAGCACAGATAAGCAGGCTTGTCCATAGTCTCCAGGCTCTTAGGGAATGTATCCTTTAGAATATGTGCATACATGCATACGTACATATGTGTGTGCAGACAGACAGACAGACAGACAGACAGACAGACAGACAGACAGACAGACAGACAGACATCATGCATATATGCATACATAAGTACATGCATACCTGCTTACCTACCTACCTATGTACATACATAAGTAATGTGTTCGTACACACACACCAAGTATGTGCATGCGTGTGTACACACACACACACATGCATGCTTACATTTATGATGTAATTTGATAATGTTATTGGAGTCTCAACTATGCTCAATGAGGAAAGAAAATTCTGAAGGAAATACATGGTTATTATAATTAACATAGAATGCTGTATTGTATATTGTGTGTTATTCTCAACAATGTGGACAACAGAATCAGCTGAAGTTTGACTTGTGTGACACCCTCTGCTCTGTGCTGAGACTGTCTGGTCATCTGGTGAGTGTGTGGGGGGGGGGGGGGGGAGGAGGGTGGTCTGTGTGTTTGGAGCAGTAGCCTCCATTATTCCCACCCAATTGTAGAGCAGTGCAGATGATGTGCCAGTGAAGGATATCTGCACCGGGCTAAGGGAAGTAATCTGCAGCAAGATACACCACCAATGGAGGGACTCTGCCCTGCACCTCTCAGCAACCATGTGTGAGGCATTTGGACTGGAGTGGACACACCATGCACACCCAGAGAACAAATTCCTTCTGCTTTGGCTTCACCTAGTTGCTCTGGTGTGTGCGTGTTTTTATGTGGATTTTTAAAGAAAATTAAATATATTATTTACATATTTGGTGTGTGTTTTTGCAGGAGGTGAGATTGTCAGTGGATGGAAGTAGATTTGAGACGATAATTGAGAAGTCGTCTCTTCTTTGCTCCTGTTTTGTCATCCTGGAGACCACCATTGTGTTTGTCTCAAAGCATGCTGAGCAAGATGGCAAAGGTATGTTGTGTGCCTCACTTTGCCTGTATGGTCTGGATGTATTCAGGATGGGTTGTTGCCAAATCACGCACAATAGAACTTCAGAGTTACTTTGACAAATCAGTTGGTAGGACTGATGTTCACAGCTCTTGAGTCGCTAATGCATTCCAACAATGTGACAGTTACTAAGTGCTTTGTACACACTTGATCATAGTGATACCACATTCTGTAGGGCTTCTAAGTTCGGAATTTCTCCTTCAGCTTCACACGATCCTGAATGAAGCGTTCACATCCGTCCTCTACTTGCTAAGCTCGGTGGCCAGTCGGAGCGACGAAGAAGTCGGTGCCTGTGCTTTGCCCGAGGCAGGTGCCAGGCCACTGGCTGTGGCGAGACTCCCTATAGTGGCTGCATCAGTGCGTGTCCTTGGGGCATGGCTAGCCGAGGATAGTCTCACTTTAGCTGGCCAAGTATATGAGCTGCTTCCCTTCCTGCTGGAGATGTCAGCCTCCTCTTCCCCACAAGATGAGGATGGAGACCTGCTCAAGTTCTTGCTGCCGGGGTTGTGTCACATGACTGCGGAGGACAGGGCGAGACCTCTGCTGATGCGAGCTGGGCTGGGCAATGTTCTGGACGACTATCTACAGAAGCTCTGGCCACTTGCAAGGCAGTCGAGGTTCAATGTTTAGACAATCAGATTGACTGCAACACTTAATGCTCGTGTGTGTGTGTGTGTTGCTGTCTCAGTGTGATGCGAGATCGGTTCTGTCTCTGCTGTGGACTGTTGCAGAATGTCTGCGTGAGTTCACCAGAAGATGTGATGAAACACAAGAAATTATTTGGCTCCATCGCATCTTTGATGACAAAAGTTTTTGCAGGCAATAAACTCTTATTCTTTTTCTGACTATTGGTGTACATGTATGTAACTTATTGTCGTCCATTTTGTTTCCCTGCAGAGTGCAGTGGTGATAGTGTCCTGGGCATCAATGCTGTTGTCCTCTTTGTGATGATCAACGGAAGAGCAGGTGACACATTGGTTCCTTATTGGTTGCTGTCATGTGGTATTGAGCAGGATGGAGTGGAATGCCAAGCAATTTCATAAAAGTACAATCTTGGCAACTTGTTCTTCCGCTACACCATATGTCCCCCCCAATTTATTTGTCTTAAAGTTCATTCTTCTTGATACTACCCCGCCCCCTCACCCCTTCCCCCACCTGTTTTCTTTTACTTCCATACCTTAGCAAGTTCAAATTGAATTCCGGGCATTATTGATGATGTCATTTATAATGTGATGTCTTCAGTATACACAATACAAGACAAAAATTAACTTTCCATTCCCTTTAAGTTCTATGGTATGCAGTGCTTGAAAAGTGTAAGCTTCCCCCCCCCCCCCCCCCCCCCTCTCCTTTGAAAATGCAAAAACCTTCCCATTAACACCTGTACTCTACGCTGTGGCCCAGTAGCAATCCAACTGCAGTATAATCCATGCCTAGTGTGCTTTGAAGAGCCAATGCTTGAGCTCCCCAGGCATGCAGTTACTGCACACAGCTGTGTCAGAAAAAGAACACCCTAAAAATTAAAAGAAAATTTTTCCATCTCCCTAACACACAATACAGTGAGAGAGATAAACCATATGAAAGAAAATGCTCCCTGAGTGCATGTGTGTAATTGTGTGCCAGATGTGCACAGCAGTGTGTGTGTGTGTGATTGTATGAAGTAGCTTTAGAGGCAGAGTTGAGGACAGAGCCATAGTTGGATTAGTGGATAAATCTCTCAGACCTTGACTTATTGGAATAATTTTATGTTGCAAAAGGGCAGAACTATATACACTGATATAGAAGCATAACAGGAATAAATTCTGCTCATTAACTCAGGTTTTAAACACCTGAGCATTATTTTCAGTCGTATATTTGTACACCATCTGTGTGTTTATACTATTATTGGGGGGGGGGGGGGGCAATAGGCTCAGTTATGAAAGGTGAAAGGTATTAAATGGTGGAACAAGGAGCTCTCTGTAGTATCTCCGATGATCTCTTAGTATGTATTCATATTTATATTTTCTCTCTTCCAGACTTACAAAATAGATTCAATGTTGTTTTTTTTTTCTTATTCTTTGTAATTTGTAGTTTAGAATTAATAAACACTACCAAACTGTTCAGTAATAAAGTTCTGGAATTTAACTGAATTGACCTGACCAGATCATGTTAGTTATACTAGCGATTAAACCTGAGTCATCATCAACAGCATTGTTTTGTTTTGAGGGGGTTTTTTTTGTTGGTATAACATTATTAATGGGGAAACAAGGCAAACCCTCACTGGAAGTTAAGTGAAAAAAAGTGTTTACCTGCATTCTGGATCATGTGTCTTGTATGCACCCTGCACTCATAAAACAGAGGCATGCAGAGTAACAGTCGTTCAAACAGCCATACCATAAATATAGGTGGGTTCTCTCATGCGTGAACAATATTAAAAAAAATAAGACAAAAACAAACCCTGTATACTTACAAGAAATGATTTGTTCTGTAGATAAGTATTAAATCTCCAGGATGAACTTGAAAAGCTATACAAGAAATGGGAGAGAGAGGAATTTGTAAGCAAGCTTCTGAAAGTACAGAAGAAGGGAACTCAGGTTGGGATAAAGAACGAATCATTGGAAAGGGCGAAAAAGAAGCATGTACAGAAAAAAATATTTTTTCTTCTTCTTCTTCTTTACACTTGCAGTTGCTTCTCTTACACAGATTAATGAGCCAAGCCATATTTCCATTGGTAGCATCTCTTTCACAACTAGCCTTCCTGTGACGTGTCCTCAATTATAAATTTTCCCACCTCACAAGGGCCTGGGACATTGACAAGCAATATTCACTTGCCATCAACACTAGGACATCTGTTGTTACAAAAGGGATGGGATAGGGAATTAGTGTAATTTAAAAATTGTAAATTAGTAAGCAAGAACTATGAAGTGGATTGGAGAGTAAAAATAACTTTGCCCTGTTGTACTTCAAGTGCAATTAAAGAATGATAGTTTGGTCGTAGACAGACCATGTTAATCATCATTTATTTGTTATTACTAACTTCACAATATGCCAGAAAATTTTTTTTTAATCGTTATAATTGCAAAGTTGCCTAGGTGTTTTTTTGTTGTTTTTTTTTTGTTAATTCAATTACCAAGTGAGTAATCAATTGTAGTATGTCTTATTAAGTTATGCCCCAGCATGTACTTTCTCTAATACGAGTGTACGTGAAAAGTATGTGTATATCCACAGACAAAGTAATATATTATCAAACAACCAGGAAATGTGTTGGGAGAGGACAGGCTGTCTTCTTGGGAACCTGTGTTCAAGACACTCATAACTCAAGCTGCTGATTTGAAAACTGCATCTGGCGAGGAAAAGGAAATGTCTGAGTTGCGGTTAATTGGTACTAAAGGTACTTTTATGCAATTAGAAATTGTTTGCATGTGTTTAGCTATATATCTTTCATAAACAAAGAGAATATTTTGTGTAGTGCACTGCAATAATAATAATTTTAAAAAAACAAAAAAAAAAAAAAATTTTTTTATTTCTATACAGAATTTACCAGTTTAATGAAGAACAGTGAATCATTAAAGCATCTTGTTGGGTAAGCCTCCCCCCCCCCCCCCCCCCCCCCCCTTCATTATTTCAAGGCCATAGAGATTAATTCTGTAATTGCACCATTATTTATTTTGCAGATGTTGGCATACCTCAAAGGATCAAAACAACACACAACAGTCTCAATAGCCATGGCAGGACTACAATATATATTTTAATTTTCATTATGATTTTGAACATTCTGACTGACTATCTGCATTTCTAATCTTGGAATAAAGTTTGTGCACTTGTTCCCAATGCTATAGAATCTTATGCAAAACATTGCTCTATTTCTTGCCATCCATTTAGCAGGATCATCATGTGATACCCCTGCTGCATTCCTGCACGATAAAGGTACATGCCTTCCTGTTCCGGTTGTTTCGCTCATACAAAAGTTTTGTGTGTCTCTGGAATGACCCACCCCCAGTAAATATGATGCATTTTGAATTCATAGCTATGGTCTTCTGCAAGGAGGCAATATATCCTGGGTCCTGCATGGTAGCAACCTCTTCAAATCCTATCTCCCATGTCCTTATGGTTGCATCAGCTCCGAATATTTCTCTGAAGAATGGAGCATAGAGGTCACTATAGGGTTGATATTTTGTATTGACATTGTGCTCCATCAGACTGTAACTGCCATACTTTCCAATGTCCATGGCCAGGAAAGTATCGTGAATATTGGAGGACTTTTTCAACTCCCTCCATTTCTGCAAGGTTGTGTTTAGACACTGCATCATCCTCTCAATGTCAGCTGACTGCATCAGGCTGTCTACTTTCTCTGTCCTCACCATAAGAGTGATGTACTTCTTGGTCCTGAAGTGCTTCTCTCTGTACTTCCTAGCATCACATAGCAGTTGCTGGCTAGGCCTCAGGTATGTAAGAAACTGAACAATAGTTTTCATCATGCAGCTATCCAAGATTAGTGCACGTTTTCCACTCCTCTCCACGTCCACTCCCTTCCACTCCTCCATCACTACAGTGACAGTCTTGGGGCCAATTCCACCAAAGATGTGTCGGTTGAACTGAGACAAAGTCAGTTTGTCTCCTCTGGCAAAGTTTAAACAAACATCCCTCACAATGGTGAAGTTGAGCTCATTAATCATGTAGCTGATCTTAACATCAAGTTCACGAGATGCCTTACAACCTTCTTTGTATCCTTCCATGTCTGATGATGCCACAAGGTGAACTGCCTCTTTTCCCTTGTACATGTTCTCTTTGTGCTCCTTCACTGTGAGATATCTGAAACGCACCACAATCAATTTCCGAGGAGCTTTTGCAATGAATTGGTCCCATGATGCCAAGGGTGCAAAATGGTGATGTGTGGTTAGAGCCTGCCAACTTTGTATCTGGAATATGTCACTGAATCTCATGTTCATGTCCTGATTTTTATTCATGGGGAATTCAAAATATGAATTGATTACAAATGGTTCAACTATGTTGACAAAGAGAGTTTTAGCCCAGCACTGCAGTGTGAAGAGATTCGTTGAAGCTCTAGTTTGCTGCTCATGGAAATTCAATGCAAGCACATAGCCAGTTCTGTTTGGAAATACTGTAAAGTTTCTTTCTGTGCTGTTGCACTGAAAATAATTTCTCTGTGAAAGTTTACTGACCAACTCAGTGTGGTTGTCCAAGTATGAGCTGGTTTGCATGGATATGGTAGTTCTGTTGCTTGACAACCTCCGGAATGACTTACCTGAAAGGGAGGCATGTTGAGTCTTCTTTAGCGAATGCTTGTCTGCATTCAATGGAATTTTCAGGTACAGAATCACCAGAATGACGATAATAGGCAGGAAAAATAGCTTAGTTCTACTTATTAACAGTCTGGAGGTAGCCGCCATTCACCGCACAACAAAAGACATCCGAACAATTTAATCAATACAGTTTTTCAGTTGACTGAGACTGCTCGAATCAGTAAAGGATCGGCAAAGGGTCGTTTTAGTTGTACTCCGCTATTCTGCTTTCACGGATTATGGTGGATGCCTCTCCTTTGAAGCGGCAGGTCCAACCTAGCGGTAGATTAACACCGGTGAAGAAGTCAAGAACCAGTTCCAGAGTCCAGTTGGAAGAACTTTACAAGCTGTTGGATAAAACCGTGCTAGAATATCAGGTCTGAGTGCTACCCTCTTGCATTACAAGCAACCGGTTTTAACTAAACCCTAGATATTACAATTGCCCTTACTGGATTACTTCCTCTAGCAACCTGTGACAGGCCTCCTCCCTGCTTTTCTCTATGAAGATGGAACTCCTGGCTGGGCAAAGGATGATGCTTGGGTGAGAGACAATGTTTATAGCGTTCTCTCCATCTGGGGGATGTCCATAGCATACAGGCGCCAGGCAGATATGGAGGACGACAGGCTAAGAGCTTATCAGCTGGAACAGGTAATTTGAGATGTGTGTGGAAAGATATGGAGTAAAAATTTATATATAAATGGTTTTCACTACTGTATCATTTCAAGACTAAATAGTCAAACAGGGATATTCATTAATTGGCTTGTTCCATTGATTTCCTCCACAATGTATTGTTTTGGTTTCCATGTAAACATGGTTTTCTGGAGCTGTACTTTCAGACCAAGTATCCAATTTTTCCCCAGGTTGCCAAACAAAATTCCCAAGATTACTCCAGATCTCCAAGTGATTTCCCCAGGAGACTCACAAAAAATTTGAATGAATTCCCTAAAAAGTTTACAAATTTCCTCCAGGAAAGTCTCATGCTATTAAATTAGTATCATATCAATAAAACCTCAAAAAGTAAACTCAACTGACCAAAAATAATTCCTAACTATCTCAATACAGTTAATACGTTTATATATGGATATCTGGTTTAAATTCTGCACAACATCAAGATAGATTTTGCCTCATCAACGAAACTGCGTCCGAAGTATCCGTTTTAAATTGTTCGTCGTCTTTTCCTTGTCTTAGTCTTGCAAGTGCAACCTTAAAATTATTTTTTTGATGTCAGCATTAACACAAGGAAAAGATAATGATGACTTTGCTAGTGTCCAAGACTGTTGGAAATCTGCTTTGTCCAGATGTCTCAGACACTGCCCCAAAATGATACATCTTTTCTTATTCCCTTAATGTTGTTGGTGGTTTTTTGGTTGTTTTTTTTATTTCAAAGGTCAGTTCTGAAGTGAATGTATCAATTTTGTTCTACTTTCTTTTCTTTCTTTTTTTTTTTTTTTTTTTTTTTACAGAAAAGACTTGTATGGGTCTTTTCTAGTGCAATTGCCCATCCTTTTAACTGTATCCTTCTACTGTCTGTCATATTTTTGTTTATAAACTTTCAAATTCATTTATCTATTCGTTTATCTATTTTGTAACTGGTATATGTGCCTCTTCGTTCTACCATGATTCCAACACAGTGAGGGGAGGGCACACTGCATGTTAAAATTAGCACTAACCTAGGGGCCTCTACATGACACTGTATAAAACACTACACTACACTACACTACACTAGAACCACTCTTGGGTTGTTATTACAATTACATAATTGAATTACAAATTACAGTAATTGAATTAATCTCTTTTTTTTGCGGCAAGTAATTGCAATTTGAATTTTTGATCTAAACTATAGAAATTGTAGTGTGTGTGTGTGTGTGTGTATCTGGGTTGACTGTACAAGTATTCATTGCAAAGTAAATGTCTGACTTTAAAAGATGTGCCATATTTTAACTTCACCTACACAGGAGAATGTTGTTAGCCATGTTTCAGGTCGTAAAAATCGCTCAAACTAGAGTCAAAAATAGCCATTATCACTACATCAGCTTCCTTCCTTCGTTTTTGTTTAATCTTGGAGACATATGCAAGGTACCACGTAGTTGGAAAATAGAAAAGTAATTTAAATTGTAATCAACATTTTGTGAAGTGATTATAATTGTAACATATTACATTTTAAATGGAATTAATATATTAACTCAAGTCTGAGAAGAACTATGTTACTAATTACACACTCAACTACTGCTTTCATATCAGGTCTTGTGCTCACTAGCCAGTGTGGTTTTAGTAATCAGTTATGAATATCATTAATGTAGAATGGGAAAGTTCACATAAGCTTTAAATTCCACCCCCAGAGAAGCACTTGAAAGGAATTCTGCATTGTGTGCATTAGTTAATTTTGTGTCTGGGCAGATGTGTTTGGTGATGTACATTAGTTAATGCAGTGTCAGATTAGATTATTTGGAGATGTGCATTAGTTAATGCAGTGTCTGATTAGATTATTTGGTGGTGTGCATTAGTTAATGCAATGTCAAATTAGATTATTTGGTGATGTGCATTAGTTAACACAGTGTCTGATTAGATTATTTGATGGTGTGCATTAGTTAATGCAGTGTCAGATTAGATTATTTGGTGGTGTGCATTAGTTAATGCAGTGTTAGGTCGGATGTACGTGTTTGGTTCTGTTGTTTCTCCTCTGTGTGCAGAGTGTTGTAAAGCTGATGAGAGGTCTACTGCTGTGCATGATGTCTCAAGTGAGTGCAGAGGATAGACTGGGAGGGTGTAGCAATGTCTGCACTCTGCATTCCACTCTCATACTTGCTCCACACTAACCTAACTTCCACTTCCACCAAACTCCCTCTCCTCCACCATCCAGTTCACTCACCTCCACCATCCAGCTCACTTCCAGCTCCACCATCCAGCTCACTCACCTCTGCCATCCAGCTCACTTCCTCCACCATCCAGCTCACTTCCACCTCCACCATCCAGCTCACTTTCACTTCCACCATCCAGCTCACTTCCACCTCCACCATCCAGCTCACTTCCACCTCCACCTCACTTCCTCCTCCACCATCCACCTCACTTTCTCCTCCACCTCACTTCCTCCTCCACCATCCACCTCACTTTCTCCTCCACCTCACTTCCTCCTCCACCATCCACCTCACTTTCTCCTCCACCTCACTTCCTCCTTCACCATCCAGCTCACCTGCACCACCATCACCCGTACTGTCCTGTTGTAGTGAGTGTGTTGATGTAATTCTCTGTCAGGTTGACAAGGTGGAGACCTTCAAGAAGAGCCACGACCAAGGGGCAGCTCTCCACGCCAAGTACAGCATCAGTGAGTCCACCCACCCACACCCACTTCCACCAGCCCTTACTCAGTCCATCATATCCTGCTATTGGGCGTCTTAGCTACCAATGGGAAGCCTGATAACTTTCTCTCTTAGATGTCATCTTGGGCACTTATGGGAGATTTACACTCTTTTCTTCTTTTTTTTAAATTTTATATTTTTAAAAAATGTGTGTAAATATTTTTCTTGTTTTTAGTTTTTACTATTTTATGGATACATTCCCCCGCCCCCGCCCCCCCCCCTCCTAAACTTAAAACACACAATAACAAAATATCATACTGTTGTTGAAAGCATGTATACTGAAGTAGTGTTCACGTTATATGGTGGAGGCTAATGTCAGGCTGGAGTGTTTTATTTCTGTTCCAACCTTTTTGGAAGGTGGGGTGGAGGAACAGCAATGTTTTATGTTAATTTCACACTCAACCAGCCTAATGTTTGATGATATGTTTACTGTTTGTTTTTTTTTTGGGTTACATTTCTTTTGAGTGTATATAATATCATTGCCCTCATTCCAATTAATTCCCACCCACTTCCCCTGTGTATGCAGGCAGCTGTTCCACCACAGTGGGGGACTATGAGTGGGGCCACATCCAAGTGGACGCCACTTCCCTGTACCTGCTCATGCTGGCAGAGATGACGGCTGCTGGCCTCCAGATTGTCTACACACTAGATGAGGTGGCCTTCGTGCAGAACCTCATCTTCTACATCGAGGAAGCTTATAGGATCCCTGTAAGTTTGTTTATTGTTTTTTTTTTTTTTAGGGGTGGAGGGGGTTGGGTGGGTTGGAATTGTAGGTAATCGTAGGATCCCTGTGAGTTGGAAAAGGGTCATAAAATCACTCTGCATGATGTGAATTGAAGTGTAGAGCAAATTGGTGTTGTACCCATCACAAGATGAATAGGCATTCCTGTTCTTTCCCCAACACTCAACAAATTGTTCACCCAAAATTTACAGTGGTCTAGTATAGTACCCTCCCTCCAATGGTGTGGCATGGGTACTCAACACTGACTGCCGTACTGAAGGTACGAGGAAGAAAGGTTGTTGTTCACTGAAAGATACTGTGCCTGAAGGTGTTAAAAGAGAAAATAGGCTATTCATTATTAAGAAGGAAAATAAGAAGAAACACCAAAAATATATAAATTAACAACAACAAAAACAATTGGACCAAGACGTACTTACCTTCAGGCAACATGGAGGATAGGGGGCAACAAGTCACTGACCAATCAAATGTACAATGCTTGAAGTTCACTCAGATTTGTCCCTTTATGAGGGTGTGTCCTTTAGTGGAAGAGCAAGACGCAGATGCTGGAGTCACTCTCTGGATGGCAACACCACACCCACAGTGTCAATAGCAACAGCAACAAAAGTAATGTCAAATAGTTTTGGAGTGAAAAAATTGAATTTTTTGGTATATATATATGATATTGGCCATTTTGTAAATACAATTTTTACAGCTTGGTTATGTCAGTTAGCAGATAAGGTTCATTTGGAGGTTGGAATTGATCTTAAAGCATAGTTGTTATGCAATCAATCATTTTCCTTGCACAAAAGATGTGTCAACAAATATTGACACATTTTAAAATTTTGTAAGAATAGCAACACCAAAGTCTCCCTGGGTTAATGGGTAAGGTATTGGCTTCCCAAGCAGAGGGGTAGGGTTTGAGTTAGGGGTGGTTGATTGGAGTCCCATATGGTGGTGTTATTTTTTACTCTTCTAACCCAGATATTTATATTCTCTCCCATGACTTGGTTGTCCCGAGCAACACTGAATGTCTCTGCTAGTAAGCCCAAACTGTGTTTACACTTGTGGACGAGATCACAGCTTGTAAGATGTCAGCCGGTGAAGGAGGCCATCTTATGACCATTTTGAAAAGCAAAAGAGACTTAATAGATATTTGTGCAACAGAGTCTTTTACGGGATCAGACGTTGAGAGGTTCCTATTGAAAATTGTTTGCTTTGATTCACTTCAACCTGCTTCAATCCAGTGTGATGTTGGTCCAATGTGTGTCCCCACAGAGCCATTGTCAACCTGCTTTAGCCACAATTTCACACATTGTTGAGCTATGTATCTGTGTTGGTAGAATGTGTGTGTGAGTGTCTTATCTGGTTAAGTCAATGGCTGCAGACAGCAAGGACAGCATGTACCAGTCCAGTACTCACCTCACAATCAACGTGACATTATTTGCCAGTGCATTTGGATGTTAACTCATTAAAGATATACACTTTCTTTCCCGGAAAGGTATTGCAATTTTTACTCTGTGGGTGGAGCTAAACACGTCCATGAGTTGTCCTATTCAGCTGCGGAGACAGCAGCGACTGGTTGTTGACCAGCATTGTTGTCCTCCATCCATGCTTCTCCTCCTCCCTCTACCATCACATGTGCACTGTGAATAAGATTAGTGGTAGTCCATGGCGCATGCTGTATTGTACAGTGGCATGCCACTCGTTTCAGATCACTGTGTGTGTGTTAGTGTCAGTCACGGTCTTATGTGGGCATTGTACCTGATCTGTTCCGTGTCTCACTAGACTGCCGTAAATAATGGTGGGTAGATGGATGGATGGATAGCACCTGCTATATGGTGCATGGTAAGGGGTTGTCAGAATTGATGAATGTCGGCTGTGCCCTAACATCACTTGGGAACTCCTCCCATCCATCACATTATTGACATAAACTCTGTGAGTGGTGTGTGTGTGTGTGTTGGTGTACGTCTGAGTGAGTGTGTGTGTGTGCATGTGTGTCATGGTAGGTGTGATGTTTGTCAATGTGTGTTGGTGGGTGTATGTGGTGGTGAGTGTGGTGTGAGTGTTTGTGTGTGTCAGTGAGTGAGTGTGTGTTTGTGTTGAGTTTTCATTCCAAGATGGCGCTACAATCAGTCGTAGTGGTATGCGGCGCTTAAGGTATATTGAGAGTGAACTCTCTTACACAGTCTGTCAGTCTTGTTCCCCATCCTAGACAAGAGAAGAAAACTCCAACATTGACCTAGAGAAGATCCAAGACTTCATTGTGAGTAATGTCTCATCTATTGCCAACATTGCTGCATTTCAGATTGTCCATGTTCAGAATGGACTTGTTCCTCTTGAGCAGGTTCCGTTCCAAACACCACTGCAGCTCCCATGCCACCAGTATCAGTCTGCACCTCTGGGACAGCATGTCACATCACATGTGGGCTCTGTGTTATATTCTTGAGGAGGGCGAGGGGGAGGGTGGGTGAAGATGTGTGAACTGTCAGGGAGAGAATCACAGCTGGTGTGTGCGTGTGTGTATGAATTTGTATGTGCGCAGGTATGTGCACTTTAGAGTTTGCTAAATTCCTGATCTAGTGTGAATATCTCTGTCATTATATTTACCATCAATATAACATTGTACTGGTCGTGTTTGTTTCTGGAGCAATCTGTTTATATTCTCCTCTACCCCCTCCAACCCTAGGACAAGGTTGGTGTGTCACAGGGACATTGTGGATGAACACCCTTCTCATGTTAATCTTCAGTGACTGACACTCCATTAGTTCTTTGTTTCCCTGCCTTGTTGTTGATTTTTATGCCCCCCCCCCCCCTCCTCCCCTAGTCAGGCATTGCCCAACCCCTCAGGAACCTCAGGGAAAGGGTCTGGTCACACGGCAATATCAAAGTTGTTCTGCTGGAATGTGGAAGTGGCTATGATAACATAGCCCAGATTGGAATTTGTGATTAATTTGTACATGTAACTTGACCGCTGCCTGCCTCATATGAAGCAGCAGAACAACTTTGGTGTAGTCATGTCCCCAGACCCTCTCCCAGCGTAGCGATTTGGTAAAGGGTAGAGCTATGCCAGACTACCCCCATGTGCACACACACCTACACACCTGATCACCACCTGGGTGAGCATTGATTTGCGAGTAAACAAAGTACACAGAATAGGATATATGGTGTAGGGGGGAGGGGGGAGGGGGGAGAGGTGAAGGAGAGCAAGGACTGGTCCCACAAGAATAAGTTGTATTAAATAATGCATTCCACAAACACAGCACAGTTATGGTGGAACACACTGTCTCTCATCTGCACTATCAGGACATTGATGGCCAAGTTGAATGGAGTCATCATCAGTGATCAAGGTTAACACCGGTAGACACACTGCTGTCCACTCTGAACAGACCCCTTCATTTGAAACAAGTGTAGCAAGTGAGTGAGTTATGGTGGATCTCTCTATCCCTACTACTATGCCCCTCAAGATTATCTTGGACCATCATCCTGTGCGAACATCCTTTGTAGTTCTGTTTTCATTGTCATGTCACCAGATGGCCTTGGTATGATGGAGGTTTGCAATAGTCTCTGCTGAAGTGTGTGTGTGCATGCGTGTGTGTGTGTGTGTGTCTTACCTCAACTTAGATCAACCTTCACTTGAAGAGGTGAGTCTTTGAGCATAGATGAAGCCTTTTGTTCCTCCTGCTTCTGGATATCTGTCCTCTGTGAGCAGCTGGTGTGCTGTTTGTGAGAAACTTAAGAGATATAGTATACCTGTGACCTAGGTGAGACCACACCCCCAGAAATACAGTGTAGGTGGTGTGTGTGCTTAGGTAACCCGTGTGCAGAAAAGACGATTGATTAGGAGCTGTTGGCCTTAAGGTTAAGGTTCAGTGCATAAGGAGAGAACACTTGATAACAATGAATGGTTTTGTTCAGATTTGTGTTATTAGGATCAGCATTTAGATTCATGTTGTTTGGATCAGTGTTGTTAAAATGTGTGCTGTTTGGATCAGTGTTATGTCTATTGTGTTTACATAGCTTTACAGAATAGTGGAAGGAGGGACGACATCCCTTTCCTATTATCCTGCGTCTTATGTTGGCCAAGACATTCAAAATGTAGTCCTCCAATGTGTTGGCAGTGATTGAGGCATTTCCTAAGGACAGGCCATGAGATGACTAGCCCTCACAGAAGAGCAGGATGGCTGTGTTGAGGCAGCAGTGGGTGCAACTCTGTTGTTGCCACCAAGTTGACAGTTTGTTGATTGTTGCCTTGCAACAAAGAGGAAGGAGAGACTTTTGGTGGCAATGAGGGACAACATCTGCACATGCTGTAGTGGTCAGGTGGTGATCAGTATGTCTGCTGTATGCTCAGGGAGAGCTTGGCTGTGTATAGAATCAATAATCAACTATCAGAGGCCAGCTTCAGCTTCACTTATAATAGTCAAACTGCCGACTATTCAGCAAACTGAACTATTGCAGCTTTGCTTGCAAGAGTTTTGTGCATGACAATTTTCTCCAAATTTTTGGCTCCCCAATCAGCCATTGCAGAGAGCTGTGGCCAGGCTTCACTGGTTGCATTGCCAAAGTGTAACTTCTGCTGGATATGCAGTATCTGTCCTCCTCTCACGCTCAGGCAAATTTCATTTTCAGCAAGTACATTTTATTTCCTTCATTTCTTGGTTCCTAAGTCATAAATGTGTTGAAGTTGCTTTTCTATCCAGACCCCTTTACCCAAATTTACCCTTATTACCATTTTTGGTTAACCCCTAACTTTTTGCGTGCCCTTTTTTGACATTCTAAGACCATCTGCAGGGACTTTGTGATATGTAGAAAGCCCAAAATAATTCAAACAGTGGTCCTAGGACCCCGGGTTCAAGTTTTGCCTGACAGGCAGGCAGGCAGGCAGCACAAATAGTAGTATAGATTTATAATGTGTGTACATGAACTGGAAAAGGGTAGTTTTACTTATGCAACTAGACTCTCAATGAGCATCACAATTTTAATTCCTATCAGTGTTATTTAGAGGGAAGGGTTCTTCCCCTTCCTCCCCCTGCCCCTCTATTTTCTCCCAACATTCACCCTGTGGAGGTGGTAGTGGATCTGCATGTCCTCATGTGTGTTTTTGTACCATAGCTACTGGGACTACTCCAATGGCTGTTTCTCCCCCCCTTCTCTCTCTCCACTTTTCATGTTCTCTTGCTCACTGTGTGTCCCCCCACCATGCAGGACTACGGCATATGGGAGAGAGGTGACAAATCCAACCATGGTGAGAGGGAGCTGAACGCCAGCTCCATAGGCATGGCCAAGGCAGCTCTTGAAGCCATCAGTGGTCTGGACCTGTTTGGTGCCTGTGGAGGTCAGGCCTCTGTCGTCCATGTGATGCACGACCTTGTGGCACAATGCAACGTAAGTGCAGCATTCACTTTCACACTCCTCTTTGTGCCTTTACTCTGAGATGATGACTTGTACTTTACTCTATCGTCCATTTCTCTCCCCCCCAACCACCCTTTTCCTAATTCATGCTCCACTCCTGTGTGTAGGCCAAGATGACATCGCTGCTGCCTCGTGAGTCCAGCTCCAAAGAAGTGGACGCCTCTCTCCTTACCATCCTCGGCTACCCGGCGTTTGCTGTGGAAGACCCTGATCTGATCCAAGTGACCAAAGAGAAGATTATGTCCAAGCTGATGGGGATGTATGGCTGTCGTCGCTTCCTCCGTGATGGATATCAGACCATCAAGGAAGTGAGTGGTAGATTAGAGTTTTGATGTGGGCGATATAAAAAAAGATATTAAAGTAAGGTAATAAAATTACAGACTCTTATGATGGCATGAAGCACATCAAAGTTATGACTTCATTAAACTTCCCACTTTAATCCTGGCATGGAGGTTACCCTGCTGTTTGTGATCGCACACTTCAATCCAGGATGCCTCAAGACATCTTAGGATTTTCCTGTGAACTGTATTTGTGACTGTCGTATTTTCCTAGGATTCTAGCCGGCTGCATTATGAACCGGCAGAGTTGAAGGTTTTTGAGAACATAGAGTGTGAGTGGCCGCTCTTCCTTATTCTCTTCTTGCTGGATGCTCTCATCGCCGGGGACCACCGCAAGGTGAGGGAGTACCGTGAGAAACTGGACGCCATACTGCCCAAGCCTGATGCAGCTGGTATCCTGAGAATCCCTGAGCTCTTCTACGTCCCGGGAGATAAGGTAAAGAATCTTCATTTTCATGTGCCCATGTCAATCAATATCATTTTGAACCCTGCATGACATTTGCCTAAGTATCCGGATAATTAAAGATAACATTTGGAGACGATTATTTGATCCGACTTTAAAAATGATATTGCCATGGTTACTGGGTGTGTTATTTTGCGTGCATTGAAAGTCGAAATTAAATACTCAGGGACTATAGATGGGTTAAAGTGGGTGTGGTCTAAGTATGAGTCCATCATGTGCATCCATACTTTCTTTGGAGGATTTTTTTATATGTATATATTTTTTATCTAATTTTTAAAGAGCACTCTTGCCTCAACAATCATGTTGAAGGTAGATGGCAACATATCCAGTCGCCTCTGAAGTTGAATATTGTGTAGTGTGGGTCCTTTTATTCCCAACTGCTATTAGCTACTGTCATTGCCTTCATAAATGTTTGCACCCCCCTACTTATCTTCATTGGCTAGGGGGGCAAATTCCAGCTTCTCACATCAATTCTGCAAACAAACAGAAATAAACATACAAGACTTGCTTGAGCTGTTGACAAGAAGTCGTCATGCTTTGCAGAATCCAGGGCAAGGGCCTTGTTGTGTGGATGTGATATAGTGCCTCAATTTGCACGCACTTTCACAAGCTAACACCAGCTAATACCACCTCAAGGTTGATTGGTGGGTTGATCTGTTGCACAGCTTGTGTGTGCAGCCGACAAGGGATAGTCTGTCTAGAACAACAGGACACTACATGCACTAAGTTAAGAAATTACCCGTCAGATTGTGAAACTAGCAGAACATTTTGGGCATAACTTCTATTGTATGTGTTGTATGCTGTGAATATTGGCATAAAACAAAATAAAAAGTTGAAGTATAGTGGAGAAGTTTGTTTGGTAAAGTATTGACTACATTTGTGGAGTGTAAGTGGAAGCACGTTATATACAATGCTTTAGTCGCTTCAAATGCTGAGAATTCTTTTATACATATGTGCCTGTGTGTGTGTGTGTGTGCATGACCTCCCATGTGATGTGCAGGTAGAGATGGAATACCTCCAGCCCCATAGTCAGCCGCGACTGCCTGGGGCCAAGATCCAGCACATGTGGACACAGTCTCTCTACATCCTCTGTGGCCTCCTGCAGGGAAACTTTATCAACATTGGCGAAGTGGACCCCCTCAACCGACGACTGTGTGGGGCCTCCAAGCCTGACGTCGTGGTTCAAGGTTAGAGTGCACGTGTGTCCATATGGACAAACACTTGAAGAGAGTGTGTGATAAATATGATACTGATGCAAGAGTGTGATGCGATGTAACACAAAACTAGTTTACTTTGAACTCTAGTAGGTCACATGACTGTAGCATATCACATGACTATGGTTCCTGTTTGTGTGTCCATGTGACCACCCCACATGCTGCCTGTGTGCATGCATGCAGTTGTTGTCCTGACGGAGGATCGGAAACTGTGTAATCGCCTCAAGAAGGTTGGCATCACAGCGGAGACCATCCAGCATGTGGAGCATGCCTATGCCAACCCCATCAAGATCCTCCCAGCACGCTACCTCATCAAAATCTACGAACACCTGGGCATCAATAAGAAGATGGGTCTGACCGGCCGCCCCCCTCATATGCTGGGGGTCATCGCCACCAGCCAACTCTACAGCTACACCTTGCACTCCCAGCACCTGTTTGCTTTCACACCACAAGTTTGTTGTTGTTTTCCTCTCTACTTTTTTTGTTGTTATGACATCAAATTCTTATCTTCAGCTTGAAATTTGTCTTCCTCTTGTTTGTAGGTGTAGTTTCCTCTCTCGTCTGTGATTCAAGCTCTAACTGTTCCTTCTCCCCTACCATTCCCATGCGCGCGCGGTCACGCACGTGCGCACACACACACACACACACACACACACACACACACACACACTAATGCAGTTTCTGGACCACGAGTCCTTCTACCTGTCTCTGGACCACCAGCTGTTGGTGGACCTCATCCACACCGACCTAGCCTACCTCAAGTCCAACTGGCGCCTGATGGGCCGGCCCACCATCATACTGCCCATCCTCAAGAGCATGCTTGGGGGGGAGGAGAGCCGGTGGGAGCGCTCCCCCATCTTCAAGCTCCTCAACATCCTGGCCAGTGGCTACAATGCCGGAGTCAGGGTCAGACTAGGACGCATGAAGGACTTCCTGAGCACTGCCAGTGTGAAGAAGCTCAACTTCATCAACCCTTCAGAGGCTGGTGGGTGTGGGTGGGGAGACCTCAATAAGTGGTTTTGGATTTGACTATACCTTACCATATAGCCATGTGTTGGTTCAGCCTTAGCATATGTTGATATATTTGTTCTGTCGCTTGAAAAATATAACAGAGCTTTCCTTCATCTTGATTGCTACTCACAATTAGATTTATTAATTACCTGAGTATGTCCTGGGATATACAGTCCTTGTTTTAGAAAGTGTTGCCTCTGGGCTTGGGTTGTAGCTGGGTCCTAGCTTACTGGGAAGACCGAGGCAAATCTGATTGTCAGTCAACATCCTTCACTGCCTTAATATCCCCTCCCCCCCTCTACGCGTGCGCACGCACGCGCGCACACACACACACACACACACACACACAGGAGAGATCCTGGACATCCCCACTGTGGACCAGACGCAGCTCTTCCTCAAGCACCAGCGGGTCAGCCTCAGGAAGATAGACCTGTCAGGGACACCACAGGTCACCAGGAAGGTGTACGGCTCTGTACGCAGGAGCAGGCAAGCTCCCTCTCATATGAGGAAGAGAATGGGTAAGGATCATTGTTCAACATGTAATGTAGTCAGTGTGCACTGTTGCCATGTCCCATGGTCCATTAGTGACCATGAAGCTGTCCTTCCTCAAGGACAACTTCATTATGTGCCAGTATGTCTCCATCCATTAGTATAGTTGGTGTGTCCTTGACTTGGTCAGAAAGACTACCAGTCAATAGTAGACTTGTAGCAGTTTTGGGCTGTTTTTCATGTTCGGTTTTTAGTAAGCTGTGTGTGTGTGTGTATGTATACCACCTGTACCCTTGTGTACGGCAGATAGTGGGTCCACTCCAGAGGAGAATCCAGAGAAGATCAAAGTGGCTCTTGCCTGGTCCAACAGAGAAAACGTCCTATCTTCCAATACCTTGCATCTCCCCAGCGGGGAGCATTCTGCAGCGACCCTCTCTCCTTCCTCCTCCGGCTTGTCTCTCGCTCACCACAACATCAACGAGGTTATTGGAAAGTTGCAACATGAGAGCAACATCTTCTTGCAAGCAGACTACCTGAACTACATCTACAATGAGCAGTGAGTTTGTGGTCGTGTTGTTTTGTGTTTGTTTTATTGTTGCTGTTATCTGATGGTTAACTGCCACCAGGAACAGTTTATGCTTCTCATGAGAGTGTGGAATGATTCTAAGCTCCCAAAGTACCTCATGAAATACTTCAACTCAACTGATGGTGTATATTTAAAGTTGGATTATTTTAATCAATCTTCTAAGGAAATATGTAGTTTAATCATGCACATCAAAATTCACATTAAACTTCCTGTTGATTGGTCCATGGCAAGGTGCTGCAGCTCACAACATGCTTGGGGTGCAGCTTGTCGGTATGCTGAATTCGTTGCTGCTTGGACCTTGAAACTTTGCTTAGTTGTTTAATACTTGTTGGTTGCATTGATGGTGGATTCTGTTGTTTGATCGTATGTGTTACTGTTCTCTTAGCGGGAAGGAGTTTATGATGTTTATCGGGGAGCAGGAGTGCACCGTCGGTATTCTTCTGGAGGAGTTGTACACAAAAGCAGCTGCCGCTCAACTCTGGAGTTTGGTTCGACATGCAGCAGGCATGTTGCACAAGAGAGTGGAAGACCTTGGACCTGTGAGTTCTCAAGATACTTCGTTTTCTCCTTATTCTCCTATCTCCCTCCCTCCCTTTCTTTCTTCTTTCCCTCCCTGCATCTCTCCCCTAGTCACACCAACCCCCCCTCCCTCTCTCTCCTCTCACTCTCTCTCTCTCTCTTCTCTCCCTCCATCCCTCTCCCTCCATCCTTCCCTCTTCCTCTGTAGTTTTCCCTTTGTGGTATTTCCAGAGGAGATTATGTGTATAACATCAGTGGTGGACTCACTGAATGCACTCCACACACTGGGTTGGGTTGTGGTTGGCTGAAGTAGCTTAACTAAGAGGTCTTTTGAACCGAACCAGTTGGATCAACATCTCCATGGGCTGTGGCAAGTTGACATATGTTAACAACAGCAACAGCTCTATGATAACACACTGGATTAACATCTGACTGGATCAAGGTAGGGTACATACAGGATTAAGATCCCACTGGGTTGAGGAAGGTTAATGTAGGACCAATAATAGTTGTGTGGAGACACACTGGATATATTGGGTTGAGGTCAGAACAGATAGATACCCATATATGGAGTTGGAGAAGAGGGTGGGGGGGGGGGGGGGGGGGGGTAGGTCACCCCTGCAAACAGCATCACTAGATTATAGGAGAGCTGTGATGTACAATTAGTTTTACATATGTGAGAGGGAGGAGCAACAGCTGTGTCTGCAGGTAGGACTCTCCTCTCCAGGAGTCCTGTTGAGACTCACCATGAAATATTGACACACAGATAAGATACACTTGCTTGATCACAATGTGCTCTAACCGTAAACACATCTTCCTCGTCATATTTTGTTGCTATTCACGTGATGTCTTTCCCACCTTTACACTCGTGCACTCATTCATTGTCCTCAATGCAGGCTGCTACCGATCTCCTTGTCAGACAGAAGATCATCTCTGTGGGACAACCTCCCAATGAAATACACATCGCACAGTGAGCAATACATGTCTTTATTCACTGTCATAGCACGCCACCATGTGTACTGTGTTACTGTTTGTTTGTTTGCCAAGCCATATCCATCACTAGACTGAGCAGCCATCTGATCATCGTATTTCACTTAGTTTTTGTGCTTTTATTTTATGTTAGCAGTGACATTGTCATGTATGTTCACCTTATAAGCACACCTGTCCCGTCCACTTAACTGTCTTCAGTTGTTGTGCACATAACTGTAGTGTAGTTGGCCGTGGGTTTCCATACCTCCCTTCCCATCTCCCTGTGATCACACTCACCCAGGGCATTCACAGCTTCTCTTTTGGTGTCTTACAATAAAATCTTTAGTGTCATATAGAACAGTGATTGTATTGGAGAAACCGGTTTAAAATTTATATATATATATACTAGCAGCATATACCTGGCGTTGCCTGACCAATGGCAACATGAAACATTATAGAAGCCTCTCAAATTTCGGCCTGGTTGGTCCTTTAATTAGCTTTAGGTGGACAAAATAACTTCCTGTGGTGTGGTTAAGACCAAACCACACCTATTAACACACCTATATGTGGTTAATAAGGCAGGTAGTTGAAGACCACACTCCAAATTTCTGCCTTTTTAGTCTAAGGGTTTGACTGGAGGAGGCGTGGCCAGAGTCGTGTTGTGTTTCATAGCAACGTGTTGCCCTTCCTCAGACCATGCACGTCAACTGACCTGCTCAACAAGATCAACACAGTGTGTGGGGATGACTACAGTGCCATGGCCCTCACCCAGGAGATACTGGTCTTCCTGGCCATGTTCATACGCTCAGAGCCGGAATTGTTTGGGGAGATGCTGCGTCTGCGCATCGGCCTCATCAGGAACGTCATGGTCCTGGAGCTGAGCAGGACAATGGCCGTGTCCTGTGAGTTGAGGGAGGGAGGGGGGGCAGTGCTGTGGTCATAGTGTGTCCTGTGAGTTGAGGGAGGGAGGGGGGGCAGTGCTGTGGTCATAGTGTGTCCTGTGAGTTGAGGGAGGGAGGGGGGAGTGCTGTGGTCATAGTGTGTCCTGTGAGTTGAGGGAGGGAGGGGGGAGTGCTGTGGTCATAGTGTGTCCTGTGAGTTGAGGGAGGGAGGGGGGGGCAGTGCTGTGGTCATAGTGTGTCCTGTGAGTTGAGGGAGGGAGGGGGGGCAGTGCTGTGGTCATAGTGTGTCCTGTGAGTTGAGGGAGGGAGGGGGGGGCAGTGCTGTGGTCATAGTGTGTCCTGTGAGTTGAGGGAGGGAGGGGGGGCAGTGCTGTGGTCATAGTGTGTCCTGTGAGTTGAGGGAGGGAGGGGGGGCAGTGCTGTGGTCATAGTGTGTCCTGTGAGTTGAGGGAGGGAGGGGGGGCAGTGCTGTGGTCATAGTGTGTCCTGTGAGTTGAGGGAGGGAGGGGGGGCAGTGCTGTGGTCATAGTGTGTCCTGTGAGTTGAGGGAGGGAGGGGGGAGTGCTGTGGTCACAGTGTTGCTTGACTTGGTTATGGAGAAGTTGTTTACAAAGAATGTTGTTTGTGTCTTGTTAAGAGTACTTGGCAAACAGTATGTATAGCAAACATACGAGGATGTGTAAGATTGTGCATGTTGATGATCCTTACCACACACAATCAATTTATTTGAAGGTACTTTACCTGTTGTATGCTCTCGTGCTCTTATCAGGTTGTTGAGGTGGGTGTGGTCACAGCTGTTGCCCGATAATAATTTAGCTGTGTCTGATTGTGTTGCTACTGGTGTAATCCCACACCTTACCAGTTTTTCCCACTAGACCAGCTATGGTGTACTCTGTTACCTATTAATTAGCATGTGGATGCACACATACTGGAGTCATACATGTTAGTCAGTGACAATGGTTTTTTTGTGTTTTTTTTTTCTTGTGTGTTTTTTTTCTCTTTTTTTTTCCTTCTGATTGTGAGTGCATGCTGAAGTTTGTCCACTCCCAGGTGAGCTTGGTCTGTTGAGTAGTGGTCACTGGTCACCTACCTAAAGTTAAATTGATGGCTGTTACCAACATTGGATTGAATGTGCTTGAAACCTCAGTTGCTTTAGAGGCATTATTGCTACTATTATAAACTATGTATTAAGGCTCCTACAGTGGTTCACATGTTGGGGGTCAAATGTCCAATACTGGTTTCCTTGTTTGGAGGTTCTCATAAAGGCCTGCATGTTGGGGTTCCAATGATAGCAAGTATGCTGGGGTCCAATGATGCCTGAGATGTTGAGGGTCCAATAATGGCTTGGATGTTGGGGATCCAATAATGGCTTGCATGTTAGGGGGTCCAATAATGGCTTGCATGTTAGGGGGTCCAATAATGGCTTGCATGTTGGGGGTCCAATAATCACTTGCATGTTGGGGGTCCAATAATCACTTGCATGTTGGGGGTTCCTCCTGTGAATGTTATTTGTATTCTGCAGATGAAGATGCTGTGGAGAAGTTGATGGATTTGTGTCCCTTTGACCTCAAGCACTTGCTGCACCTGATCTTCAGCAGCAGGGAGTTCACAATGGAGGATAGTAGGTTGCTTGTTTGTGAGCAATCGTCAATGATGTCTGTTTAGAGATTTCAAGGTTGTGATATGAAAGCTGTTTGATCAGAGATGCTGTTCATTGCTTTTGTTGTCTGTTGATTGCCCCCTAAAGGTGGTTTGTATCATACATTTTTCCCCACAGCACCTTATCTTAATCATGTGACAACTCTAAAATGTCTGTAAGCTTTGGTGGAGATGGGTTGTACATTTTCAAAACAAAACTGTTGGGTGGTATTAAGGAGTTCTTTATAATCCCCACCATCTATTAGAAATGACAGGCTTCAAATGGGTGCACATCATCTATTTATAGCAGCTCATACTGATGATGTTATACATAGCAGACATAGTGATGAGAGGGAGTGCCATACCAAACTGTTTGGGAAGTTTGCAAGGGGTACTATAATGGACGTATATTCAGTTTAGCAAAATGTATTAGAAATAGCGTGTGTATTAGAGACAGCACATGTATTAGAGATACCACATGTGTTAGAGACAGCACATGTATTAAGAACAACACATGTATTAAGAACAGCACATGTTAAAAACAGCACATGTTAAAAACAGCACATGCGTTAGAGACAGCACATGTATTAAAAAAAGCACATATGTTAAAGAAAGTACGTGTTAGAGACAGCACATATATTGGAGACAGCACATGTTAGAGACAGCACATGTATTAAGAACAGCACATGTATTAAGAACAGCACATATGTTAAAGACAGCGTATGTATTAGAGACAGTGTGTGTGTTGGTGACATGTGTTGCTCTCTCTGCCTGCAGTCAAGTCCAAGCAAGACTCAATGATTGTGGATGAGGAAGTAGCAGGTGCAGTGAAGCAGCTCTCCATTGTGGCTCCCTCCAAGAAAAGAGTGCATGGAAAGCTCCAGAGACACATCCAGGCAAGTCCTTCTAGCTCTATGATACAAATGCATTCTGTGTGTGTGTGTTGTGTGTGTGTGTGTTGTGTGTGTGTGTGTGTGTGTGTGTGTGTGTGTGTTGGTATGAGTGTGCTGGCAATGGGCAATGGACTGGTGTATGTGTTCAGTGTGTCAGGTTCTCCCTTTAGTGTCTGCTGTGCTCTGTTTGTCTCACTACATTCTTTCAGTCGCTGCCTGGGGCTGTAGCTAGTAGTGCAACTGCTGGGACATGCCCTGTGCAACTCATTAAACTTGTGCACACCACACCCACTTGTGAGATTGTTGTACCTTTGCTGGAACTTGGATATTTAGCACAGAACCTGGTCTCACTTGGCATGGGTTCTGGGCCAGAACAATTATAACATTGGTTGTGGTGAGGGCCGGGGCACTCACCTGTAGCCACGCCCCTGGCAACAACCCTATCTGGAGTAGTCCAAATTCGGTGGTGAATATACAATCTATGGTAAAGGTCCATAACCCCCCCCCCCATCAAAAGTAAACAACAAACAAACCACAAAAAAAAACAATTTGTGTACATAAGTTCATGAATGGTACTAAGACTGCCCAATGCATTGGCTAATCTGTACCAAGATGTGTAGTGGCCCATCTTAGAAGATGGCTCAACCCTCAGCTGCCATCTTTACCCTCCCTTGTCTCTGTGCGCCCACTGGTGTAAAGCCAGCATGACATATGACCTAGTACCAGACGTGCACAGACCCTAGTTGCTATGTGTCTGCTTCTGTTGGTTGCCATAGGAACTGGGCAGTCGTCACAACCTCTTTGCCGGTGTTGAAGACAGCATGGGAGGGCACGGCCATTGGCAGAGGAGACGCAGACTAGACGGAGCCCTCAACAGAGTCCCGCCCGATTTCTACTCCGACGTCTGGCACATCCTGGAGAGAGTAAGTTGCTTGGTAATAGATGGACACATTTCTTGGAATGGGTGGCTCTATTTAGATATGACTCGTGTCTGATTTAATAATAGAGAAGCAATTGTGCTGCAACTTTATAAATCACTGTGCATGTGCCCATATTGCTTGCTCATTATTAGAATTCTGGTGATCTCTCCTGTGTGCCTTCTCTATATGAGTATCAACAGCCGTGCAGGTCATTATGTTGCTAGCTCTGTGTTGTGTGACTGTGGAAGGAAACAGATTACAATAAGCAGCATTCCCTTTCTTCATGTTGAGGGAGATTGCCTGTATTGGAGGGGGGGAGGGAAGCGGGAAAAACCAACGTGAAATTTAATTGATATCTTCTTCAAACATGCAGTGAGAAGGGGAAAAAATACACAAAATGCCTTTCCCCTTTAATAGATACTCTGGTCGCTGCCAGCTCAATTTGATATGCCAATGTGTCTCTTACTGGAGGGAACCGATGAAGTTATGGTTTCTGTTTTTCCCTTGTTTCTTGTGTTTGGCTGTAGTGCTGCGAGATTGACTTCGGAGGTTCCAAGCTCCCCCAATATCCAACTATCCAAGAGGTCAGTTTGTGTGGTGTTTTGTGTTTCTTGTTGTTGTGTATTATTATTGTGTGTTGTGCTGAGAGAGGATCTTAGAGAAAGATTACTAGTTCTGCTTAGTTCAGCTGCATCATGGAGAGCTAATTCTGGTGAATATTTATTTTGGAAAAGGATGGTATTCTATACAAGACAGAACTCATAGCTAATTTCTTTTTTCTTTTTTTTTGCACCCCTATTTTTGTTGATATGTTGTTTATATCACTGTTGTCTCTGTGTTGCTCAGATGACACCGGGTGAGCTCAAGTTTGCCCTCATCCTTGAGGACAAGCTGAGCAGTCTGCCTGACCCAGAGTACCGCCAGTTAGTGGTGGAGGCTCTCATCATCTTCAGCTTCCTGGCCAAGATCAAAGGTCCTCCCCCTTCCTTCAGCCAAGGCCCTCTTGTGGTCGGCGACATTATCAAGTCAGCGCAGCACCTGTTCATAGAAGACCAGGTGAGGATAGTGTGGTAAGGTTGTTTTTTTTTAAATATATATATTTATTTGTTTATTTATTTTATTATTATTGTTGTTGCTATTATTGTTATTAATATTATTTATTTACTTATTTATTTAATTTGAAATTTTTAATTCCTCACAACTTTTTACCACTGTGATAAGAGCCAGTGTATAGATGATGACCCATTGACTGCCATAGGAGAGTACCTTGACATAGTCTGCTTTGTTCACACAAAATTATATTAATTGAACTGTTTAAAGTAAATAAATGGCAGGGGGGAGGGGCAAGTTGTTTTGTTTTGTGTTGTGCATATGTCCAATTAAATACTTAATTGCTCTGTGTAATGTAAGGGATTGTGCTTCCTGTAACTCTGCACCCTTTACATTGTTGTTGAAGATGGCATAGTTAAGGTGTTGCTTCCTTATCTCTGCAATCTGTACTGATCAAGACTATAGATAGCTGCATGAATGGATGGATGTCTTAAAAGAGGTCATACCTATCATGTTCACCTCGCCCATCCCATCCCAGCCCAGCCCAGCCCAGCCCAGCCCACCTTGTGCATATCATTCTGACACAATAGATGCAGTAATCAGATCATGTATCGTATATAATGTTAACATCCCCTTGATGTGATCATTGAGTGCTCTTGGTTTCTTGTAGAGATCTTCAGGTGCCAGTGACTTCTGCTGTGTGGGGTCCCATGGTCAGTGTGGAGGAGCAGCTGGTATCTGCATCCAGTTCTACGACAGTGCCCCAGGGGGCAGGTTTGGTACCATGAACTACATGTCACAAGCAGTCGCCATTCAGCTTAAAGAAATGCATTTTGCACCAGACCAATGCAAAATCAGCTAGGTTTCTACAAATATTCATTGTCATAATTGTTACTTTTTAAAAACTTTATTATTATTATTATTATTTCTGCTACTAATTTATTTATTTAGATGCCGTGATTTTTTCTTTATTATTTATTTTTCAATGTAGACTTAAGCATGCAGTAATCACAATAAAAAAAATTCTTCCTTTAAATTGTTTTTCTTGATTAATGTAGTCAATTCTTATTTATCTCAAAGAATTTTTTTTTTTTTTTTTTTTTCCTTTTTTTTTTTTTTTTTCTTTTTTTAATATCCACAAACAAAATTATGCAAAGCTGTGTCACTTGCAAAAGTTTAAGTTCTGTAGCAAGGAACTTCCTTGTATGGGTTTAGTGTGTGAAGTGTTGGTTAGTGTACTGTTGTATCTCAATACAATTATTGGTGTCTATCAGGGAAGATATCTCACTCTAATTCTTCAATTTGTCTGTGGAAGAAGTAATGGGATTTACCATATGGAGTGTCTAGCTGCAATGCCAAGAAGAAAACTAAGTACAATTTGAAACTCAGCAGTATGGTAATGTAACCGAATGAAGTGAACAACATGAATCTTTAAAATATTTGATTATTTGGAATATTCTGTGCAAAGCTGTGTGGATATTCCAGGACCAATCAAGATTTAGTTGACATTCTTTGGTTTTGATAAGTGACTGAACATTTTAATGTGCACTGACCTATGAGAGGGGATGATGTGATCTTTATTGTTCTAAGTGCTACCTGCTCCGCTAACCAAAAGCCAATCCACATATACCACAAGGTCCGAGTTTATATGGACTTCTGTTTCCCTTATGCAATCTGCAGTATAACTGGTGGCATATTTTGTGCTTGTTCCTGTTATTTGGGAAGACACCAGTATTAAATCTTTCCTCTCCTGGTCAAGGCTATGAATATGGTGGGGGTGTAACACCACGAGGATCTTAGTGATTTCAGGAATGCAGCTGAACTTCAAAATGGGGGAAGGATGTGTTGTGCTTGGTCTATATATTTTTTTTTAACATTTACTACTTGATGTTTGTTCTGTTCTTTTTTAATTTTTATTATTATTGTGTGTGTGCAAGTAAGTAAACTAGGGTGTTCTGGGGTGTTGTAGGTGCCTTGAAGGTGGTCGGGAGTTTATTGTATGAGTGAGGGTGTGGCAAATTATAATGGTGTGGAATGGGAATTAATTTCTTCACAATATTCAGTCTAGACAAATTCTGCAGATACCTTATATAATATTACAGGAATTAAACTGTATGGTGATGTGCCAACACAGTCACAGGACATGCAGGTAATGTGTTTTTTTGTTTTTTGTTTTTTGTTTTTTTTTAATTGCTAAGGGGGGGGGGGGGGGGGGGGTGGTACCAAATAGAGATAGCTGTCTGTGAGGGGGGCATGCATGTGTCGGTGTATATGCATGTAAATGTTAGAAACATCTGAAATACTTCCACATGACATTGAGAGTGTAGTTGATATTTGGAATAGAAAACCTAGACTTATTGCTGTATAAATGTACTTCATTTGTTTTTACCTAAATGCTCAGGGGGCACAAAATCCTCAAGGGGGCAAATCCCCCCCCCCCCCCAAAAAAGACCCTGGCATGAATTCTGGACTTGTGCCACAGGCATTTATATCTCTTCTAAACTAACAGAGATCTACCAATTAAGGAAATTCACTGTTAAAATAGCAATGAGGCATGTGTTCACAAAATATAGAGAAAAGAGACTTCATATTGTAAGATGTGATATATATATATATACATATATCACTATTACAAATTACATGCATGTGTGTATACATATTCAAATAGGTCCAAAGTCTCCATGGCAATGGACAAAAGGAATGGCCATTCTGTATTTGGTCTGCATTCCTTTCTCTGCTCAATTGTCCCTGCACTTGTGGTAGCCATGCTATAAGGATAAGGTGCCAAAAAGTCTGAACATGTGCATTCCTGATGAAGGCTTGCCATGTATGTTGCCATGGATACAACCCTTATGCCATCTAATATATGGAAAACCAGTATTTACAACCTTGATGGGATC